>OX155899.1:20986480-21315334 GCA_944588485.1 Phosphuga atrata | reverse complement strand
TAGCCTTGTCTGTCTAGTCTTGTCTGTCTAGTCTTGTCTGTCTAGTCTTGTCTGTCTAGTCTTGTCTGTCTAGTCTTGTCTGTCAAGTCTTGTCTGTCTAGTCTTGTCTGTCTAGTCTTGTCTGTCTAGTCTTGTCTGTCTAGTCTTGTCTGTCTAGTCTTGTCTGTCTAGTCTTGTCAGTCTAGTCTTGTCTGTCTAGTCTTGTCTGTCTAGTCTTGTCTGTCTAGTCGTGTCCGCCAAGTCTTGTCTGTCTAGTCTTGTCTGTCTAGTCTTGTCTGTCTAGTCTTGTCTGTCTAGTCTTGTCTGTCTAGTCTTGTCTGTCTAGTCTTGTCTGTCTAGTCTTGTCTGTCTAGTCTTGTCTGTCTAGTCTTGTCTGTCTAGTCTTGTCTGTCTAGTCTTGTCTGTCTAGTCTTGTCTGTCTAGTCTTGTCTGTCTAGTCTTGTCTGTCTAGTCTTGTCTGTCTAGTCTTGTCTGTCTAGTCTTGTCTGTCTAGTCTTGTCTGTCTAGTCTTGTCTGTCTAGTCTTGTCTGTCTAGTCTTGTCTGTCTAGTCTTGTCTGTCTAGTCTTGTCTGTCTAGTCTTGTCTGTCTAGTCTTTTCTGTCTAGTCTTGTCTGTCTAGTCTTGTCTGTCTAGTCTTGTCTGTCTAGCCTTGTCTGTCTAGTCTTGTCTGTCTAGTCTTGTCTGTCTAGTCTTGTCTGTCTAGTCTTGTCTGTCTAGTCTTGTCTCTCTAGTCTTGTCTCTCTAGTCTTGTCTCTCTAGTCTTGTCTCTCTAGTCTTGTCTCTCTAGTCTTGTCTCTCTAGTCTTGTCTGTCTAGTCTTGTCTGTCTAGTCTTGTCTGTCTAGTCTTGTCTGTCTAGTCTTGTCTGTCTAGTCTTGTCTGTCTAGTCTTGTCTGTCTAGTCTTGTCTGTCTAGTCTTGTCTGTCTAGTCTTGTCTGTCTAGTCTTGTCTGTCTAGTCTTGTCTGTCTAGTCTTGTCTGTCTAGTCTTGTCTGTCTAGTCTTGTCTGTCTAGTCTTGTCTGTTTAGTCTTGTCTGTCTAGTCTTGTCTGTCTAGTCTTGTCTGTCTAGTCTTGTCTGTCTAGTCTTGTCTGTCTAGTCTTGTCTGTCTAGTCTTGTCTGTCTAGTCTTGTCTGTCTAGTCTTGTCTGTCTAGTCTTGTCTGTCTAGTCTTGTCTGTCTAGTCTTGTCTGTCTAGTCTTGTCTGTCTAGTCTTGTCTGTCTAGTCTTGTCTGTCTAGTCTTGTCTGTCTAGTCTTGTCTGTCTAGTCTTGTCTGTCTAGTCTTGTCTGTCTAGTCTTGTCTGTCTAGTCTTGTCTGTCTAGTCTTGTCTGTCTAGTCTTGTCTGTCTAGTCTTGTCTGTCTAGTCTTGTCTGTCTAGTCTTGTCTGTCTAGTCTTGTCTGTCTAGTCTTGTCTGTCTAGTCTTGTCTGTCTAGTCTTGTCTAGTCTAGTCTTGTCTGTCTAGTCTTGTCTGTCTAGTCTTGTCTGTATAGTCTTGTCTGTCTAGTCTTGTCTGTCTAGTCTGTCTAGTCTTGTCTGTCTAGTCTTGTCTGTCTAGTCTTGTCTGTCTAGTCTTGTCTGTCTAGTCTTGTCTGTCTAGTCTTGTCTGTCTAGTCTTGTCTGTCTAGTCTTGTCTGTCTAGTCTTGTCTGTCTAGTCTTGTCTGTCTAGTCTTGTCTGTCTAGTCTTGTCTGTCTAGTCTTGTCTGTCTAGTCTTGTCTGTCTAGTCTTGTCTGTCTAGTCTTGTCTGTCTAGTCTTGTCTGTCTAGTCTTGTCTGTCTAGTCTTGTCTGTCTAGTCTTGTGTGTCTAGTCTTGTCTGTCTAGTCTTGTCTGTCTAGTCTTGTCTGTCTAGTCTTGTCTGTCTAGTCTTGTCTGTCTAGTCTTGTCTGTCTAGTCTTGTCTGTCTAGTCTTATCTGTCTAGTCTTATCTGTCTAGTCTTGTCTGTCTAGTCTTGTCTGTCTAGTCTTGTCTGTCTAGTCTTGTCTGTCTAGTCTTGTCTGTCTAGTCTTGTCTGTCTAGTCTTGTCTGTCTAGCCTTGTCTGTCTAGTCTTGTCTGTCTAGTCTTGTCTGTCTAGTCTTGTATGTCTAGTCTTGTCTGTCTAGTCTTGTCTGTATAGTCTTGTCTGTCTAGTCTTGTCTGTCTAGTCTTGTCTGTCTAGTCTTGTCTGTCTAGTCTTGTCTGTCTAGTCTTGTCTGTCTAGTCTTGTCTGTCTAGTCTTGTCTGTCTAGTGTTGTCTGTCTAGTCTTGTCTGTCTAGTCTTGTCTGTCTAGTCTTGTCTGTCTAGTCTTGTCTGTCTAGTCTTGTCTGTCTAGTCTTGTCTGTCTAGTCTTGTCTGTCTAGTCTTGTCTCTCTAGTCTTGTCTGTCTAGTCTTGTCTGTCTAGTCTTGTCTGTCTAGTCTTGTCTGTCTAGTCTTGTCTGTCTAGTCTTGTCTGTCTAGTCTTGTCTGTCTAGTCTTGTCTGTCTAGTCTTGTCTGTCTAGTCTTGTCTGTCTAGTCTTGTCTGTCTAGTCTTGTCTGTCTAGTCTTGTCTGTCTAGTCTTGTCTGTCTGGTCTTGTCTGTCTAGTCTTGTCTGTCTAGTCTTGTCTGTCTAGTCTTGTCTGTCTAGTCTTGTCTGTCTAGTCTTGTCTCTCTAGTCTTGTCTGTCTAGTCTTGTCTGTCTAGTCTTGTCTGTCTAGTCTTGTCTGTCTAGTCTTGTCTGTCTAGTCTTGTCTGTCTAGTCTTGTCTGTTTAGTCTTGTCTGTCTAGTCTTGTCTGTCTAGTCTTGTCTGTCTAGTCTTGTCTGTCTAGTCTTGTCTGTCTAGTCTTGTCTGTCTAGTCTTGTCTGTCTAGTCTTGTCTGTCTAGTCTTGTCTGTCTAGTCTTGTCTGTCTAGTCTTGTCTGTCTTGTCTTGTCTGCCTAGCCTTGTCTGTCTAGTCTTGTCTGTCTAGTCTTGTCTGTCTATTCTTGTCTGTCTAGTCTTGTCTGTCTAGTCTTGTCTGTCTAGTCTTGTCTGTCTAGACTTGTCTGTCTAGCCTTGTCTGTCTAATCTTGTCTGTCTAGTCTTGTCTGTCTAGTCTTGTCTGTCTAGTCTTGTCTGTCTAGTCTTGTCTGTCTGGTCTTGTCTGTCTAGTCTTGTCTGTCTAGTCTTGTCTGTCTAGTCTTGTCTGTCTAGTCTTGTCTGTCTAGTCTTGTCTGTCTAGTATTGTCTGTCTACTCTTGTATGTCTAGTCTTGTCTGTCTAGTCTTGTCTGTCTAGTTTTGTATGTCTAGTCTTGTCTGTCTCGTCTTGTCTGTCTAGTCTTGTCTGTTTCGTCTTGCCTTTCTAGTCTTGTTTGTCTAGTCTTGTCTGTCTAGTCTTGTCTGTCTAGTCTTGTCTGTCTAGTCTTGTCTGTCTAGTCTTGTCTGTCTAGTCTTGTCTGTCTAGTATTGTCTGTCTAGTCTTGTCTGTCTAGTCTTGTCTGTCTAGTCTTGTCTGTCTAGTCTTGTCTGTCTAGTCTTGTCTGTCTAGTCTTGTCTGTCTAGTCTTGTCTGTCTATTCTTGTCTGTCTAGTCTTGTCTGTCTAGTCTTGTCTGTCTAGTCTTGTCTGTCTAATCTTGTGTGTCTAGTCTTGTCTGTTTAGTCTTGTCTGTTTAGTCTTGTCTGTCTAGTCTTGTCTGTCTAGTCTTGTCTGTCTAGTCTTGTCTGTCTAGTCTTGTCTGTCTAGTCTTGTCTGTCTAGTCTTGTCTGTCTAGTATTGTCTGTCTAGTCTTGTCTGTCTAGTATTGTCTGTCTAGTCTTGTCTGTCTAGTCTTGTCTGTCTAGTCTTGTCTGTCTAGTCTTGTCTGTCTAGTCTTGTCTGTCTATTCTTGTCTGTCTAGTCTTGTCTGTCTAGTCTTGTCTGTCTAGTCTTGTCTGTCTAGTCTTGTGTGTCTAGTCTTGTCTGTTTAGTCTTGTCTGTTTAGTCTTGTCTGTCTAGTCTTGTCTGTCTAGTCTTGTCTGTCTAGTCTTCTCTGTCTAGTCTTGTCTGTCTAGTCTTGTCTGTCTAGTTTTGTCTACCTAGTCTTGTCTGTCTAGTCTTGTCTGTCTAGTCTTGTCTGTCTAATCTTGTCTGTCTAGTCTTGTCTGTCTAGTCTTGTCTGTCTAGTCTTGTCTGTCTGTCCTCCTCGGTGGTGTAGTTGAAAACATACCCGCCTTTCAATGCGGGAGACCCGGGTTCGAATCCTGGTCGGGGAGTCAACAACTAGGGCGGTTTTCATTAACCGTCCGGGCTGCCCACCCTGAATGAATGCAGAATATGCGATACCGGGGTGGCGCATACTAAAAGCCAAGGTGGAATAGGAGGTTTAGTGAGAGCTTCCCCCGAACCACCAGTCTTGTCTGTCTAGTCTTGTCTGTCTAGTCTTGTCTGTCTAGTCTTGTCTGTCTAGTCTTGTCTGTCTAGTCTTGTCTGTCTAGTCTTGTCTGTCTAGTCTTGTCTGTCTAGTCTTGTCTGTCTAGTCTTGTCTGTCTAGTCTTGTCTGTCTAGTCTTGTCTTAGTCTTGTCTGTCTAGTCTTGTCCTGTCTAGTCTTGTCTGTCTAGTCTTGTCTGTCTTGTCTTGTCTGTCTAGTCTTGTCTGTCTAGTCTTGTCTGTCTAGTCTTGTCTGTCTAGTCTTGTCAGTCTAGTCTTGTCTGTCTAGTCTTGTCTGTCTAGTCTTGTCTGTCTAGTCTTGTCTGTCTAGTCTTGTCTGTCTAGTCTTGTCTGTCTAGTCTTGTCTGTCTAGTCTTGTCTGTCTAGTCTTGTCTGTCTAGTCTTGTCTGTCTAGTCTTGTCTGTCTAGTCTTGTCTGTCTAGTCTTGTCTGTTTAGTCTTGTCTGTCTAGTCTTGTCTGTCTAGTCTTGTCTGTCTTGTCTTGTCTGTCTAGTCTTGTCTGTCTAGTCTTGTCTGTCTAGTCTTGTCTGTCTAGTCTTGTCTGTCTAGTCTTGTCTGTCTAGTCTTGTCTGTCTAGTCTTGTCTGTCTAGTCTTGTCTGTCTAGTCTTGTCTGTCTGGTCTTGTCTGTCTGGTCTTGTCTGTCTGGTCTGTCTGGTCTTGTCTGTCTAGTCTTGTCTGTCTAGTCTTGTCTGTCTAGTCTTGTCTGTCTAGTCTTGTCTGTCTAGTCTTGTCTGTCTAGTCTTGTCTGTCTAGTCTTGTCTGTCTAGTCTTGTCTGTCTAGTCTTGTCTGTCTAGTCTTGTCTGTCTAGTCTTGTCTGTCTAGTCTTGTCTGTCTAGTCTTGTCTGTCTAGTCTTGTCTGTCTAGTCTTGTCTGTCTAGTCTTGTCTGTCTAGTCTTGTCTGTCTAGTCTTGTCTGTCTAGTCTTGTCTGTCTAGTCTTGTCTGTCTAGTCTTGTCTGTCTAGTCTTGTCTGTCTAGTCTTGTCTGTCTAGTCTTGTCTGTCTAGTCTTGTCTGTCTAGTCTTGTCTGTCTAGTCTTGTCTGTCTAGTCTTGTCTGTCTAGTCTTGTCTGTCTAGTCTTGTCTGTCTGTCTGTCTAGTCTTGTCTGTCTAGTCTTGTCTGTCTAGTCTTGTCTGTCTAGTCTTGTCTGTCTAGTCTTGTCTGTCTAGTCTTGTCTGTCTAGTCTTGTCTGTCTAGTCTTGTCTGTCTAGTCTTGTCTGTCTAGTCTTGTCTGTCTAGTCTTGTCTGTCTAGTCTTGTCTGTCTAGTCTTGTCTGTCTAGTGCTTGTCTGTCTATCTTTGTCTGTCTAGTCTTGTCTGTCTAGTCTTGTCTGTCTAGTCTTGTCTGTCTAGTCTTGTCTGTCTAGTCTTGTCTGTCTAGTCTTGTCTGTCTAGTCTTGTCTGTCTAGTCTTGTCTGTCTAGTCTTGTCTGTCTAGTCTTGTCTGTCTGTCTAGTCTTGTCTGTCTAGTCTTGTCTGTCTAGTCTTGTCTGTCTAGTCTTGTCTGTCTAGTCTTGTCTGTCTAGTCTTGTCTGTCTAGTCTTGTCTGTCTAGTCTTGTCTGTCTAGTCTTGTCTGTCTAGTCTTGTCTGTCTAGTCTTGTCTGTCTAGTCTTGTCTGTCTAGTCTTGTCTGTCTAGTCTTGTCTGTCTAGTCTTGTCTGTCTAGTCTTGTCTGTCTAGTCTTGTCTGTCTAGTCTTGTCTGTCTAGTCTTGTCTGTCTAGTCTTGTCTGTCTAGTCTTGTCTGTCTAGTCTTGTCTGTCTAGTCTTGTCTGTCTAGTCTTGTCTGTCTAGTCTTGTCTGTCTAGTCTTGTCTGTCTAGTCTTGTCTGTCTAGTCTTGTCTGTCTAGTCTTGTCTGTCTAGTCTTGTCTGTCTAGTCTTGTCTGTCTAGTCTTGTCTGTCTAGTCTTGTCTGTCTAGTCTTGTCTGTCTAGTCTTGTCTGTCTAGTCTTGTCTGTCTAGTCTTGTCTGTCTAGTCTTGTCTGTCTAGTCTTGTCTGTCTAGTCTTGTCTGTCTAGTCTTGTCTGTCTAGTCTTGTCTGTCTAGTCTTGTCTGTCTAGTCTTGTCTGTCTAGTCTTGTCTGTCTAGTCTTGTCTGTCTAGTCTTGTCTGTCTAGTCTTGTCTGTCTAGTCTTGTCTGTCTAGTCTTGTCTGTCTAGTCTTGTCTGTCTAGTCTTGTCTGTCTAGTCTTGTCTGTCTAGTCTTGTCTGTCTAGTCTTGTCTGTCTAGTCTTGTCTGTCTAGTCTTGTCTGTCTAGTCTTGTCTGTCTAGTCTTGTCTGTCTAGTCTTGTCTGTCTAGTCTTGTCTGTCTAGTCTTGTCTGTCTAGTCTTGTCTGTCTAGTCTTGTCTGTCTAGTCTTGTCTGTCTAGTCTTGTCTGTCTAGTCTTGTCTGTCTAGTCTTGTCTGTCTAGTCTTGTCTGTCTAGTCTTGTCTGTCTAGTCTTGTCTGTCTAGTCTTGTCTGTCTAGTCTTGTCTGTCTAGTCTTGTCTGTCTAGTCTTGTCTGTCTAGTCTTGTCTGTCTAGTCTTGTCTGTCTAGTCTTGTCTGTCTAGTCTTGTCTGTCTAGTTTAGTCTTGTCTGTCTAGTCTTGTCTGTCTAGTCTTGTCTGTCTAGTCTTGTCTGTCTAGTCTTGTCTGTCTAGTCTTGTCTGTCTAGTCTTGTCTGTCTAGTCTTGTCTGTCTAGTCTTGTCTGTCTAGTCTTGTCTGTCTAGTCTTGTCTGTCTAGTCTTGTCTGTCTAGTCTTGTCTGTCTAGTCTTGTCTGTCTAGTCTTGTCTGTCTAGTCTTGTCTGTCTAGTCTTGTCTGTCTAGTCTTGTCTGTCTAGTCTTGTCTGTCTAGTCTTGTCTGTCTAGTCTTGTCTGTCTAGTCTTGTCTGTCTAGTCTTGTCTGTCTAGTCTTGTCTGTCTAGTCTTGTCTGTCTAGTCTTGTCTGTCTAGTCTTGTCTGTCTAGTCTTGTCTGTCTAGTCTTGTCTGTCTAGTCTTGTCTGTCTAGTCTTGTCTGTCTAGTCTTGTCTGTCTAGTCTTGTCTGTCTAGTCTTGTCTGTCTAGTCTTGTCTGTCTAGTCTTGTCTGTCTAGTCTTGTCTGTCTAGTCTTGTCTGTCTAGTCTTGTCTGTCTAGTCTTGTCTGTCTAGTCTTGTCTGTCTAGTCTTGTCTGTCTAGTCTTGTCTGTCTAGTCTTGTCTGTCTAGTCTTGTCTGTCTAGTCTTGTCTGTCTAGTCTTGTCTGTCTAGTCTTGTCTGTCTAGTCTTGTCTGTCTAGTCTTGTCTGTCTAGTCTTGTCTGTCTAGTCTTGTCTGTCTAGTCTTGTCTGTCTAGTCTAGTCTTGTCTGTCTAGTCTTGTCTGTCTAGTCTTGTCTGTCTAGTCTTGTCTGTCTAGTCTTGTCTGCCTAGTCTTGTCTGTCTAGTCTTGTCTGTCTAGTCTTGTCTGTCTAGTCTTGTCTGTCTAGTCTTGTCTGTCTAGTCTTGTCTGTCTAGTCTTGTCTGTCTAGTCTTGTCTGTCTAGTCTTGTCTGTCTAGTCTTGTCTGTCTAGTCTTGTCTGTCTAGTCTTGTCTGTCTAGTCTTGTCTGTCTAGTCTTGTCTGTCTAGTCTTGTCTGTCTAGTCTTGTCTGTCTAGTCTTGTCTGTCTAGTCTTGTCTGTCTAGTCTTGTCTGTCTAGTCTTGTCTGTCTAGTCTTGTCTGTCTAGTCTTGTCTGTCTAGTCTTGTCTGTCTAGTCTTGTCTGTCTAGTCTTGTCTGTCTAGTCTTGTCTGTCTAGTCTTGTCTGTCTAGTCTTGTCTGTCTAGTCTTGTCTGTCTAGTCTTGTCTGTCTAGTCTTGTCTGTCTAGTCTTGTCTGTCTAGTCTTGTCTGTCTAGTCTTGTCTGTCTAGTCTTGTCTGTCTAGTCTTGTCTGTCTAGTCTTGTCTGTCTAGTCTTGTCTGTCTAGTCTTGTCTGTCTAGTCTTGTCTGTCTAGTCTTGTCTGTCTAGTCTTGTCTGTCTAGTCTTGTCTGTCTAGTCTTGTCTGTCTAGTCTTGTCTGTCTAGTCTTGTCTGTCTAGTCTTGTCTGTCTAGTCTTGTCTGTCTAGTCTTGTCTGTCTAGTCTTGTCTGTCTAGTCTTGTCTGTCTAGTCTTGTCTGTCTTGTCTGTCTAGTCTTGTCTGTCTAGTCTTGTCTGTCTAGTCTTGTCTGTCTAGTCTTGTCTGTCTAGTCTTGTCTGTCTAGTCTTGTCTGTCTAGTCTTGTCTGTCTAGTCTTGTCTGTCTAGTCTTGTCTGTCTAGTCTTGTCTGTCTAGTCTTGTCTGTCTAGTCTTGTCTGTCTAGTCTTGTCTGTCTAGTCTTGTCTGTCTAGTCTTGTCTGTCTAGTCTTGTCTGTCTAGTCTTGTCTGTCTGTCTAGTCTTGTCTGTCTAGTCTTGTCTGTCTAGTCTTGTCTGTCTAGTCTTGTCTGTCTAGTCTTGTCTGTCTAGTCTTGTCTGTCTAGTCTTGTCTGTCTAGTCTTGTCTGTCTAGTCTTGTCTGTCTAGTCTTGTCTGTCTAGTCTTGTCTGTCTAGTCTTGTCTGTCTAGTCTTGTCTGTCTAGTCTTGTCTGTCTAGTCTTGTCTGTCTAGTCTTGTCTGTCTAGTCTTGTCTGTCTAGTCTTGTCTGTCTAGTCTTGTCTGTCTAGTCTTGTCTGTCTAGTCTTGTCTGTCTAGTCTTGTCTGTCTAGTCTTGTCTGTCTAGTCTTGTCTGTCTAGTCTTGTCTGTCTAGTCTTGTCTGTCTAGTCTTGTCTGTCTAGTCTTGTCTGTCTAGTCTTGTCTGTCTAGTCTTGTCTGTCTAGTCTTGTCTGTCTAGTCTTGTCTGTCTAGTCTTGTCTGTCTAGTCTTGTCTGTCTAGTCTTGTCTGTCTAGTCTTGTCTGTCTAGTCTTGTCTGTCTAGTCTTGTCTGTCTAGTCTTGTCTGTCTAGTCTTGTCTGTCTAGTCTTGTCTGTCTAGTCTTGTCTGTCTAGTCTTGTCCTGTCTAGTCTTGTCTGTCTAGTCTTGTCTGTCTAGTCTTGTCTGTCTAGTCTTGTCTGTCTAGTCTTGTCTGTCTAGTCTTGTCTGTCTAGTCTTGTCTGTCTAGTCTTTGTCTGTCTAGTCTTGTCTGTCTAGTCTTGTCTGTCTAGTCTTGTCTGTCTAGTCTTGTCTGTCTAGTCTTGTCTGTCTAGTCTTGTCTGTCTAGTCTTGTCTGTCTAGTCTTGTCTGTCTAGTCTTGTCTGTCTAGTCTTGTCTGTCTAGTCTTGTCTGTCTAGTCTTGTCTGTCTAGTCTTGTCTGTCTAGTCTTGTCTGTCTAGTCTTGTCTGTCTAGTCTTGTCTGTCTAGTCTTGTCTGTCTAGTCTTGTCTGTCTAGTCTTGTCTGTCTAGTCTTGTCTGTCTAGTCTTGTCTGTCTAGTCTTGTCTGTCTAGTCTTGTCTGTCTAGTCTTGTCTGTCTAGTCTTGTCTGTCTAGTCTTGTCTGTCTAGTCTTGTCTGTCTAGTCTTGTCTGTCTAGTCTTGTCTGTCTAGTCTTGTCTGTCTAGTCTTGTCTGTCTAGTCTTGTCTGTCTAGTCTTGTCTGTCTAGTCTTGTCTGTCTAGTCTTGTCTGTCTAGTCTTGTCTGTCTAGTCTTGTCTGTCTAGTCTTGTCTGTCTAGTCTTGTCTGTCTAGTCTTGTCTGTCTAGTCTTGTCTGTCTAGTCTTGTCTGTCTAGTCTTGTCTGTCTAGTCTTGTCTGTCTAGTCTTGTCTGTCTAGTCTTGTCTGTCTAGTCTTGTCTGTCTAGTCTTGTCTGTCTAGTCTTGTCTGTCTAGTCTTGTCTGTCTAGTCTTGTCTGTCTAGTCTTGTCTGTCTAGTCTTGTCTGTCTAGTCTTGTCTGTCTAGTCTTGTCTGTCTAGTCTTGTCTGTCTAGTCTTGTCTGTCTAGTCTTGTCTGTCTAGTCTTGTCTGTCTAGTCTTGTCTGTCTAGTCTTGTCTGTCTAGTCTTGTCTGTCTAGTCTTGTCTGTCTAGTCTTGTCTGTCTAGTCTTGTCTGTCTAGTCTTGTCTGTCTAGTCTTGTCTGTCTAGTCTTGTCTGTCTAGTCTTGTCTGTCTAGTCTTGTCTGTCTAGTCTTGTCTGTCTAGTCTTGTCTGTCTAGTCTTGTCTGTCTAGTCTTGTCTGTCTAGTCTTGTCTGTCTAGTCTTGTCTGTCTAGTCTTGTCTGTCTAGTCTTGTCTGTCTAGTCTTGTCTGTCTAGTCTTGTCTGTCTAGTCTTGTCTGTCTAGTCTTGTCTGTCTAGTCTTGTCTGTCTAGTCTTGTCTGTCTAGTCTTGTCTGTCTAGTCTTGTCTGTCTAGTCTTGTCTGTCTAGTCTTGTCTGTCTAGTCTTGTCTGTCTAGTCTTGTCTGTCTAGTCTTGTCTGTCTAGTCTTGTCTGTCTAGTCTTGTCTGTCTAGTCTTGTCTGTCTAGTCTTGTCTGTCTAGTCTTGTCTGTCTAGTCTTGTCTGTCTAGTCTTGTCTGTCTAGTCTTGTCTGTCTAGTCTTGTCTGTCTAGTCTTGTCTGTCTAGTCTTGTCTGTCTAGTCTTGTCTGTCTAGTCTTGTCTGTCTAGTCTTGTCTGTCTAGTCTTGTCTGTCTAGTCTTGTCTGTCTAGTCTTGTCTGTCTAGTCTTGTCTGTCTAGTCTTGTCTGTCTAGTCTTGTCTGTCTAGTCTTGTCTGTCTAGTCTTGTCTGTCTAGTCTTGTCTGTCTAGTCTTGTCTGTCTAGTCTTGTCTGTCTAGTCTTGTCTGTCTAGTCTTGTCTGTCTAGTCTTGTCTGTCTAGTCTTGTCTGTCTAGTCTTGTCTGTCTAGTCTTGTCTGTCTAGTCTTGTCTGTCTAGTCTTGTCTGTCTAGTCTTGTCTGTCTAGTCTTGTCTGTCTAGTCTTGTCTGTCTAGTCTTGTCTGTCTAGTCTTGTCTGTCTAGTCTTGTCTGTCTAGTCTTGTCTGTCTAGTCTTGTCTGTCTAGTCTTGTCTGTCTAGTCTTGTCTGTCTAGTCTTGTCTGTCTAGTCTTGTCTGTCTAGTCTTGTCTGTCTAGTCTTGTCTGTCTAGTCTTGTCTGTCTAGTCTTGTCTGTCTAGTCTTGTCTGTCTAGTCTTGTCTGTCTAGTCTTGTCTGTCTAGTCTTGTCTGTCTAGTCTTGTCTGTCTAGTCTTGTCTGTCTAGTCTTGTCTGTCTAGTCTTGTCTGTCTAGTCTTGTCTGTCTAGTCTTGTCTGTCTAGTCTTGTCTGTCTAGTCTTGTCTGTCTAGTCTTGTCTGTCTAGTCTTGTCTGTCTAGTCTTGTCTGTCTAGTCTTGTCTGTCTAGTCTTGTCTGTCTAGTCTTGTCTGTCTAGTCTTGTCTGTCTAGTCTTGTCTGTCTAGTCTTGTCTGTCTAGTCTTGTCTGTCTAGTCTTGTCTGTCTAGTCTTGTCTGTCTAGTCTTGTCTGTCTAGTCTTGTCTGTCTAGTCTTGTCTGTCTAGTCTTGTCTGTCTAGTCTTGTCTGTCTAGTCTTGTCTGTCTAGTCTTGTCTGTCTAGTCTTGTCTGTCTAGTCTTGTCTGTCTAGTCTTGTCTGTCTAGTCTTGTCTGTCTAGTCTTGTCTGTCTAGTCTTGTCTGTCTAGTCTTGTCTGTCTAGTCTTGTCTGTCTAGTCTTGTCTGTCTAGTCTTGTCTGTCTAGTCTTGTCTGTCTAGTCTTGTCTGTCTAGTCTTGTCTGTCTAGTCTTGTCTGTCTAGTCTTGTCTGTCTAGTCTTGTCTGTCTAGTCTTGTCTGTCTAGTCTTGTCTGTCTAGTCTTGTCTGTCTAGTCTTGTCTGTCTAGTCTTGTCTGTCTAGTCTTGTCTGTCTAGTCTTGTCTGTCTAGTCTTGTCTGTCTAGTCTTGTCTGTCTAGTCTTGTCTGTCTAGTCTTGTCTGTCTAGTCTTGTCTGTCTAGTCTTGTCTGTCTAGTCTTGTCTGTCTAGTCTTGTCTGTCTAGTCTTGTCTGTCTAGTCTTGTCTGTCTAGTCTTGTCTGTCTAGTCTTGTCTGTCTAGTCTTGTCTGTCTAGTCTTGTCTGTCTAGTCTTGTCTGTCTAGTCTTGTCTGTCTAGTCTTGTCTGTCTAGTCTTGTCTGTCTAGTCTTGTCTGTCTAGTCTTGTCTGTCTAGTCTTGTCTGTCTAGTCTTGTCTGTCTAGTCTTGTCTGTCTAGTCTTGTCTGTCTAGTCTTGTCTGTCTAGTCTTGTCTGTCTAGTCTTGTCTGTCTAGTCTTGTCTGTCTAGTCTTGTCTGTCTAGTCTTGTCTGTCTAGTCTTGTCTGTCTAGTCTTGTCTGTCTAGTCTTGTCTGTCTAGTCTTGTCTGTCTAGTCTTGTCTGTCTAGTCTTGTCTGTCTAGTCTTGTCTGTCTAGTCTTGTCTGTCTAGTCTTGTCTGTCTAGTCTTGTCTGTCTAGTCTTGTCTGTCTAGTCTTGTCTGTCTAGTCTTGTCTGTCTAGTCTTGTCTGTCTAGTCTTGTCTGTCTAGTCTTGTCTGTCTAGTCTTGTCTGTCTAGTCTTGTCTGTCTAGTCTTGTCTGTCTAGTCTTGTCTGTCTAGTCTTGTCTGTCTAGTCTTGTCTGTCTAGTCTTGTCTGTCTAGTCTTGTCTGTCTAGTCTTGTCTGTCTAGTCTTGTCTGTCTAGTCTTGTCTGTCTAGTCTTGTCTGTCTAGTCTTGTCTGTCTAGTCTTGTCTGTCTAGTCTTGTCTGTCTAGTCTTGTCTGTCTAGTCTTGTCTGTCTAGTCTTGTCTGTCTAGTCTTGTCTGTCTAGTCTTGTCTGTCTAGTCTTGTCTGTCTAGTCTTGTCTGTCTAGTCTTGTCTGTCTAGTCTTGTCTGTCTAGTCTTGTCTGTCTAGTCTTGTCTGTCTAGTCTTGTCTGTCTAGTCTTGTCTGTCTAGTCTTGTCTGTCTAGTCTTGTCTGTCTAGTCTTGTCTGTCTAGTCTTGTCTGTCTAGTCTTGTCTGTCTAGTCTTGTCTGTCTAGTCTTGTCTGTCTAGTCTTGTCTGTCTAGTCTTGTCTGTCTAGTCTTGTCTGTCTAGTCTTGTCTGTCTAGTCTTGTCTGTCTAGTCTTGTCTGTCTAGTCTTGTCTGTCTAGTCTTGTCTGTCTAGTCTTGTCTGTCTAGTCTTGTCTGTCTAGTCTTGTCTGTCTAGTCTTGTCTGTCTAGTCTTGTCTGTCTAGTCTTGTCTGTCTAGTCTTGTCTGTCTAGTCTTGTCTGTCTAGTCTTGTCTGTCTAGTCTTGTCTGTCTAGTCTTGTCTGTCTAGTCTTGTCTGTCTAGTCTTGTCTGTCTAGTCTTGTCTGTCTAGTCTTGTCTGTCTAGTCTTGTCTGTCTAGTCTTGTCTGTCTAGTCTTGTCTGTCTAGTCTTGTCTGTCTAGTCTTGTCTGTCTAGTCTTGTCTGTCTAGTCTTGTCTGTCTAGTCTTGTCTGTCTAGTCTTGTCTGTCTAGTCTTGTCTGTCTAGTCTTGTCTGTCTAGTCTTGTCTGTCTAGTCTTGTCTGTCTAGTCTTGTCTGTCTAGTCTTGTCTGTCTAGTCTTGTCTGTCTAGTCTTGTCTGTCTAGTCTTGTCTGTCTAGTCTTGTCTGTCTAGTCTTGTCTGTCTAGTCTTGTCTGTCTAGTCTTGTCTGTCTAGTCTTGTCTGTCTAGTCTTGTCTGTCTAGTCTTGTCTGTCTAGTCTTGTCTGTCTAGTCTTGTCTGTCTAGTCTTGTCTGTCTAGTCTTGTCTGTCTAGTCTTGTCTGTCTAGTCTTGTCTGTCTAGTCTTGTCTGTCTAGTCTTGTCTGTCTAGTCTTGTCTGTCTAGTCTTGTCTGTCTAGTCTTGTCTGTCTAGTCTTGTCTGTCTAGTCTTGTCTGTCTAGTCTTGTCTGTCTAGTCTTGTCTGTCTAGTCTTGTCTGTCTAGTCTTGTCTGTCTAGTCTTGTCTGTCTAGTCTTGTCTGTCTAGTCTTGTCTGTCTAGTCTTGTCTGTCTAGTCTTGTCTGTCTAGTCTTGTCTGTCTAGTCTTGTCTGTCTAGTCTTGTCTGTCTAGTCTTGTCTGTCTAGTCTTGTCTGTCTAGTCTTGTCTGTCTAGTCTTGTCTGTCTAGTCTTGTCTGTCTAGTCTTGTCTGTCTAGTCTTGTCTGTCTAGTCTTGTCTGTCTAGTCTTGTCTGTCTAGTCTTGTCTGTCTAGTCTTGTCTGTCTAGTCTTGTCTGTCTAGTCTTGTCTGTCTAGTCTTGTCTGTCTAGTCTTCTCTGTCTAGTCTTGTCTGTCTAGTCTTGTCTGTCTAGTCTTGTCTGTCTAGTCTTGTCTGTCTAGTCTTCTCTGTCTAGTCTTGTCTGTCTAGTCTTCTCTGTCTAGTCTTGTCTGTCTAGTCTTGTCTGTCTAGTCTTGTCTGTCTAGTCTTGTCTGTCTGAGTCGCGTACGAGACGCGGAAGCGAGTAGACGTGCAGCCGAGTGCTCCACATGTTTGTGATTATTAATATGTTGGTATATAAGTTTTTTAGTTATCAGTTATATAATTGCAATCAAGCCTAGTGTATTTGGTTTGTTTCTATTCTCTTGTAGAAATTTATTTTTGCTTAATAGCGGTGTTTTTAGTTTTTCTTTAAGCTAGTATAATAGTTTCTAGCTTAATAGAGTCACAGCACGTCGCGTGAGTTTTTTATATTCTTTAAATTCTCTCTTTTTGTTCCCACTCCTTATCTCATATATACGGAGATAAAGATAATCCAACGCCGCCGCAGACGTTTTTGCATTTACTGCAGCACGCTATCTGCGGCAAATTTTTCACCACCCCCAAGGAGGGGAGAATTTTTTGAATTCAGTTTTTTGGTTTGTGGAAACTCCATTCAGTATGGATTTTTTCACGAAACAAAAATTGAGTAAGGGTGTAGGGGCCATGGATAGCCGGGCGAGAAGCCAGTCTATTGGAGAAACCCCAAAGAAAAGGAAAGTTGCGGATCGGCGAACTGATGACGTGGAGGCGTACAAGAAGACGGAGTGCTCGATCGCTTTTACAATCGTGGAAGCGATTGGAGCACTTACCAGACAAGTGGAGGACTTGGAAAGGGCTATCGCTGGAGGCAGTAGCACGAAGAAGGAAGTTAAAGATGCAGCAGCGCGAGTTAAAAAGACAACTAACGTCTTCTCGCGCAACTCCGTGACCACTTGGCTGGAAGCGCACCGTTTCCTGCCCGTTGAAAAGGTGTTATATGACACCGAGATCCAAACTGTAAGTGTGGCATGCAAGGAAGTCAGCACCCAAACGGAGGCTGAATGTAGTATCACCAGTGCGCTGAAACCGGGTATGAATGTGCAGGAGTACATGTCTCTGGCGAGGGAGAGGTGGTCCGAGGACACCTTCACCGTGGTGAAGATGGCCAAGGGCTCTCCTCTGGCCAGGGACGAGGATGTACTCCTGTTAGTTGCAGGAGAGAAAGGGGATAACTGTGGACAGCTGGGCTGGGGGATGCTCGATCAGCTCCCTCAGGCCAAGCGAGTGGCTGAAGGCTTGAATGTAGGTTCCGTGGCCTACATCAAGAGCGAGAATGTGGTGTGTATGGGAGGCGTTGAGTCGTTGGACTCCGAGAGGAAGTACCACTTCATCACCCGGCTGGATGATAATAAGGTCGAGGGCGCCGAAGAAAAGGCGTTCGAGACCTTATTAAGGATGAAAGGTCTTTGTGAGAAGACTGAGAGAAAGAGGTTCGCTATCGGTGTGGCTGGTAACCTTAATATGTGGCTAGTACGAAAGATGGCTGAATGCGTGTGGCATGGCACAGGAGTTGAGCTAACCCTGTGCTGGATGAATGCGGAGGGCCAAAAGCCCAGAGTGGAAGGGGCCGGAGGCACCAGAAAGGCAGAAACCTTACTGGTGAGGAGGGCAGAGGGTGTTTCTTACGCCCATATGGTGAATGTCCTTAAGAAGGAAGTAGACATGGAGGATATAAATGTAAGGGCGATGAGGAAAACCCACGCTGGCGACCTCATCGTCAGAGTGAATGATGATGGGGAAAAGAAGCGACTGGCAGAGCGAATGGCCCTAGTGACTGAGGCTGTAAGGGATGTCAGGACGGAGGTGGGGCTTAGAAGTGTCCTTGTTAGGGGCATGGATGAGGCTACCACCACCGATGAGGTGAAAGGAGCCATTCAGAAGGCGGCTGAATGTAAGGAGTGTGTGGTAAAGTCTCTCCGCACAGTGCGCGGAGGGGCCAGTATGGCAGTTGTCACTCTTCCAGTAAGAGCGGCACAAACCATACTGGAGAAAGGAAGAATGAAAGTTGGATGGATCATGTGCCGAGTGACCGAAGACAATAAGCCGATCAGGTGTTACAGATGCCTTGGCTTCGGGCACCTGGCGGCAGCATGCAAGGGAATAGAGAGAAAGAATGCGTGTTTGCGATGCGACGAAAGTGGGCACAAAGCACACGAGTGCACGGCCAAAGAGGCTAAGTGCTTCGTGTGCGGAGTGAGTGGGCATAGGGCGGACTCCATGAACTGTCCTGCGTACAGGAAACTGTGCAGGGAAAGTATGAAAGGGACGTCCCAAAGAAACAGATTATGCTAGTATTGCAGACGAACTCAAATAGGAGTGCGGCTGCAATGGAGTTGGTATGGAAGACGGTGCATGATGAGAGAGTGGATGTGGCCATTGTCTCCGAACCAAATCTTCGGACCATTGGTAACGGAGGCTGGCACGTGGACCAGTGTAAGAATGTTGCTGTGAGGATTTTCCAATCGGAAAATCCTTTGGTTAAGTGTGGATGTGGAAATGGATATGTGTGGGTCGAATGGGAAAACTGGGTCCTGTATGGGTGCTACATCTCGCCTAACATAATGTTAGAGCAGTTTGTAGCTTTTATGGATGAGCTAAGGGCCAGTATGAAAAGCTGGTCCAAAGAGATTGTTGTCGGAGGGGATTTCAACGCCAAGTCCGCTTGGTGGGGATCCCCTAGAGAGGATGAGAGAGGGAGAATGATGGAAGAGTGGCTGGCAGAGGAGGACCTGGTGGTTCACAACCGTGGGAATGTGCCAACCTTCGTGCGGGGCGAAAGTATGTCTTTCATAGACATCACTTTTAGCACCTCACGGATTGCAGGCAGAGTGAAAGAGTGGCGTGTCAGAGAGGGAGAGAATCTAAGTGACCACCAGGATATTCTCTTCGACGTACGAAAGGATGTTTCTGAGGGACCGGTTGCTTGTGGAACGAATGGATGGAGAGTGGACAAGAGTCTACTAGAAAGATTGGGAGACGTCATGAAAGAGCTGGCTGAAAGGACAGGCCCCGAAAATGGATTGCGGAGCTCCTGCGAAGCAGTTCTTCACGGGGCCTGTGATGCGGTGTTTCGGAGAAAACGGAGGGGCGTCAGAGGCAGGAAGCCAGTTTACTGGTGGAATGAGCAGGTAGCTGAAAAGCGTAAAACCTGTTTGCGTGAAAGGAGATGCATGGTGAGGAGTAATAGGCGAGCAAATGAGGAAGTGCGTGAGGAGTGCAGAAGGAGGTATAACTTGGCGCGCAGGGAACTTCGCAGAGCCATCGCGAACTCCAAGCAAGAAGCTTGGAGAGTGCTCTGCGAAGAGGTGAATAATAACATCTGGGGTGACGGCTATAAGATCGTCACCAGAAAAATTGCGCACAGGGTTAATACTCTCCGGGGGGATAGCCTAATGACGGAAGTCAAGAAGCTGTTCCCAGTACATGAGCGAATGAACTGGCTGGAACCCGTGGGATGGAGATCGGCGCCCCTTTTCACTCCGGCCGAGCTGCAGAGTGCAGTTGGCCGGATGAAGGAGGGAAAAGCGCCGGGTCCTGATGGTGTTCCACCGGAAGCGTGCAAGGTGTTTGGGCATGTGTGTGAGGACATGTGCTTGAGCATGATGAATGAATTGTTGATGAATGGCAGTTTCCCCAAAGAGTGGAAGAGAGCGAGACTGGTGATGATTGAAACAGAGCGAAAGGAAGGTGAGGAAGCCAATTACAGGCCAATCTGCCTACTGAATGGGATAGCGAAGATGTTTGAGAGTATGATCGGAGCTAGGATAAATGAGGATCTCGAGAGGGTAGGGGGTCTTTCAGAGGAACAGTATGGGTTCAGAGGCGGCCGCACTACGGTGAACGCAATGATGCGTGTGATAGAGAGAGCAAGGTTAGCAAATACGGGTCCATGGCGTACCCGTAGCTACTGCGTGCTTGTAACCCTGGACGTGAAAAATGCCTTCAATTCGGTCCCATGGGGCGGAATCATGGAGGCTTTGGAACTAAAGGGGGTAGCTCCCTACCTTCGAAAGATGGTGGGGAGCTACTTGAATGATAGGGAGATAGTGACTGTGGAAGGAAAAATCTTCAAAATGAGTGCGGGTGTTCCACAGGGTTCGGTTCTTGGGCCGATACTGTGGAACATATTTTATGATGAGGTTTTGAGATTGAGGCTGCCAGACGGGGTTACACTCGTAGGGTACGCTGATGACTTAGCGGTGGTCGCTGTCGCAAGAACGGAAGAAAGTCTGAAAGCGATAATAAATGAGGCAATTGGTAGGATTGATCGGTGGATGGGGGTAAAAGGGCTTGCTCTGGCTCCCCACAAAACCGAGGCGGTCCTGCTAATTGGGAGAAGAAAGCTGCGTGAATTGACCGTGCGAATGGGGACAGTTGACGTACCGGCTCGGGAATCTGTAAGATACTTTGGGGTAGAGCTCCAGCGAAATCTCAGGGTGTCCGATCAGGTCACCCGGGTGGTGAGCAAGGCTACAGCATGTGTGAGAGCCCTTGGACGGCTGATGCCCAACATAGGTGGGCCGTTGGCCTCCAAGAGGAGGGTTATGAATGCGGTCGTGCACTCCATTCTCCTGTATGGGGTGCCGGCATGGATAAATGCGTTCAGGATTGAATGTTATAGAGCGAGACTGATGAGAGTGCAAAGGTGTATGCTGCTGCGTGTGTGCAGCGCATACAGGACTGTTTCTGGCGACGCCGTGGCGGTCGTTGCTGGAGTTATCCCGTTAGACCTTCTAGCGCATGAAAGGGTGAGAGTTTGGGGAGGTAATGACCCTAGAAATGAAAGTGAAAAAACAATGCGTGTATGGCAAGAGCTATGGCAGGGGTCGGAAAAGGGAGCCTGGACCAGGCAACTGATTCCGACTATCGATGAATGGGTCAACCGTGGGCACGGGGAGGTGAATTATCACCTCACCCAGGCGCTTACGGGGCATGGATGCTTTGGGTCTTACCTGGTGCGCATCGGGAAACTGGTTGAGGCGCACTGTAGGTACTGTGGAGCGACTGAGGACACTGCGGAGGATACCATCTTCGAGTGTACGAGATGGGAGAAAATGAGGAGCGCCGCAGAATGCAAGGTGGGAGAGAATGTGAACAAGGAGAGTATGGTGAGAATTATGCTCCGCAGTGAGTATGAATGGGGCGTGCTGACTGGAATGATAGGTTATATAATTAGGAGAAAGGAGAAGGATGAAAGGGACGAGCGTAAGGCGGGTCGAGGGGTTGCTACGCGCGAGCCGAGCGTGCCATCGCCGGGCCCCCCTTAGTGCGAAGGGGGCGCACAAATTTATTGTAAACTCTTATGTGAGGGGGGGGCACGGCGATTAACGACGCGCCCGGCACAACGAATGAATGGATGAATGCTTTGGATATGAAAGGGGGAGGAACGTGGTGAAGTTATGCCAAATTTTGGATTCCATCACGTTCTCTCTGGTTTTGACTGGGGGGTCTGAATGGTGGGGGTTTTTTAGTGGGTCGCCCCTTTTGGGGGGCAGCCCCACACTACCACTCGACACGGGTCGGGTGGTGTCTGTTTGCAGATTTTCACCTCCAGCACGTGCAAAAAAAAAAAAAAAAAAGTCTTGTCTGTCTAGTCTTGTCTGTCTAGTCTTGTCTGTCTAGTCTTGTCTGTCTAGTCTTGTCTGTCTAGTCCTGTCTGTCTAGACTTGTCTGTCTAGTCTTGTCTGTCTAGTCTTGTCTGTCTAGTCTTGTCTGTCTAGTCTTGTCTGTCTAGTCTTGTCTGTCTAGTCTTGTCTGTCTAGTCTTGTCTGTCTAGTCTTGTCTGTCTAGTCTTGTCTGTCTAGTCTTGTCTGTCTAGTCTTGTCTGTCTAGTCTTGTCTGTCTAGTCTTGTCTGTCTAGTCTTGTCTGTCTAGTCTTGTCTGTCTAGTCTTGTCTGTCTAGTCTTGTCTGTCTAGTCTTGTCTGTCTAGTCTTGTCTGTCTAGTCTTTTCTGTCTAGTCTTGTCTGTCTAGTCTTGTCTGTCTAGTCTTGTCTGTCTAGTCTTGTCTGTCTAGTCTTGTCTGTCTAGTCTTGTCTGTCTAGTCTTGTCTGTCTAGTCTTGTCTGTCTAGTCTTGTCTGTCTAGTCTTGTCTGTCTAGTCTTGTCTGTCTAGTCTTGTCTGTCTAGTCTTGTCTGTCTAGTCTTGTCTGTCTAGTCTTGTCTGTCTAGTCTTGTCTGTCTAGTCTTGTCTGTCTAGTCTTGTCTGTCTAGTCTTGTCTGTCTAGTCTTGTCTGTCTAGTCTTGTCTGTCTAGTCTTGCCTGTCTAGTCTTGTCTGTCTAGTCTTGTCTGTCTAGTCTTGTCTGTCTAGTCTTGTCTGTCTAGTCTTGTCTGTCTAGTCTTGTCTGTCTAGTCTTGTCTGTCTAGTCTTGTCTGTCTAGTCTTGTCTGTCTAGTCTTGTCTGTCTAGTCTTGTCTGTCTTGTCAGTCGCGTACGAGACGCGGAAGCGAGTAGACGTGCAGCCGAGTGCTCCACATGTTTGTGATTATTAATATGTTGGTATATAAGTTTTTTAGTTATCAGTTATATAATTGTCAAATGTCAAATTTGACGTATATCTGCTTAGAGAACGTCACGCCGCGAGCCAGAGCAGTAAAACATTGCAGACACTGCATTTTATTTCACTTGTTCGCTGAATTGACTGTTGACGTGTGTCAAATGTCAAATTTGAGGTATGTCTGCTTAGAAAACTTCACGCCGTGTTCCGGAGCAGTCACCCATTCGAGCGCTGTACTCGAACATGCGTGCTAAACTTTCCAAGATTTTCTCGGTTGATTGACAGTCGACACTAAAAAAAAAAAAACGGTATTTTATCAACGACGTACCAGTTACCTGAGATTTGACTTATTTTTGCTTCGTTCTTTTTTTCACCCTGTATATAATTAATATTTTCAAATTTATTATTTTATTCTTTGAGTAATTTGGAAAAAATATTCTTGATCAAAATTATTTTTTTTTTGTTTTGTTTTTTTTAACTTCTATCGAATCAGTCTGTCCAGTGTCGACGACCGTTGAAACTTGCTCAAAGAACTGACAGTTGACACCTGTTACATAGGCAAACTTGACGTACGTCAGCCTAGAAAACGTCACGCCGTGATCCGGAGCAGTCATCCAATCGAGCGCTCAACTTTCCAAGATTTTCTGGGTTTATTGACAGTTGACACCTGACAAATGTCAAATTTGACGTATGTCTGCTTAGAGCACGTCACGCCGCGAGCCCTAGCAGTAAAACATTGCACAAACTGCATTTCATTTCACTTTCTCGCTGATCTAACGGTTGACACCTGTCAAATGTCAAGTTTAACGTACGTCAGCTTAGAAAACGTCACTCCGTGATCCGGAGCGGTAACTCATTCGAACGCTCAACTTTCCAAGATTTTTTTGGTTTATTGACAGTTGACATCTGTCATATGTCAAATTTGACGTATATCTGCTTAGATAACGTCACGCCGCGAGCCCTAGCAGTAAAACATTGCACAAACTCTATTTCATTTCACTTTCTCGCTGATCTAACGGTTGACACCTGTTAAATGTCAAGTTTGACGTTCGTCAGCTTAGAAAACGTCACTCCGTGATCCGGAGCGGTAACTCATTCGAACGCTCAACTTTCAAAGATTTCCTCGGTTTATTTACAGTTGACACCTGTCAAATGTCAAATTTGACGTATGTCTGCTTAGAGAACGTCACGCCGCGAGCTCGAGCAGTAAAAATTGCAGAGACTGCATTTCATTTCACTTGTACGCTGAATTGACTGTTGACATATGTCAAATGTCAAATTTGAGGTATGTCTGTTTAGAAAACGTCACGGCGTGTTCCGGAGCGGTAACTCATTCGAACGCTCAACTTTCAAAGATTTCCTCGGTTTATTTACAGTTGACACCTGTCAAATGTCCAATTTGACGTATGTCTGCTTAGAGAACGTCACGCCGCGAGCTCGAGCAGTAAAAATTGCAGACACTGCATTTCATTTCACTTGTTCGTTGAATTGACTGTTGACATATGTCAAATGTCAAATTTGACGTATGTCTGCTTAGAGAACGTCACGCCGCGCGCCCGAGCATTAAAACATTGCAGAAACTGCATTTCATTTCAATTGTTCGCTGAATTGACTGTTGACATCTGTCAAATGTCAAATTTGAGGTATGTCTGCTTAGAAAACGTCACGCCGTGTTCCGGAGCAGTCACCCATGCGAGCGCTGTACTCGAACATGCGTGCTAAACTTTCCAAGATTTTCTCGGATGATTGACAGTCGACACAAAAAAAAAACGGTATTTCTTCAACGACGTACCAGTTACCTGAGATTAGACTTATTTTTGCTTCTTTCTTTTTTCTAACCCTGTATATAGGCAAACTTGACGTACGTCAGCTTAGAAAACGTCACGCCGTGATCCGGAGCAGTCATCCAATCGAGCGGTCAACTTTCCAAGATTTTCTCGGTTTTTGATTATTGACAGTTGACACCTGTCAAATGTCAAATTTGACGTATGTCTGCTTAGAGAACATCACGCCGCGAGCCCTAGCAGTAGAAAACGTCACTCTGTGATCCGGAGTGGTTGACATATGTCAAATGTCAAATTTGAGGTTTGTCTGCTTAGAAAACATCACGCCGTGTTCCGGAGCAGTCACCCATTCGAGCGCTGTACTCGAACCTGCGTGCTAAACTTTCCAAAATTTTCTCGGTTTATTGACAGTTGATGAAACGTCACTCCGTGTTCCGGACCGGTAATTCATTCGAACGCTCAACTTTCAAAGATTTTCTCGGTTTATTGAAAGTTAACACCTGTCAAATGTCTAATTTGACGTATGTCTGCTTAGAGAACGTTACGCCGCGAGCCCGAGCAGTAAAACATTGCAGACACTGCATTTCATTTCACTTGTTCGCTGAATTGACTGTTGACGTGTGTCAAATGTCAAATTTGAGGTATGTCTGCTTAGAAAACTTCACGCCGTGTTCCGGAGCAGTCACCCATTCGAGCGCTGTACTCGAACATGCGTGCTAAACTTTCCAAGATTTTCTCGGTTGATTGACAGTCGACACTAAAAAAAAAAAAACGGTATTTTATCAACGACGTACCAGTTACCTGAGATTTGACTTATTTTTGCTTCGTTCTTTTTTTCACCCTGTATATAATTAATATTTTCAAATTTATTATTTTATTCTTTGAGTAATTTGGAAAAAATATTCTTGATCAAAATAACTTTTTGTTTTTGGTTTTGTTTTTTTCAACTTCCATCGAATCAGTCTGTCCAGTGTCGACGACCGTTGAAACTTGCTCAAAGAACTGACAGTTGACACTTGTTAAATAGGCAAACTTGACGTCACGCCGTGATCCCGAGCAGTCATCCAATCGAGCGCTCAACTTTCCAAGATTTTCTCGGTTTATTGACAGTTGACACCTGTCAAATGTCAAATATGACGTATGTCTGCTTAGAGAACGTCACTCTGCGAGCCCTAGCAGTAAAACATTGCACAAACTACCTTTCATTTCACTTTCTCGCTGATCTAACGGTTGACACCTGTCAAATGTCAAGTTTGACGTACGTAAGCTTAGAAAACGTCACTCCGTGATCCGGAGCGGTAACTCATTCGAACGTTCAACTTGCAAAGATTTCCTCGGTTTATTGACAGTTGACACCTGTCAAATGTCAAATTTGACGTATGTATGCTTAGAGAACGTCACGCCGCGAGCTCGAGCAGTAAAACATTGCAGACACTGCATTTCATTTCACTTGTTCGCTGAATTGACTGTTGACATATGTCAAATGTCAAATTTAAGGTATGTCTGCTTAGAAAACGTCACGCCGTGTTCCGGAGCAGTCACCCATTCGAGCGCTGTACTCGAACATGCGTGCTAAACTTTCCAAGATTTTCTCGGATGATTGGCAGTTGACACAAAAAAAAAATAAACGCTATATCTTCAACGACGTACCAGTTACCTGAGATTAGACTTATTTTTGCTTCTTTCTTTTTTCTAACCCTGAAAATTGGCAAACTTGACGTACGTCAGCTTAGAAAACGTCACGCCGTGATCCGGAGCAGTCATCCAATCGAGCGGTCAACTTTCCAAGATTTTCTCGGTTTTTGATTATTGACAGTTGACACCTGTCAAATGTCAAATTTGACGTATGTCTGCTTAGAGAACATCACGCCGCGAGCCCTAGCAGTAGAAAACGTCACTCCGTGATCCGGAGTGGTTGACATATGTCAAATGTCAAATTTGAGGTTTGTCTGCTTAGAAAACATCACGCCTTGTTCCGGAGCAGTCACCCATTCGAGCGCTGTACTCGAACCTGCGTGCTAAACTTTCCAAGATTTTCTCGGTTTATTGACAGTTGATGAAACGTCACTCCGTATTCCGGAACGGTAACTTATTCGAACGCTCAACTTTCCAAGATTTTCTCGGTTTATTGACAGTGGACACCTGTCAAATGTCAAATTTGACGTATGTCTGCTTAGAGAACGTCACGCCGCGAGCCCGAGCAGTAAAACAATGCACAAACTGCATTTCATTTCACATTCTCGCTGATCTAACGGTTGACACCTGTCAAATGTCAAGTTTGACGTACGTAAGCTTAGAAAACGTCACTTCGTGATCCGGAGCGGTAACTCATTCGAACGTTCAACTTGCAAAGATTTCCTCAGTTTATTGACAGTTGACACCTGTCAAATGTCAAATTTGACGTATGTCTGCTTAGAGAACGTCACGCCGCGCGCCCGAGCATTAAAACATTGCAGAAAATGCATTTCATTTCAATTGTTCGCTGAATTGACTGTTGACATCTGTCAAATGTCAAATTTGAGGCATGTCTGCTTAGAAAACGTCACGCCGTGTTCCGGAGCAGTCACCCATTCGAGCGCTGTACTCGAACATGCGTGCTAAAGTTTCCAGGATTATCTCGGTTAATTAACGGTCGACACTTACAAAAAAAAACCGGTATTTTATCAACGACGTACCAGCTAACTAAGATTAGACTTATTTTTGCTTCTTTCTTTTTTTTTCACCCTGTATATAATTAATATTTTCAAATTTATTATTTTATTCTTTGAGTAATTTAGAAAAAATATTCTTGATCAAATTTAATTTTTTTTTTGTTTTGTTTTTTTTAACTTCTATCGAATCAGTCTGTCCAGTGTCGACGACCGTTGAAACTTGCTCAAAGAACTGACAGTTGACACCTGTTACATAGGCAAACTTGACGTACGTCAGCCTAGAAAACGTCACGCCGTGATCCGGAGCAGTCATCCAATCGAGCGCTCAACTTTCCAAGATTTTCTGGGTTTATTGACAGTTGACACCTGACAAATGTCAAATTTGACGTATGTCTGCTTAGAGCACGTCACGCCGCGAGCCCTAGCAGTAAAACATTGCACAAACTGCATTTCATTTCACTTTCTCGCTGATCTAACGGTTGACACCTGTCAAATGTCAAGTTTAACGTACGTCAGCTTAGAAAACGTCACTCCGTGATCCGGAGCGGTAACTCATTCGAACGCTCAACTTTCCAAGATTTTCTCGGTTTATTAACAGTTGACATCTGTCATATGTCAAATTTGACGTATATCTGCTTAGATAACGTCACGCCGCGAGCCCTAGCAGTAAAACATTGCACAAACTCTATTTCATTTCACTTTCTCGCTGATCTAACGGTTGACACCTGTTAAATGTCAAGTTTGACGTTCGTCAGCTTAGAAAACTTCACTCCGTGATCCGGAGCGGTAACTCATTCGAACGCTCAACTTTCAAAGATTTCCTCGGTTTATTTACAGTTGACACCTGTCAAATGTCAAATTTGACGTATGTCTGCTTAGAGAACGTCACGCCGCGAGCTCGAGCAGTAAAAATTGCAGACACTGCATTTCATTTCACTTGTACGCTGAATTGACTGTTGACATATGTCAAATGTCAAATTTGAGGTATGTCTGTTTAGAAAACGTCACGGCGTGTTCCGGAGCGGTAACTCATTCGAACGCTTAACTTTCAAAGATTTCCTCGGTTTATTATCGGTTTATTGACAGTTGACACCTGTCAAATGTCAAATTTGACGTATGTCTGCTTAGAGAACGTCACGCCGCGAGCTCGAGCAGTAAAAATTGCAGACACTGCATTTCATTTCACTTGTTCGCTGAATTGACTGTTGACATATGTCAAATTTGACGTATGTCTGCTTAGAGAACGTCACGCCGCGCGCCCGAGCATTAAAACATTGCAGAAACTGCATTTCATTTCAATTGTTCGCTGAATTGACTGTTGACATCTGTCAAATGTCAAATTTGAGGTATGTCTGCTTAGAAAACGTCACGCCGTGTTCCGGAGCAGTCACCCAAGCGAGCGCTGTACTCGAACATGCGTGCTAAACTTTCCAAGATTTTCTCGGTTGATTGACAGTCGACACTTAAAAAAAACAAAACAAAAACGGTATTTGATCAACAACATACCAGTTACCTGAGATTAGACTTATTTTTGCTTCTTTCTTTTTTTTCACCCTGTATATAATTAATATTTTCCAATTTATTATTTTATTCTTTGAGTAATTTGGAAAAAATATTCTTGATCAAAATAACTTTTTTTTTTGGTTTTGTTTTTTTCAACTTCCATCGAATCAGTCTGGCCAGTGTCGACGACCGTTGAAACTTGCTCAAAGAACTGACAGTTGACACCTGTTAAATAGGCAAACTTGACGTCACGCCGTGATCCCGAGCAATCATCCAATCGAGCGCTCAACTTTCCAAGATTTTCTCGGTTTATTGACAGTTGACACCTGTCAAATGTCAAATATGACGTATGTCTGCTTAGAGAACGTCACGCCGCGAGCCCTAGCAGTAAAACATTGCACAAACTGCCTTTCATTTCACTTTCTCGCTGATCTAACGGTTGACACCTGTCAAATGTCAAGTTTGACGTACGTAAGCTTAGAAAACGTCAATCCGTGATCCGGAGCGGTAACTCATTCGAACGTTCAACTTGCAAAGATTTCCTCGGTTTATTGACAGTTGACACCTGTCAAATGTCAAATTTGAGGTATGTATGCTTAGAGAACGTCACGCCGCGAGCTCGAGCAGTAAAACATTGCAGACACTGCATTTCATTTCACTTGTTCGCTGAATTGATTGTTGACATATGTCAAATGTCAAATTTAAGGTATGTCTGCTTAGAAAACGTCACGCCGTGTTCCGGAGCAGTCACCCATTCGAGCGCTGTACTCGAACATGCGTGCTAAACTTTCCAAGATTTTCTCGGATGATTGACAGTCGACACAAAAAAAAAACGGTATTTCTTCAACGACGTACCAGTTACCTGAGATTAGACTTATTTTTGCTTCTTTCTTTTTTCTAACCCTGTATATAGGCAAACTTGACGTACGTCAGCTTAGAAAACGTCACGCCGTGATCCGGAGCAGTCATCCAATCGAGCGGTCAACTTTCCAAGATTTTCTCGTTTTTTGATTATTGACAGTTGACACCTGTCAAATGTCAAATTTGGCGTATGTCTGCTTAGAGAACATCACGCCGCGAGCCCTAGCAGTAGAAAACGTCACTCTGTGATCCGGAGTGGTTGACATATGTCAAATGTCAAATTTGAGGTTTGTCTGCTTAGAAAACATCACGCCGTGTTCCGGAGCAGTCACCCATTCGAGCGCTGTACTCGAACCTGCGTGCTAAACTTTCCAAAATTTTCTCGGTTTATTGACAGTTGATGAAACGTCACTCCGTGTTCCGGACCGGTAATTCATTCGAACGCTCAACTTTCAAAGATTTTCTCGGTTTATTGAAAGTTGACACCTGTCAAATGTCTAATTTGACGTATGTCTGCTTAGAGAACGTTACGCCGCGAGCCCGAGCAGTAAAACATTGCAGACACTGCATTTCATTTCACTTGTTCGCTGAATTGACTGTTGACATCTGTCAAATGTCAAATTTGAGGTATGTCTGCTTAGAAAACGTCACGGCGTGTTCCGGAGCGGTAACTCATTCGAACGCTCAACTTTCAAAGATTTCCTCGGTTTATTGACAGTTGACACCGGTCAAATGTCAAATTTGACGTATGTCTGCTTTGAGAACGTCACGCCGCGAGCCCAAACAGTAAAACATTGCAGACACTGCATTTAATTTCACTTGTTCGCTGAATTGACTGTTGACATCTGTCAAATGTCAAATTTGAGGTATGTCTGCTTAGAAAACGTCACGCCATGTTCCGGAGCAGTCACCCATGCGAGCGCTGTACTCGAACATGCGTGCTAAACTTTCCAAGATTTTCTCGGTTGATTGACAGTCGACACTTAAAAAAAACAAAACAAAAACGGTATTTGATCAACAACGTACCAGTTACCTGAGATTAGACTTATTTTTGCTTCTTTCTTTTTTTTCACCCTGTATATAATTAATATTTTCCAATTTATTATTTTATTCTTTGAGTAATTTGGAAAAAATATTCTTGATCAAAATAACTTTTTTTTTTGGTTTTGTTTTTTTCAACTTCCATCGAATCAGTCTGGCCAGTGTCGACGACCGTTGAAACTTGCTCAAAGAACTGACAGTTGACACCTGTTAAATAGGCAAACTTGACGTCACGCCGTGATCCCGAGCAGTCATCCAATCGACCGCTCAACTTTCCAAGATTTTCTCGGTTTATTGACAGTTGACACCTGTCAAATGTCAAATATGACGTATGTCTGCTTGGAGAACGTCACGCCGCGAGCCCTAGCAGTAAAACATTGCACAAACTGCCTTTCATTTCACTTTCTCGCTGATCTAACGGTTGACACCTGTCAAATGTCAAGTTTGACGTACGTAAGCTTAGGAAACGTCACTCCGTGATCCGGAGCGGTAACTCATTCGAACGTTCAACTTGCAAAGATTTCCTCGGTTTATTGACAGTTGACACCTGTCAAATGTCAAATTTGACGTATGTATGCTTAGAGAACGTCACGCCGCGAGCTCGAGCAGTAAAACATTGCAGACACTGCATTTCATTTCACTTGTTCCCTGAATTGACTGTTGACATATGTCAAATTTAAGGTATGTCTGCTTAGAAAACGTCACGCCGTGTTCCGGAGCAGTCACCCATTCGAGCGCTGTACTCGAACATGCGTGCTAAACTTTCCAAGATTTTCTCGGATGATTGGCAGTTGACACAAAAAAAAAAAAACGATATATCTTCAACGACGTACCAGTTACCTGAGATTAGACTTATTTTTGCTTCTTTCTTTTTTCTAACCCTGTATATTGGCAAACTTGACGTACGTCAGCTTAGAAAACGTCACGCCGTGATCCGGAGCAGTCATCCAATCGAGCGGTCAACTTTCCAAGATTTTCTCGGTTTTTGATTATTGACAGTTGACACCTGTCAAATGTCAAATTTGACGTATGTCTGCTTAGAGAACATCACGCCGCGAGCCCTAGCAGTAGAAAACGTCACTCCGTGATCCGGAGTGGTTGACATATGTCAAATGTCAAATTTGAGGTTTGTCTGCTTAGAAAACATCACGCCTTGTTCCGGAGCAGTCACCCATTCGAGCGCTGTACTCGAACCTGCGTGCTAAACTTTCCAAGATTTTCTCGGTTTATTGACAGTTGATGAAACGTCACTCCGTGTTCCGGAACGGTAATTCATTCGAACGCTCAACTTTCAAAGATTTTCTCGGTTTATTGAAAGTTGACACCTGTCAAATGTCAAATTTGACTATGTCTGCTTAGAGAATATCACGCCGCGAGCCCTAGCAGTAGAAAACGTCACTCCGTGATCCGAAGTGGTTGACATATGTCAAATGTAAAAGTTGAGGTTTGTCTGCTTAGAAAACGTCACGCCATGTTCCGGAGCAGTCACCCATTCGAGCGCTGTACTCGAACCTGCGTGCTAAACTTTCCAAGATTTTCTCGGTTTATTGACAGTTGATGAAACGTCACTCCGTGTTCCGGACCGGTAATTCATTCGAACGCTCAACTTTCAAAGATTTTCTCGGTTTATTGAAAGTTGACACCTGTCAAATGTCTAATTTGACGTATGTCTGCTTAGAGAACGTTACGCCGCGAGCCCGAGCAGTAAAACATTGCAGATACTGCATTTCATTTCACTTGTTCGCTGAATTGACTGTTGGCATCTGTCAAATGTCAAATTTGAGGTATGTCTGCTTAGAAAACGTCACGCCGTGTTCCGGAGCAGTCACCCTTTCGAGCGCTATACTCGAACATGCGTGCTAAACTTTCCAAGATTTTATCGGTTGATTGACAGTCGACACAAAAAAAAACGGTATTTCATCAACGACGTACCAGTTACCTGAGATTAGGCTTATTTTTTATTCTTTTTTTCACGCTGTATATAATTAATATTTTCAAACTTATTATTTTAATCTTTGAGTAATTTGGAAAAAATATTCTTGATCAAAATTAATTTTTTTTTTTTGGTTTTGTTTTTTTTAACTTCTATCGAATCAGTCTGTCCAGTGTCGACGACCGTTGAAACTTGCTCAAAGAACTGACAGTTGACACCTATTAAATAGGCAAACTTGACGTACGTCAGCTAAGAAAACGTCACGCCATAATCCGGAGCAGTCATCCAATCGAGCGCTCAACTTTCCAAGATTTTCTCGGTTTATTGACAGTTGACACCTGTCAAATGTCAAATTTGACGTATGTCTGCTTAGAGAACGTCACGCCGCGAGCCCTAGCAGTAAAACATTGCACAAACTGCATTTCATTTCACTTTCTCGCTGATCTAACGGTTGACACCTATCAAATGTCAAGCTTGACGTACGTCAGCTTAGAAAACGTCACTCCGTGATCAGGGGCAGTAACTCATTCGAACGCTCAACTTTCCAAGATTTTCTCAGTTTATTGAAAGTTGATACCTGTCCAATGTCAAATTTGACGTATGTCTGCTTAGAGAACGTCACGCCGCGAGCCCGAGCAGTAAAACATTGCAGACACTGCATTTCATTTCACTTGTTCGCTGAATTGACTGTTGACATCTGTCAATTGTCAAATTTGAGGTATGTCTGCTTAGAAAATGTCACGCCGTGTTCCGGAGCAGTCACCCATTCGAGCGCTGTACTCGAACATGCGTGCTAAACTTTCCAAGATTTTCTCAGTTGATTGACAGTCGTAACTTAGAAAAAAAAGGTATTTCATCAACGACGTACCAGTTACCTGAGATTAGACTTATTTTTGCTTCTTTCTTTTTTTTCACCCTGCATATAATTAATATTTTCAAATTTATTATTTTATTCTTTGAGTAATTTGGAAAAAATATTTTTGATCAAAATTAATTTTTTTTTTTTGGTTTTGTTTTTTTTAACTTCTATCGAATCAATCTGTCCAGTGTCGACGACCGTTAAAACTTGCTCAAAGAACTGACAGTTGACATCTGTTAAATAGGCAAACTTGACGTACGTCAGCTTAGAAAACGTCACGCCGTGATCCGGAGCAGTCATCCAATCGACCGTTCAACTTTCCAAGATTTTCTCGGTTTATTGACAGTTGACACCTGTCAAATGTCAAATTTGACGTATGTCTGCTTAGAGAACGTCACGCCGCGAGCCCTAGCAGTAAAACATTGCACAAACTGCATTTCATTTCACTTTCTCGCTGATCTAACGGTTGACACCTGTCAAATGTCAAGTTTGACGTACGTCAGCTTAGAAAACGTCACTCCGTGATCCGCAGCGGTTACTCATTCGAACGCTCAACTTTTCAAGATTTTCTCGGTTTATTGACAGTTGACACCTGTCAAATGTCAAATTTGACGTGTGTCTGCTTAGAGAACGTCACGCCGCGAGCCCGAGCATTAAAACATTGCAAACACTGCATTTCATTTCACTTGTTCGCTGAATTGACTGTTGACATCTGTCAAATGTCAAATTTGAGGTATGTCTGCTTAGAAAACGTCACGCCGTGTTCCGGAGCAGTCACCCATTCGAGCGCTGTACTCGAACATGCGTGCTAAACTTTCCAAGATTTTCTCGGTTGATTGACAGTCGACACTTAAAAAAAACGGTATTTCATCAACGACGTACCAGTTACCTGAGATTAGACTTATTTTTGCTTCTTTCTTTTTTTTTCACCCTGTATATAATTAATATTTTCAAATTTATTATTTTATTCTTTGAGTAATTTGGAAAAAATATTTTTGATCAAAATTAATTTTTTTTTTGGTTTTGTTGTTTTGTTGTCCAGTGTCGACGACCGTTGAAATTTGCTCAAAGAACTGACAGTTGACACCTGTTAAATATGCAAACTTGACGTACGTCAGCTTAGAAAACGTCACGCCCTGTTCCGGAGCAGTCATCCAATCGAGCGCTCAACTTTCCAAGATTTTCTCGGTTTATTGACAGTTGACACTGTCAAATGTCAAATTTGACGTATGTCTGCTTAGATAACGCCACGCCGCGAGCCCTAGAAGTGAAACATTGCACAAACTGCATTTCATTTCACTTTCTCGCTGATCTAACGGTTGACACCTGTCAAATGTCAAGTTTGACGTACGTCAGCTAAGAAAATGTCACTTCGTGATCCGGAGCGGTAACTCATTCGAACGCTCAACTTTCCAAGATTTTCTCGGTTTATTGAAAGTTGACACCTGGCAAATGTCAAGTTTGACTTACGTCAGCTTAGAAAATGTCACGCTGTGATCCGGAGCAGTCATCCAATCGAGCGCTCAACTTTCCAAGATTTTAACAGTTTATTGACAGTTGACACCCGTCAAATGTCAAATTTGACGTATGTCTGCTTAGAGAACGTCACGCCGCGAGCACTAGCAGTAAAGCATTGCACAAACTGCATTTCGTTTCACTTTCTCGCTGATCTAACGGTTGACACCTGTCAAATATCATGTTTGACGTACGTAAGCTTAGAAAACGTCACTCCGTGATCCGGAGCGGTAACTCATTCGAACGCTCAACTTTCCAAGATTTTCTCGGTTGATTGACAGTTGACACCTGTTAAATGTCAAATTTGAAGTATGTCTGCTTAGAAAACGTCACGCCGCGAGCCCTAGCAGTAAAATATTGCATAAACTGCATTTCATTACACTTTCTCGCTGATATAACGGTTGACACCTGGCAAATGTCAAGTTTGACGTACGTCAGCTTAGAAAACGTCACTCCGTGATCCGGAGCGGTAACTCATTCGAACGCTCAACATTCAAAGATTTTCTCGGTTTAATGAAAGTTGACACATGTCAAATGTCAAATTTGACGTATGTCTGCTTAGAGAACGTCACGCCGCGCGCCCGAGCATTAAAACATTGCAGAAACTGCATTTCATTTCAATTGTTCGCTGAATTGACTGTTGACATCTGTCAAATGTCAAATTTGAGGCATGTCTGCTTAGAAAACGTCACGCCGTGTTCCGGAGCAGTCACCCATTCGAGCGTTGTACTCGAACATGCGTGCTAAACTTTCCAGGATTATCTCGGTTGATTGACGGTCGACACTTACAAAAAAAAAAAAACGGTATTTTATCAACGACGTACCAGTTAACTGAGATTAGACTTATTTTTGCTTCTTTCTTTTGTTTTCACCCTGTATATAATTAATATTTTCAAATTTATTATTTTATTCTTTGAGTAATTTGGAAAAAATATTCTTGATCAAAATTGATTTTTTTTGGTTTTGTTTTTTTTAACTTCTATCGAATCAGTCTGTCCACTTTTGACGACCGTTGAAACTTGCTCAAAGAACTGACAGTTGACACCTGTTAAATAGGCAAACTTGACCTACGTCAGCTAAGAAAACGTCGCGCCGTGATACGTTTATTGACAGTTGACACCTGTCAAATGTCAAATTTGACGTATGTCTGTTTAGAAAACGTCACGCCGCGAGCCCTAGCAGTAAAACATTGCACAAACTGCATTTTATTTCACTTTCTCGCTGATATAACGGTTAACACCTGTCAAATGTCAAGTTTGACGTACGCCAGCTTAGAAAACGTCACTCCGTGATCCGGAGCGGTAACTCATTCGAACGCTCAACTTTCAAATTTGAGGTATGTCTGCTTAGAAAACGTCACGCCGTGTTCCGGAGCAGTCACCCTCGATCGCTGTACTCGAACATGCGTGCTAGACTTTCCAAGATTTTCTCGGTTGATTGACAGTTGACACCTGTTAAATGTCAAATTTGACGTATGTCTGCTTAGAGAACGTCACGCCGCGAGCCCTAGCAGTAAACTATTGCATAAACTGCATTTCATTACACTTTCTCGCTGATATAACGGTTGACACCTGGCAAATGTCAAGTTTGACGTACATCAGCTTAGAAAACGTCACTCCGTGATCCGGAGCGGTAACTCATTCGAACGCTCAACATTCAAAGATTTTCTCGGTTTAATGAAAGTTGACACCTGTCAAATGTCAAATTTGACGTATGTCTGCTTAGAGAACGTCACGCCGCGCGCCCGAGCATTAAAACATTGCAGAAACTGCATTTCATTTCAATTGTTCGCTGAATTGACTGTTGACATCTGTCAAATGTCAAATTTGAGGCATGTTTGCTTAGAAAACGTCACGCCGTGTTCCGGAGCAGTCACCCATTCGAGCGCTGTACTCGAACATGCGTGCTAAACTTTCCAGGATTATCTCGGTTAATTAACGGTCGACACTTACAAAAAAAAACCGGTATTTTATCAACGACGTACCAGTTAACTAAGATTAGACTTATTTTTGCTTCTTTCTTTTTTTTCACCCTGTATATAATTAATATTTTCAAATTTATTATTTTATTCTTTGAGTAATTTGGAAAAAATATTCTTGATCAAAATTGATTTTTTTTGGTTTTGTTTTTTTTAACTTCTATCGAATCAGTCTGTCCACTTTTGACGACCGTTGAAACTTGCTCAAAGAACTGACAGTTGACACCTGTTAAATAGGCAAACTTGACCTACGTCAGCTAAGAAAACGTCGCGCCGTGATACGTTTATTGACAGTTGACACCTGTCAAATGTCAAATTTGACGTATGTCTGCTTAGAGAACGTCACGCCGCGAGCCAGAGCAGTAAAACATTGCAGACACTGCATTTCATTTCACTTGTTCGCTGAATTGACTGTTGACATCTGTCAAATTTGAGGTATGTCTGCTTAGAAAACGTCACGCCGTGTTCCGGAGCAGTCACCCTTTCGAGCGCTATACTTGAACATGCGTGCTAAACTTTCCAAGATTTTCTCGGTTGATTGACAGTCGACAAAAAAGACGGTATTTCATCAACGACGTACCAGTTACCTGAGATTAGACTTATTTTTGCTTTTTTCTTTTTTTTCACCCTGTATATAATTAATATTTTCAAATTTATTATTTTATTCTTTGAGTAATTTGGAAAAAATATTCTTGATCAATATTAATTTTTTTTTTTGTTTTGTTTTTTTCAACTTCTATCGAATCAGTCTGTCCAGTGTCGACGACCGTTGAAACTTGCTCAAAGAACTGACAGTTGACATCTGTTAAATAGGCAAACTTGACGTACGTCAGCTTAGAAAACGTCACGCCGTGATCCGGAGCAGTCATCCAATCGACCGTTCAACTTTCCAAGATTTTCTCGGTTTATTGACAGTTGACACCTGTCAAATGTCAAATTTGACGTATGTCTGCTTAGAGAACGTCACGCCGCGAGCCCTAGCAGTAAAACATTGCACAAACTGCATTTCATTTCACTTTCTCGCTGATCTAACGGTTGACACCTGTCAAATGTCAAGTTTGACGTACGTCAGCTTAGAAAACGTCACTCCGTGATCCGCAGCGGTTACTCATTCGAACGCTCAACTTTTCAAGATTTTCTCGGTTTATTGACAGTTGACACCTGTCAAATGTCAAATTTGACGTGTGTCTGCTTAGAGAACGTCACGCCGCGAGCCCGAGCATTAAAACATTGCAAACACTGCATTTCATTTCACTTGTTCGCTGAATTGACTGTTGACATCTGTCAAATGTCAAATTTGAGGTATGTCTGCTTAGAAAACGTCACGCCGTGTTCCGGAGCAGTCACCCTTTCGAGCGCTATACTTGAACATGCGTGCTAAACTTTCCAAGATTTTCTCGGTTGATTGACAGTCGACAAAAAAAAACGGTATTTCATCAACGACGTACCAGTTACCTGAGATTAGACTTATTTTTGCTTCTTTTTTTTTCACCCTGTATAAAATTAATATTTTCAAATTTATTATTTTATTCTTTGAGTAATTTGGAAAAAATATTCTTGATCAAAATTAATTATTTTTTTTTTGGTTTTGTTTTTTTTAACTTCTATCGAATCAGTCTGTCCAGAGTCGACGACCGTTGACACCTGTTAAATAGGCAAACTTGACGTACGTCAGCTTAGAAAACGTCACGCCGTGATCCGGAGCAGTCATCCAATCGAGCGTTCAACTTTCCAAGATTTTCTCGGTTTATTGACAGTTGACACCTGTCAAATGTCAAATTTGACGTATGTCTGCTTAGAGAACGTCACGCCGCGAGCCCTAGCAGTAAAACATTGCACAAACTGCATTTCATTTCACTTTCTCGCTGATCTAACGGTTGACACCTGTCAAATGTCAAGTTTGACGTACGTCAGCTTAGAAAATGTCACGCTGTGATCCGGAGCAGTCATCCAATCGAGCGCTCAACTTTACAAGATTTTAACGGTTTATTGACAGTTGACACCCGTCAAATGTCAAATTTGACGTATGTCTGCTTAGAGAACGTCACGCCGCAAGCACTAGCAGTAAAGCATTGCACAAACTGCATTTCGTTTCACTTTCTCGCTGATCTAACGGTTGACACCTGTTAAATATCATGTTTGACGTACGTAAGCTTAGAAAACGTCACTCCGTGATCCGGAGCGGTAACTCATTCGAACGCTCAACTTTCCAAGATTTTCTCGGTTGATTGACAGTTGACACCTGTTAAATGTAAAATTTGACGTATGTCTGCTTAGAAAACGTCACGCCGCGAGCCCTAGCAGTAAAATATTGCATAAACTGCATTTCATTACACTTTCTCGCTGATATAACGGTTGACACCTGGCAAATGTCATGTTTGACGTACGTCAGCTTAGAAAACGTCACTCCGTGATCCGGAGCGGTAACTCATTCGAACGCTCAACTTTCAAATTTGAGGTATGTCTGCTTAGAAAACGTCACGCCGTGTTCCGGAGCAGTCACCCTCGATCGCTGTACTCGAACATGCGTGCTAGACTTTCCAAGATTTTCTCGGTTGATTGACAGTTGACACCTGTTAAATGTCAAATTTGACGTATGTCTGCTTAGAGAACGTCACGCCGCGAGCCCTAGCAGTAAAATATTGCATAAACTGCATTTCATTACACTTTCTCGCTGATATAGCGGTTGACACCTGGCAAATGTCAAGTTTGACGTACATCAGCTTAGAAAACGTCACTCCGTGATCCGGAGCGGTAACTCATTCGAACGCTCAACTTTCCAAGATTTTCTCGGTTGATTGACAGTTGACACCTGTTAAATGTCAAATTTGACGTATGTCTGCTTAGAAAACGTCACGCCGCGAGCCCTAGCAGTAAAATATTGCATAAACTGCATTTCATTACACTTTCTCGCTGATATAACGGTTGACACCTGGCAAATGTCAAGTTTGACGTACGTCAGCTTAGAAAACGTCACTCCGTGATCCGGAGCGGTAACTCATTCGAACGCTCAACATTCAAAGATTTTCTCGGTCACATGTCTGCTTAGAAAACGTCACGCCGCGAGCCCTAGCAGTAAAACATTGCACAAACTGCATTTTATTTCACTTTCTCGCTGATATAACGGTTAACACCTGTCAAATGTCAAGTTTGACGTACGCCAGCTTAGAAAACGTCACTCCGTGATCCGGAGCGGTAACTCATTCGAACGCTCAACTTTCAAATTTGAGGTATGTCTGCTTAGAAAACGTCACGCCGTGTTCCGGAGCAGTCACCCTCGATCGCTGTACTCGAACATGCGTGCTAGACTTTCCAAGATTTTCTCGGTTGATTGACAGTTGACACCTGTTAAATGTCAAATTTGACGTATGTCTGCTTAGAGAACGTCACGCCGCGAGCCCTAGCAGTAAAATATTGCAGACACTGCATTTCATTTCACTTGTTCGCTGAATTGACTGTTGACATCTGTCAAATTTGAGGTATGTCTGCTTAGAAAACGTCACGCCGTGTTCCGGAGCAGTCACCCTTTCGAGCGCTATACTTGAACATGCGTGCTAAACTTTCCAAGATTTTCTCGGTTGATTGACAGTCGACAAAAAAGACGGTATTTCATCAACGACGTACCAGTTACCTGAGATTAGACTTATTTTTGCTTTTTTCTTTTTTTTCACCCTGTATATAATTAATATTTTCAAATTTATTATTTTATTCTTTGAGTAATTTGGAAAAAATATTCTTGATCAAAATTAATTTTTTTTTTGGTTTTGTTTTTTTCAACTTCTATCGAATCAGTCTGTCCAGTGTCGACGACCGTTGAAACTTGCTCAAAGAACTGACAGTTGACACCTGTTAAATAGGCAAACTTGACGTACATCAGCTTAGAAAACATCACGCCGTGATCCGGAGCAGTCATCCAATCGAGCGTTCAACTTTCCAAGATTTTCTCGGTTTATTGACAGTTGACACCTGTCAAATGTCAAATTTGACGTATGTCTGCTTAGAGAACGTCACGCCGCGAGCCCTAGCAGTAAAACATTGCACAAACTGCATTTCATTTCACTTTCTCGCTGATCTAACGGTTGACACCTGTCAAATGTCAAGTTTGACGTACGTCAGCTTAGAAAACGTCACTCCGTGATCCGCAGCGGTTACTCATTCGAACGCTCAACTTTTCAAGATTTTCTCGGTTTATTGACAGTTGACACCTGTCAAATGTCAAATTTGACGTGTGTCTGCTTAGAGAACGTCACGCCGCGAGCCCGAGCATTAAAACATTGCAAACACTGCATTTCATTTCACTTGTTCGCTGAATTGACTGTTGACATCTGTCAAATGTCAAATTTGAGGTATGTCTGCTTAGAAAACGTCACGCCGTGTTCCGGAGCAGTCACCCTTTCGAGCGCTATACTTGAACATGCGTGCTAAACTTTCCAAGATTTTCTCGGTTGATTGACAGTCGACAAAAAAAAACGGTATTTCATCAACGACGTACCAGTTACCTGAGATTAGACTTATTTTTGCTTCTTTTTTTTTCACCCTGTATAAAATTAATATTTTCAAATTTATTATTTTATTCTTTGAGTAATTTGGAAAAAATATTCTTGATCAAAATTAATTATTTTTTTTTTGGTTTTGTTTTTTTTAACTTCTATCGAATCAGTCTGTCCAGAGTCGACGACCGTTGACACCTGTTAAATAGGCAAACTTGACGTACGTCAGCTTAGAAAACGTCACGCCGTGATCCGGAGCAGTCATCCAATCGAGCGTTCAACTTTCCAAGATTTTCTCGGTTTATTGACAGTTGACACCTGTCAAATGTCAAATTTGACGTATGTCTGCTTAGAGAACGTCACGCCGCGAGCCCTAGCAGTAAAACATTGCACAAACTGCATTTCATTTCACTTTCTCGCTGATCTAACGGTTGACACCTGTCAAATGTCAAGTTTGACGTACGTCAGCTTAGAAAATGTCACGCTGTGATCCGGAGCAGTCATCCAATCGAGCGCTCAACTTTACAAGATTTTAACGGTTTATTGACAGTTGACACCCGTCAAATGTCAAATTTGACGTATGTCTGCTTAGAGAACGTCACGCCGCAAGCACTAGCAGTAAAGCATTGCACAAACTGCATTTCGTTTCACTTTCTCGCTGATCTAACGGTTGACACCTGTTAAATATCATGTTTGACGTACGTAAGCTTAGAAAACGTCACTCCGTGATCCGGAGCGGTAACTCATTCGAACGCTCAACTTTCCAAGATTTTCTCGGTTGATTGACAGTTGACACCTGTTAAATGTCAAATTTGACGTATGTCTGCTTAGAAAACGTCACGCCGCGAGCCCTAGCAGTAAAATATTGCATAAACTGCATTTCATTACACTTTCTCGCTGATATAACGGTTGACACCTGGCAAATGTCATGTTTGACGTACGTCAGCTTAGAAAACGTCACTCCGTGATCCGGAGCGGTAACTCATTCGAACGCTCAACTTTCAAATTTGAGGTATGTCTGCTTAGAAAACGTCACGCCGTGTTCCGGAGCAGTCACCCTCGATCGCTGTACTCGAACATGCGTGCTAGACTTTCCAAGATTTTCTCGGTTGATTGACAGTTGACACCTGTTAAATGTCAAATTTGACGTATGTCTGCTTAGAGAACGTCACGCCGCGAGCCCTAGCAGTAAAATATTGCATAAACTGCATTTCATTACACTTTCTCGCTGATATAACGGTTGACACCTGGCAAATGTCAAGTTTGACGTACATCAGCTTAGAAAACGTCACTCCGTGATCCGGAGCGGTAACTCATTCGAACGCTCAACTTTCCAAGATTTTCTCGGTTGATAGACAGTTGACACCTGTTAAATGTCAAATTTGACGTATGTCTGCTTAGAAAACGTCACGCCGCGAGCCCTAGCAGTAAAATATTGCATAAACTGCATTTCATTACACTTTCTCGCTGATATAACGGTTGACACCTGGCAAATGTCAAGTTTGACGTACGTCAGCTTAGAAAACGTCACTCCGTGATCCGGAGCGGTAACTCATTCGAACGCTCAACATTCAAAGATTTTCTCGGTTTAATGAAAGTTGACACATGTCAAATGTCAAATTTGACGTATGTCTGCTTAGAGAACGTCACGCCGCGCGCCCGAGCATTAAAACATTGCAGAAACTGCATTTCATTTCAATTGTTCGCTGAATTGACTGTTGACATCTGTCAAATGTCAAATTTGAGGCATGTCTGCTTAGAAAACGTCACGCCGTGTTCCGGAGCAGTCACCCATTCGAGCGTTGTACTCGAACATGCGTGCTAAACTTTCCAGGATTATCTCGGTTGATTGACGGTCGACACTTACAAAAAAAAAACGGTATTTTATCAACGACGTACCAGTTAACTGAGATTAGACTTATTTTTGCTTCTTTCTTTTGTTTTCACCCTGTATATAATTAATATTTTCAAATTTATTATTTTATTCTTTGAGTAATTTGGAAAAAATATTCTTGATCAAAATTATTTTTTTTTTGGTTTTGTTTTTTTTAACTTCTATCAAATCAGTCTGTCCACTTTTGACGACCGTTGAAACTTGCTCAAAGAACTGACAGTTGACACCTGTTAAATAGGCAAACTTGACCTACGTCAGCTAAGAAAACGTCGCGCCGTGATACGTTTATTGACAGTTGACACCTGTCAAATGTCAAATTTGACGTATGTCTGCTTAGAAAACGTCACGCCGCGAGCCCTAGCAGTAAAACATTGCACAAACTGCATTTTATTTCACTTTCTCGCTGATATAACGGTTAACACCTGTCAAATGTCAAGTTTGACGTACGCCAGCTTAGAAAACGTCACTCCGTGATCCGGAGCGGTAACTCATTCGAACGCTCAACTTTCAAATTTGAGGTATGTCTGCTTAGAAAACGTCACGCCGTGTTCCGGAGCAGTCACCCTCGATCGCTGTACTCGAACATGCGTGCTAGACTTTCCAAGATTTTCTCGGTTGATTGACAGTTGACACCTGTTAAATGTCAAATTTGACGTATGTCTGCTTAGAGAACGTCACGCCGCGAGCCCTAGCAGTAAAATATTGCATAAACTGCATTTCATTACACTTTCTCGCTGATATAACGGTTGACACCTGGCAAATGTCAAGTTTGACGTACATCAGCTTAGAAAACGTCACTCCGTGATCCGGAGCGGTAACTCATTCGAACGCTCAACATTCAAAGATTTTCTCGGTTTAATGAAAGTTGACACCTGTCAAATGTCAAATTTGACGTATGTCTGCTTAGAGAACGTCACGCCGCGCGCCCGAGCATTAAAACATTGCAGAAACTGCATTTCATTTCAATTGTTCGCTGAATTGACTGTTGACATCTGTCAAATGTCAAATTTGAGGCATGTCTGCTTAGAAAACGTCACGCCGTGTTCCGGAGCAGTCACCCATTCGAGCGCTGTACTCGAACATGCGTGCTAAACTTTCCAGGATTATCTCGGTTAATTAACGGTCGACACTTACAAAAAAAAACCGGTATTTTATCAACGACGTACCAGTTAACTAAGATTAGACTTATTTTTGCTTCTTTCTTTTTTTTTCACCCTGTATATAATTAATATTTTCAAATTTATTATTTTATTCTTTGAGTAATTTGGAAAAAATATTCTTGATCAAAATTGATTTTTTTTGGTTTTGTTTTTTTTAACTTCTATCGAATCAGTCTGTCCACTTTTGACGACCGTTGAAACTTGCTCAAAGAACTGACAGTTGACACCTGTTAAATAGGCAAACTTGACCTACGTCAGCTAAGAAAACGTCGCGCCGTGATACGTTTATTGACAGTTGACACCTGTCAAATGTCAAATTTGACGTATGTCTGCTTAGAGAACGTCACGCCGCGAGCCAGAGCAGTAAAACATTGCAGACACTGCATTTCATTTCACTTGTTCGCTGAATTGACTGTTGACATCTGTCAAATTTGAGGTATGTCTGCTTAGAAAACGTCACGCCGTGTTCCGGAGCAGTCACCCTTTCGAGCGCTATACTTGAACATGCGTGCTAAACTTTCCAAGATTTTCTCGGTTGATTGACAGTCGACAATAAAAAACGGTATTTCATCAACGACGTACCAGTTACCTGAGATTAGACTTATTTTTGCTTCTTTTTTTTCACCCTGTATAAAATTAATATTTTCAAATTTATTATTTTATTCTTTGAGTAATTTGGAAAAAATATTCTTGATCAAAATAACTTTTTTTTTTGGTTTTGTTTTTTTCAACTTCCATCGAATCAGTCTGGCCAGTGTCGACGACCGTTGAAACTTGCTCAAAGAACTGACAGTTGACACCTGTTAAATAGGCAAACTTGACGTCACGCCGTGATCCCGAGCAGTCATCCAATCGACCGCTCAACTTTCCAAGATTTTCTCGGTTTATTGACAGTTGACACCTGTCAAATGTCAAATATGACGTATGTCTGCTTGGAGAACGTCACGCCGCGAGCCCTAGCAGTAAAACATTGCACAAACTGCCTTTCATTTCACTTTCTCGCTGATCTAACGGTTGACACCTGTCAAATGTCAAGTTTGACGTACGTAAGCTTAGGAAACGTCACTCCGTGATCCGGAGCGGTAACTCATTCGAACGTTCAACTTGCAAAGATTTCCTCGGTTTATTGACAGTTGACACCTGTCAAATGTCAAATTTGACGTATGTATGCTTAGAGAACGTCACGCCGCGAGCTCGAGCAGTAAAACATTGCAGACACTGCATTTCATTTCACTTGTTCCCTGAATTGACTGTTGACATATGTCAAATTTAAGGTATGTCTGCTTAGAAAACGTCACGCCGTGTTCCGGAGCAGTCACCCATTCGAGCGCTGTACTCGAACATGCGTGCTAAACTTTCCAGGATTATCTAGGTTAATTAACGGTCGACACTTACAAAAAAAAACCGGTATTTTATCAACGACGTACCAGTTAACTGAGATTAGACTTATTTTTGCTTCTTTCTTTTTTTTTCACCCTGTATATAATTAATATTTTCAAATTTATTATTTTATTCTTTGAGTAATTTGGAAAAAATATTCTTGATCAAAATTGATTTTTTTTGGTTTTGTTTTTTTTAACTTCTATCGAATCAGTCTGTCCACTTTTGACGACCGTTGAAACTTGCTCAAAGAACTGACAGTTGACACCTGTTAAATAGGCAAACTTGACCTACGTCAGCTAAGAAAACGTCGCGCCGTGATACGTTTATTGACAGTTGACACCTGTCATATGTCAAATTTGACGTATGTCTGCTTAGAGAACGTCACGCCGCGAGCCAGAGCAGTAAAACATTGCAGACACTGCATTTCATTTCACTTGTTCGCTGAATTGACTGTTGACATCTGTCAAATTTGAGGTATGTCTGCTTAGAAAACGTCACGCCGTGTTCCGGAGCAGTCACCCTTTCGAGCGCTATACTTGAACATGCGTGCTAAACTTTCCAAGATTTTCGCGGTTGATTGACAGTCGACAAAAAAGACGGTATTTCATCAACGACGTACCAGTTACCTGAGATTAGACTTATTTTTGCTTTTTTCTTTTTTTTTCACCGTGTATATAATTAATATTTTCAAATTTATTATTTTATTCTTTGAGTAAGTTGGAAAAAATATTTTTGATCAAAATTATTTTTTTGTTTTGTTTTGTTTTTTTCAACTTCTATCGAATCAGTCTGTCCAGTGTCGACGACCGTTGAAACTTGCTCAAAGAACTGACAGTTGACACCTGTTAAATAGGCAAACTTGACGTACGTCAGCTTAGAAAACGTCACGCCGTGATCCGGAGCAGTCATCCAATCGAGCGTTCAACTTTCCAAGATTTTCTCGGTTTATTGACAGTTGACACCTGTCAAATGTCAAATTTGACGTATGTCTGCTTAGAGAACGTCACGCCGCGAGCCCTAGCAGTAAAACATTGCACAAACTGCATTTCATTTCACTTTCTCGCTGATCTAACGGTTGACACCTGTCAAATGTCAAGTTTGACGTACGTCAGCTTAGAAAATGTCACGCTGTGATCCGGAGCAGTCATCCAATCGAGCGCTCAACTTTACAAGATTTTAAAGGTTTATTGACAGTTGACACCCGTCAAATGTCAAATTTGACGTATGTCTGCTTAGAGAACGTCACGCCGCGAGCACTAGCAGTAAAGCATTGCACAAACTGCATTTCGTTTCACTTTCTCGCTGATCTAACGGTTGACACCTGTCAAATATCATGTTTGACGTACGTAAGCTTAGAAAACGTCACTCCGTGATCCGGAGCGGTAACTCATTCGAACGCTCAACTTTCCAAGATTTTCTCGGTTGATTGACAGTTGACACCTGTTAAATGTCAAATTTGACGTATGTCTGCTTAGAAAACGTCACGCCGCGAGCCCTAGCAGTAAAATATTGCATAAACTGCATTTCATTACACTTTCTCGCTGATATAGCGGTTGACACCTGGCAAATGTCATGTTTGACGTACGTCAGCTTAGAAAACGTCACTCCGTGATCCGGAGCGGTAACTCATTCGAACGCTCAACATTCAAAGATTTTCTCGGTTTAATGAAAGTTGACACCTGTCAAATGTCAAATTTGACGTATGTCTGCTTAGAGAACGTCACGCCGCGCGCCCGAGCATTAAAACATTGCAGAAACTGCATTTCATTTCAATTGTTCGCTGAATTGACTGTTGACATCTGTCAAATGTCAAATTTGAGGCATGTCTGCTTAGAAAACGTCACGCCGTGTTCCGGAGCAGTCACCCATTCGAGCGTTGTACTCGAACATGCGTGCTAAACTGTCCAGGATTATCTCGGTTGATTGACGGTCGACACTTACAAAAAAAAACGGTATTTTATTAACGACGTACCAGTTAACTGAGATTAGACTTATTTTTGCTTCTTTCTTTTGTTTTCACCCTGTATATAATTAATATTTTCAAATTTATTATTTTATTCTTTGAGTAATTTGGAAAAAATATTCTTGATCAAAATTAATTTTTTTTTGGTTTTGTTTTTTTTAACTTCTATCCAATCAGTCTGTCCACTTTTGACGACCGTTGAAACTTGCTCAAAGAACTGACAGTTGACACCTGTTAAATAGGCAAACTTGACCTACGTCAGCTAAGAAAACGTCGCGCCGTGATACGTTTATTGACAGTTGACACCTGTCAAATGTCAAATTTGACGTATGTCTGCTTAGAGAACGTCACGCCGCGAGCCAGAGCAGTAAAACATTGCAGACGCTGCATTTCATTTCACTTGTTCGCTGAATTGACTGTTGACATCTGTCAAATTTGAGGTATGTCTGCTTAGCAAACGTCACGCCGTGTTCCGGAGCAGTCACCCTTTCGAGCGCTATACTTGAACATGCGTGCTAAACTTTCCAAGATTTTCTCGGTTGATTGACAGTCGACAAAAAAAACGGTATTTCATCAACAACGTGCCAGTTACCTGAGATTAGACTTATTTTTGCTCCTTTTTTTTTCACCCTGTATATAATTAATATTTTCAAATTTATTATTTTATTCTTTGAGTAACTTGGAAAAAATATTTTTGATCAAAATTATTTTTTTTTGTTTTGTTTTTTTCAACTTCTATCGAATCAGTCTGTCCAGTGTCGACGACCGTTGAAACTTGCTCAAAGAACTGACAGTTGACACCTGTTAAATAGGCAAACTTGACGTACGTCAGCTTAGAAAACGTCACGCCGTGATTCGGAGAAATCATCCAATCGAGCGCTCAACTTTCCAAGATTTTTTCGGTTTATTGACAGTTGACACCTGTCAAATGTCAAATTTGAGGTATGTCTGCTTAGAAAACGTCACGCCGCGAGCCCTAACAGTAAAACATTGCACAAACTGCATTTGCATTTTTTTTTGCATTTCACTTTCTCGCTGATATAGCGGTTGACACCTGCCAAATGTCAAGTTTGACGTACATCAGCTTAGAAAACGTCACTCCGTGATCCGGAGCGGTAACTCATTCGAACGCTCAACTTTCCAAGATATTCTCGGTTGATTGACAGTCGACACTTAAAAAAGAAAAAAAACAGTATTTCATCAACGACGTACGAGTTACCTAAGATTAGACTTATTTTTGCTTCTTTCTTTTTTTCACCCTGTATATAATTAATTTTTTTAAATTTATTATTTTATTCTTTGAGTAATTTGGACAAAATATTCTTGATCAAAATTCATTTTCTTTTTTTGGTTTTGTTTTTTTTAACTTCTATCGAATCAGTCTGTCCAGCGTCGACGACCGTTGAAACTTGCTCAAAGAACTGACAGTTGACACCTGTTAAATAGGCAAACTTGATGTACGTCAGCTTAGAAAACGTCACGCCGTGATCCGGAGCATTCATCCAATCGAGCGCTCAACTTTCCAAGATTTTCTCGGTTTATTGACAGTTGACACCTGTCAAATGTCAAATTTGACGTATGTCTGCTTAGAGAACGTTACGCAGCGAGTCCTAGCAGTAAAACATTGCACAAACTGCATTTCATTTCACTTTCTCGCTGATCTAACGGTTGACATCCATCAAATGTCAAGTTTGACGTACGTCAGCTTAGAAAACGTCACTCCGTGATCCGGAGCGGTAACTCATTCGAAAGCTCAACTTTCCAAGATTTTCTCGGTTGATTGAAAGTTGACACCTGTCAAATGTCAAATTTGACGTATGTCTGCTTAGAAAACGTCACGCCGTGTTCCGGAGCAGTCACCCATTCGAGCGCTCTACTCGAACATGCGTGCTAAACTTTCCAAGATTTTCTCGGTTGATTGACAGTCGACACTTAAAAAAAACGGTATTTCATCAACGACGTACCAGTTACCTGAGATTAGACTTATTTTTGCTTCTTTCTTTTTTTTTTCACCCTGCACTTAATTAATATTTTCAAATTTATTATTTTATTCTTTGAGTAATTTGGAAAAAATATTCTTGATCAAAATTAATTTTTTTTTTGGTTTTGTTTTTTTTAACTTCTATCGAATCAGTCTGTCCAGTGTCGACGACCGTTGAAACTTGCTCAAAGAACTGACAGTTGACACCTGTTAAATAGGCAAACTTGACGTACGTGAGCTTAGAAAACGTCACGCCGTGATCCGGAGCAATCATCCAATAGAGCGCTCAACTTTCCAAGATTTTCTCGGTTTATTGACAGTTGACACATGTCAAATGTCAAATTTGACGTATGTCTGCTTAGAGAACGTCTCGACGCGAGCCCTACCAGTAGAACATTGCACAAACTGCATTTCATTTCACTTTCTCGCTGATCTAACTGTTGACACCTGTCAAATGTCAAGTTTGACGTACGTCAGCTTAGAAAACGTCACTCCGTGATCCAGAGCGGTAAATTATTCGAAAGCTCAACTTTCCAAGATTTTCTCGGTTGATTGAAAGTTGACACCTGTCAAATGTCAAATTTGACGTATGTCTGCTTAGAGAACGTCACGCCGCGAGCTCGAGCAGTAAAACATTGCAGACACTGCATTTCATTTCACTTGTTTGCTGAATTGACTGTTGACATCTGTCAAATTTGAGGTATGTCTGCTTAGAAAACGTCACGCCGTGTTCCGGAGCAGTCAGCCATTCGAGCGCTGTACTCCAACATGCGTGCTAAACTTTCCAAGATTTTCTCGGTTGATTGACAGTAGACACAAAAAAAACGCTATTTCATCAACGACGTACCAGTTGCCTGAGATTAGACTTATTTTTGTTTGTTTCTTTTTTTTTCACCCTGTATATAATCAATATTTTCAATTTTATTATTTTATTCTTTGAGTAATTTGGAAAAAATTTTCTTGATCAAAATTAATATTTTTTTGAGGTTTTGTTTTTTTTAACTTCTATCGAATCAGTCTGTCCAGTGTCGACGACCGTTGAAACCTGCTCAAAGAACTGACAGTTGACACCTGTTAAATAGGCAAACTTGACGTACGTCAGCTTAGAAAACGTCACGCCGTGATCCGGAGCAGTCATCCAATCGAGCGCCCAAGTTTTCAAGATTTTCTCGGTTTATTGACAGTTGACACCTGTCAAATGTCAAATTTGACTTATGTCTGCGTAGAGAACGTCACGCCGCGAGCCCTAACAGTAAAACATTGCACAAACTGCATTTCATTTCACTTTCTCGCTGATCTAACGGTTGACACCTGTCAAATGTCAAATTTGACGTATGTCTGCTTAGAGAACGTCACGCCGCGAGCCCGAGCAGTAAAACATTGCAGACACTGCATTTCATTTCACTTGTTCGCTGAATTGACTGTTGGCATCTGTGAAATGTCAAATTTGAGGTATGTCTGCTTAGAGAACGTCACGCCGTGTTCCGGAGCAGTCACCCATTCGAGCGCTGTACTCGAAAATGCGTGCTAAACTTTCCAAGATTTTCTCGGTTGATTGACAGTCGACACCAGTCAAATGTCAAATTTGACGTTTGTCTGCTTAGAGAACGTCACGCCGCGAGCCCTAGCAGTAAAACATAAATGTCAAATTTGAGGTATGTCTGCTTAGAAAACGTCACGCCGTGTTCCGGAGCAGTCACAGTTTCGAGCGCTGTACTCGAACATGCGTGCTAAACTTTCCAAGATTTTCTCGGTTGATTGACAGTCGACACAAAAAAAAAACGGTATTTCATCAACGACGCACCAGTTACTTGAAATTAGACTTATTTTTGCTTCTTTCTTTTTTTTCACGCTGTATATAATTAATATTTTCAAATTTATTATTTTATTCTTTGAGTAATTTGGAAAAAATATTCTTGATAAAAATTTTTTTTTTGGTTTTGTTTTTTTCAACTTCTATCGAATCAGTCTGTCCAGTGTCGACGACCGTTGAAACTTGCTCAAAGAACTGACAGTTGACACCTGTTAAATAGGCAAACTTGACGTTCGTCAGCTTAGAAAACGTAACGCCGTGATCCCGAGCAGTCATCCAATCGAGCGCTCAACTTTCCAAGATTTTCTCGGTTTATTGACAGTTGACACCTGTCAAATGTTAAATTTGACGTATGTCTGCTTAGAGAACGTCACGCCGCGAGCCCTAGCAGTAAAACATTGCACAAACTGAATTTCATTTCACTTTCTCGCTTATTTAACGGTTGACACCTGTCAAATGTTAAGTTTGACGTACGTCGGCTTAGAAAACGTCACTCCGTGTTCCGGAGCGGTAACTCATTCGAACGCTCAACTTTCTTAGATTTTGTCGGTTTATTGAAAGTTGACCCCTGTCCAATGTCAAATTTGACGTATGTCTGCTTAGAGAACGTTACGCCGCGAGCCCGAGCAGTAAAACATAAATGTCAAATTGGAGGTACGTCAGCTTAGAAAACGTCACGCCGTGATACGGAGCAGTCATCCAATCGAGCGCTCAACTTTCCAAGATTTTCTCGGTATATTGACAGTTGATGTTGAAACACGTGGGCTGTTCACAACAGACTAAAATTCTTTATTACTAAGCATAAAACCAATTTACATTCTGTAGTATAGATAGCGCTACAGGTTTCTATTTATGAACGTTTTGATACATAATATTTTAACACCCCCACTTATCAAAATAAACTAAATACACAAATTAATACATTGAAATGATACCAAGCAAATTCATAAACTTGTAATGTTTTAAGTGATATAGACCTTTAGTCAGTATGTCAGCAGGCATTTCCTCACTAGGGATATATTTAATTTGAACAAATTTAAACTTTACAACACCTCGAATATAATGACAACGTACATCTATATGTTTTGATCTATTGTGACACTGATTACTTAAAGCTAACTACAATGCACTTTGATTGTCACAATACAAATCAATTACATAAAGTGTATCTGTAATTTTATACATTAAGTTTCTTAAGTAGACAGCTTCTCTAGAGGCTTCGGACAGAGCAATGTATTCTGCCTCTGTGCAAGACAATGAGACTGTTTTCTACTTTGCCAAGAAATAGCTGATCCTGACAACATAAAGCAAAAACCAGTATAGGATTTCCTATCTAAAGCGTCACTTGCCCAATCACTGTCCACAAATCTTTGTAGATTGCTATGATTATTACTATATTTTAAACAATAATTCTTAGTACATTGCAAATATCTCAGTACACGTTTTGCATAATTCCAATGTATTTTAAAAGTCAAGTAATTGACTAAGATAGCTCACAGAGTAAGCAATGTCTGGTCTCGTTAATATAGCTAAGTACATTAAACTTCCAATTAGTTTTTGATAAGGAACATCAGGTAAGCATTTATCAGATGACTTATCTAAATTCAATTTAGGCTCAATAGGAGTACACTGTGTTTTACAATCAGACATCTGAAATTTAGAAACTAACTGTTCAACATATTGTTGTTGATCTACAGTAATAACATTTTCATTTTTATCTAAATTTACTCTCATGCCTAGATATTTTCTTACAGGTCCTAGGTCTTTTAACTTAAATTATGAACCTAATACAGTTTTTAATTTATTAGTTTCAGTCTCACTGTTTGAAAAAATTAGAAAATTATCTACATATAGTGCCACAACAATTTTAATTTTACCATTCATTTTTGTAAACAAACATGGGGTTCATATTGACTGTTTTTAAAATCTAATTTGCTTAAAACTTTTTTAACTCTTTCATACTATGCTAGGGATGATTGCTTTAACCCATAAATGGCCTTTTTTAATTTTAATACTTTTCCACTTTTGTTTACAAAACCTTCAGGTAATGACATATATATATATATATATATTCTTTAAAAAAACCATTTAGAAATGCAGTGGTTACATCTAAATCAGTAATACTCATTTTTCTCTTAACACTAAGGGCAAACAATAATCTTAGGGTAGAATGTAGCACTACTGCTGAAAAAGTGTCTGTATAGTCAACACCACGTTTCTGCAAAAAACCTTTTGCTACAAGCCGAGCTCGAAAAAACACATTATTGTCAAGATCAAATTTTTTATTAAGCACCCACCTGCACTTCACCATTGTCACATCACCTGGATTGTCAACAGGCTCCCACGCCTCACTGTCCTCAAATGATTGTAACTCTTCAGCCACTGCATGCTTCCACTGCTCCCTTTCCAGCCCCTCAAGAGCCTCTGAGAATACAATCTTTTCAGATGATGTCCCAGTAGTGGAAACACATATGTTGCTAAAACCATACCGTTCAGGTTACCTTCTCTGACGCTTAGTAAACATCTCCATTGGAACTTTTTTCTCTATTTATTATATATATATATTTTTCTCTACGATAGACTTCTTTTTCATTTACTACTACCTGAGATGTGTCCAAGTCTTGCTTTTCCATAATAATGACATTACTACTCGTAGTAATTTTTCTTGTTTTTTGGTTATACAATCTGTATCCTTTTACTTCATCTGGATACCCAATTAGAATTAATTTGTCAGCCTTCTTATCCCATTTTTGGCTTCGTACTTTGGGAACATGCACCATTATTTTACTACCGAATATTCTCACATGGCTCAGGTTTGGTTTCTTACCTGTCCACTTCACGAATGGTGTCATCATGTATAAACTGGCAGCTGGCGTTCTATTCTTTATATATACTGCAGTATGTACTGCTTCAGCTCAAAAACGTTTGTCGAGATCTGCTTCAAACAGTAAACATCTAGACCTTTCAACTATAGTTCTGTTAAAACACTGTGAGAGTCCATTCTGCTCTGGAGTGTGTGGATTGGTCTTCTGATGGACGATACCAACTTGTCTTATGAAGTTCTCCATCTCTCGTGAACAATACTCCCTTCTGTTGTCGGTTCTCAAAATCTTTATCTTGTTTCCTGTTTGATTCTCAACTTTACCTCGAAATTTTCTGAAGTACTGAATTACTTGATTCTTTTCCTTCAAGAATTAAACAAAAGTCATTCTGCTGGCATCATCTACGAATAATAGAAAGTATTTTGACTGACCAAGGGACTTGGTCTCCATCGGCCCGCACAAATCCGAGTGTACTACATCCAATAGTTTTTCACTTCTGTGGTTGGCTGATGGAAAAGGGAAACATGTCTGTTTGCCCTCACAGCATACTTCACAATTCTGGATCGTTATTTCAGCTTTCTTGTTAAAAATAACTCCTTTCATTTTATGCAAGGCTTTACTGTTTATATGGCCTAGCCGTCTATGCCACTGCACACTACTGACTGATATCTGTGCTGCTTCTGCCACCAACACCTTCTCAGACTTCACTGTGTTTAGTTTATACACACCATTCACTTTCTCAGCCGTTCCTATAAGCTTGTTTTGTTTATTGTATATTTTACAGTCATTTTGTCGGAACATAACTCTGTTTCCTGCTTCTATCAACCTGCTGACAGACAGCAGATTCGTTGAAAGATTTGGTACACACAAAACGTCTTCCACTATCACATCGTAGAACTGAGAATTTACCTTGGTTGTTATTTGTGTATCTCCAGCGCAAAAAACAGGAACAGTCATCTTGTTTGCTACGATTATCTCACGTTTCTCGTGCACTTGTCGGATGTGTAACAATTTTTCCCGATTTGCCGTCATATGAGTGCTTGCTCCCGAGTCTATATACCAGTCGTCGGTTTTGTAGTTATTATTGAAAAATTCGACACTAAAAGCATTCACGGTGTCACTCATCACTTTTAAATCTGGGCATTTATTTTTGAATTGACCGACTTTTTTACAATTGTAACATTTTATTTGTTTACGTCGGGTTGAAATGTCATTTAACGTTGACAGTTGTGATTTGGCGCCGCGGTTAGTATTGCCAACTTTCCACCGCTTTTTTAACAAAAACGCTGTTTCCGTTCCAGAAGTGCCAACTTCTTCACACATGTCAAGTAACATTGTCTTAATAACGTCTGCGCTTATGGAGATGCCCGAGTGTTGGATCGCCATTATCATTGGTGAAAACTTATCTGGTAGTCCCGCCAAAAGTAAAGATCCAATCCATTCATCGGTTATCTCAAAACCTGTCCCCTTTAATTTCTTTGCAGTTTCGACCACTTGAGATACGTAGGTTGTCATGGAATCACAGTTTTCGACGCGTATTGAAATCAATGTTCGAAACAAACTAATTTTGCGTTGATATAACGAGGAGTCAATAGTCATCACGAGTTTGCCTTTCTTGTTTTCAGCTTCGGTGATAGACTCTGGCAAATTTTCAATGTCGATTCCCTCGAGTAGCATGCAATTACTTGTCGCGAATGACCAATCGTCGTAATTTTCGCGGCCCTTGAGCCTTGGCACGTTTACCAGATAGCCGGACGTCGACATTTTTAATCAATCACAATTAAACCGAAAAAAATTAGGAAAAATTGTACCGGCCCATAACCTGTTGAAACACGTGGGCTGTTCACAACAGACTAAAATTCTTTATTATAAAACCAATTTACATTCTGTAGTATAGATGGAGTTACAGATTTCTATTTATGAACGTTTTGATACATAATATTTTAACCTGTCAAATGTCAAATTTGACGTATGTCTGCTTAGAGAACATCACGCCGCGAGCCCTAGCAGTAAAATATTGCACAAACTGCATTTTATTTCACTTTCTCGCTGATCTAACGGTTGACACCTGTCAAATGTCAAATTTTACGTACGTCAGCTTAGAAAACGTCACTCCGTGATCCGGAGCGGTAACTCATTCGAACGCTCAACTTTCCAAGATTTTCTCGGTTTATTGACAGTTGACACCTGTCAAATGTCAAATTTGACGTATGTCTGCTTAAAGAACGTAACGCCGCGAGTCCGAGCAGTAAAACATTGCAGACACTGCATTTCATTTCACTTGTACGCTGAATTGACTGTTAACATCTGTCAAATGTCAAATTTGAGGTATGTCTGCTTAGAGAACGTCACGCCGTGTTCCGAAGCAGTCACCCATTCGAGCGCTGTACTCGACCATACGTGCTAAACTTTCCAAGATTTTCTCGGTTGATTGACAGTAGACACTTAAAAAAAAAAACGTTATTTCATCAACGACGTACGAGTTACCTGAGATTAGACTTATTTTTGCTTCTTTTTTTTTCACCCTGTATATAATTAATATTTTCAAATTTGTTATTTTATTATTTGAGAAATTTGGAAAAAATATTCTTGATCAAAATGAATTTTTTTTTTGGTTTTGTTTTTTTTAACTTCTATCGAATCAGTCTGTCCAGTGTCGACGACCGTTGAAACTTGCTCAAAGAACTGACAGTTGACACCTGTTAAATGGCAAACTTGACGTACGTCAGCTTAGAAAACGTCACGCCTTGATCCGGTGCGGTAACTCATTCGAACGCTCAACTTTCCAAGATTTTCTCGATTTATTGACAGTTGACACCTGTCAAATGTCAAATTTGACGTATGTCTGCTTAAAGAACATCACGCCGCGAGCCCTAGCAGTAAAACATTGCACAAACTGCATTTCATTTCACTTTCTCGCTGATCTAACGGTTGACACCTGTCAAATGTCAAATTTGACGTACGTCAGCTTAGAAAACGTCACTCCGTGATCCGGAGCGGTAACTCATTCGAACGCTCAACTTTCCAAGATTTTCTCGGTTTATTGACAGTTGACACCTGTCAAATGTCAAATTTGACGTATGTCTGCTTAGAGAACGTCACGCCGCGAGCCCGAGCAGTAAAACATTGCAGACACTGCATTTCATTTCACTTGCCCGTTGAATTGACTGTTGACATCTGTCAAATGTCAAATTTGAGGTATGTCTGCTTAGAAAACGTCACGCCGTGTTCCGGAGCAGTCACCCATTCGAGCGCTGTACTCGAACATGCGTGCTAAACTTTCCAAGATTTTCTCGCTTGATTGACAGTCGACATTTAAAAAAAAAAACGGTATATCTTCAACGACGTACCAGTTACCTGAGATTAGACTTATTTTTGCTTCTTTCTTTTTTCTAACCCTGTATATTGGCAAACTTGACGTACGTCAGCTTAGAAAACGTCACGCCGTGATCCGGAGCAGTCATCCAATCGAGCGGTCAACTTTCCAAGATTTTCACGGTTTTTGATTATTGACAGTTGACACCTGTCAAATGTCAAATTTGACGTATCTCTGCTTAGAGAACATCACGCCGCGAGCCCTAGCAGTAGAAAAAGTCTATCCGTGATCCGGAGTGGTTGACATATGTCAAATGTCAAATTTGAGGTTTGTCTGCTTAGAAAACATCACGCCGTGTTCCGGAGCAGTCACCCATTCGAGCGCTGTACTCGAACCTGCGTGCTAAACTTTCCAAGATTTTCTCGGTTTATTGACAGTTGATAAAACGTCACTCCGTGTTCCGGAACGGTAATTCATTCGAACGCTCAACTTTCAAAGATTTTCTCGGTTTATTGAAAGTTGACACCTGTCAAATGTCAAATTTGACTATGTCTGCTTAGAGAACATCACGCCGCGAGCCCTAGCAGTAGAAAACGTCACTCCGTGATCCGGAGTGGTTGACATATGTCAAATGTAAAATTTGAGGTTTGTCTGCTTAGAAAACGTCACGCCGTGTTCCGGAGCAGTCACCCATTCGAGCGCTGTACTCGAACCTGCGTGCTAAACTTTCCAAGATTTTCTCGGTTTATTGACAGTTGATGAAACGTCACTCCGTGTTCCGGACCGGTAATTCATTCGAACGCTCAACTTTCAAAGATTTTCTCGGTTTATTGAAAGTTGACACCTGTCAAATGTCTAATTTGACGTATGTCTGCTTAGAGAACGTTACGCCGCGAGCCCGAGCAGTAAAACATTGCAGACACTGCATTTCATTTCACTTGTTCGCTGAATTGACTGTTGACAGCAGTCACCCTTTCGAGCGCTGTACTCGAACGTGCGTGCTAAACTTTCCAAGATTTTATCGGTTGATTGACAGTCGACACAAAAAAAAACGGTATTTCATCAACGACGTACCAGTTACCTGAGATTAGGCTTATTTTTGTTTCTTTTTTTTTCACCCTGTATATAATTAATATTTTCAAACTTATTATTTTATTCTTTGAGTAATTTGGAAAAATATTCTTGATCAATATTAATTTTTTTTTTTGGTTTTGTTTTTTTTAACTTCTATCGAATCAGTCTGTCCAGTGTCGACGACCGTTGAAACTTGCTTAAAGAACTGACAGTTGACACCTTTTAAATAGGCAAAGTTGACGTCCGTCTGCTTAGAAAACGTCACGCCGTGATCCGGAGCAGTCATCCAATCGAGCGCTCAACTTTCCAAGATTTTCTCGGATTATTGACAGTTGACACCTGTCAAATGTCAAATTTGACGTATGTCTGCTTAGAGAACGTCACGCCGCGAGCCTTAGCGGTAAAACATTGCACAAACTGCATTTCATTTCACTTTCTCGCTGATCTAACGGTTGACACCTGTCAAATGTCAATTTTGACGCACGTCAGCTTAGAAAACGTCACTCCGTGATCCGGAGCGGTAACTCATTCGAACGCTCAACTTTCAAAGATTTCCTCGGTTTATTGACAGTTGACGCCTGTCAAATGTCAAATTTGACGTATGTCTGCTTAGAGAACGTCACGCCGCGAGCTCGAGCAGTAAAACATTGCAGCCACTGCATTTCATTTCACTTGTTCGCTGAATTGACTGTCAATGAATGTCAGTGAATTGACTGATTTGACATATGTCAAAATGTCAAATTTGAGGTATGTCTACTTAGAAAACGTCACGCCGTGTTCCGTAGCAGTCACTCATTCGAGCGCTGTACTCGAAAATGCGTGCTAAACTTTCCAAGATTTTCTCGGTTGATTGACAGTCGACACCTTAAAAAAAAAAAAAACGGTATTTCATCAACGACGTAGCAGTTACCTGAGATTAGACTTATTTTTGCTTCTTTCTTTTTTTTCACCCTGTATATAGGTCAACTTGACGCACGTCAGCTTAGAAAACGTCACGCCGTGTTCCGGAGAAGTCATCCAATCGAGCGCTCAACTTTCCAAGATTTTCTCGGTTTATTGACAGTTGACACTTGTCAAATGTCAAATTTGACATATGTCTGCTTAGAGAACGTCACGCCGCGAGCCCTAGCAGTAGAAAACGTCACTCCGTGATCCGGAGCGGTTGACATATGTCAAATGTTAAATCTGAGGTATGTCTGCTTAGAAAACGTCACGCCGTGTTCCGGAGCAGTAACCCATTCGAGCGCTGTACTTGGACCTGCGTGGTAAACTTTCCAAGATTTTCTCGGTTGATTGACAGTCGACACAAAAAAAAAAACCAGTATTTCATCAACGACGTACCAGTTACCTGAGTTCAGGCTTATTTTTGTTTCTTTCTTTTTCACCCTGTATATAATTAATATTTTCAAATTTATTATTTTATTCTATGAGTAATTTGGAAAAAATATTCTTCATCAAAATTATTATTTTTTTTGTTTGTTTTTTTCAGCTTCTATCGAATCAGTCTGTCCAGTGTCGAGGACCGTTTAAACTTGCTCAAAGAACTGACAGTTGACACCTGTTAAATAGGCAAACTTAACGTACGTCAGCTTAGAAAACGTCACGCCGTGATCCGGAGTTTTCATCCAATCGAGCGCTCAACTTTCCAAGATTTTCTCGGTTTATTGACAGTTGACACCTGTCAAATGTCTAATTTGACGTATGTCTGCTTAGATAACGTCACGCCGCGAGCTCGAGCAGTAAAACATTGCAGACACTCCATTTCATTTTACTTGTTCGCTGAATTGACTATTGACATATGTCAAATGTCAAGTTTGACGTACGTCAGCTTAGAAAACGTCACTCCGTGATCCGGAGCGGTAACTTATTCGAACGCTCAACTTTCAAAGATTTCCTCGGTTTATTGACAGTTGACACCTGTCAAATGTCAAATTTGACGTATGTCTGCTTAGAGAACGTCACGCCGCGAGCCCTAGCAGTAAAACATTGCACAAACTGCATTTCATTTCACTTGTTCGCTGAATTGACTGTTGACATCTGTCAAATATCAAATTTGAGGTGTCTGCTTAGAAAACGTCACGAAGTGTTCCGGAGCAGTCACCCATTCGAGCGCTGTACTCGAACATGCGTGCTGAACTTTCCAAGATTTTCTCGGTTGATTGACAGTCGACACAAAAAAAAAGAAAAAAAAACGGTAATTCAACAACGACGTACCAGTCAAAGAAATGACAGTTGACACCTGTTAAATACGCAAACTTGACGTACGTCAGCTTAAAAAACGTCACGCCGTGATCCGGAGCAGTCATCCTATCGAGCACTCAACTTTCAAAGATTTTCTCGGTTTATTGACAGTTGACACCAGTCAAATGTCAAATTTGACGTATGTCTGCTTAGAGAACGTCACGCCCTGAGCCCTAGCAGTAAAACATTGCACGAACTGCATTTCGTTTCACTTTCTCGCTGATCTAACGGTTGACACCTGTCAAATGTTAAGTTAGACGTACGTCAGCTTAGAAAACGTCACTCCGTTATCCGGAGCGGTAACTCATTCGATTGCTCAACTTTCCAAGATTTTCTCGGTTTATTGACAGTTGACACCTGTCAAATGTCAAATTTGACGTGTGCTTGCTTAGAGAACGTCACGCCGCGAGCCCGAGCAGTAAAACATTGCACAAACTGCATTTCATTTCACTTTCTCGCTGATCTAACGGTTGACACCTGTCAAATGTCAAGTTTGACGTACGTCAGCTTAGAAAACGTCACTCCGTGATCCGGAGCGGTAACTCATTCGAACGCTCAACTTTCCAAGATTTTCTCGGTTTATTGATAGTTGACACCTGTCAAATGTCAAATTTGACGTATGTCTGCTTAGAGAACGTCACGCCGCGAGCCCTAGCAGTAAAACATTGCACAAACTGCATTTAATTTCACTTTCTCGCTGATCTAACGGTTGACACCTGTCAAATGTCAAGTTTGACGTACGTTAGCTTCGGAAACGTCACTCCGTGATCCGGAGCGGTAACTAATTCGAACGCTCAACAATTTAAGATTTTCTCGGTTTGTTGAAAGTTGACACCTGTCAAATGTCAAATTTGACGTATGTCTGCTTAGAGATCGTCACGCCGCGAGCCCGAGCAGTAAAACATTGCAGACAATGCATTTCATTTCACTTGTTCGCTGAATTGACTGTTGACATCTGTCAAATGTCAAATTTAAGGTATGTCTGCTTAGAAAACGTCACGCCGTGTTCCGGAGCAGTCACCCATTCGAGCGCTGTACTCGAACATGCGTGCTAAACTTACCAAGATTTTCTCGGTTGATTGACAGTCGACACTTAAAAAAAAAAACGGTATTTCATCAACGACGTACCAGTTACCTGAGATTAGACTTATTTTTGCTTCTTTCCTTTTTTTTCACCCTGTATATAATTATTTTTTCTAATTTATTATTTTATTCTTTGAGTAATTTGGAAAAAATATTCTTGATCAAAATTAATTATTTATTTTTTTGGTTTTGTTTTTTTTTTACATCTATCGAATCAGTCTGTTCAGTGTCGACGACCGTTGAAACTTGCTCAAACAACTGACAGTTGACATCTGTTAAATAGGCAAACTTGACGTACGTGACCTTAGAAAACGTCACGCCATGATCCGTAGCAGTCATCCAATCGAGCGCTCTACTTTCCAAGATTTTCTCGGTTAATTGACAGTTGACACCTGTCAAATGTCAAATTTGACGTATGTCTGCTTAGAGAACGTCACGCCGCGAGCCCTAGCAGTAAAACATTGCATAAACTGCATTTCATTTCACTCTCTTGCTGATCTAACGGTTGACACCTGTCAAATGTCAAGTTTGACGTACGTCAGCTTAGAAAACGTCACTCCGTGATCCAGAGCGGTAACTCATTCGAGCGCTCAACTTTCCAAGATTTTCTCGGTTTGTTGGAAGTTTACACCTGTCAAATGTCCAATTTGACGTATGTCTGCTTAGAGAACGTCACGTCGCGAGCCCGAGCAGTAAAACATTGCAGACAGTGCATTTCACTTCACTTGTTCGCTGAATTGACTGTTGACATCTGTCAAATGTCAAATTTGAGGTATGTCTTCTAAGAAAACGTCACGCCGTATTCCGGAGCAGTCACCCATTCGAGCGCTGTACTCGAACATGCGTGCTAAACTTTCCAAGATTTTCTCGGTTGATTGACGACGTACCAGTTACCTGAGGTTAGACTTATTTTTGCTTCTTTTTTTTCACCCTGTATATAATTAATATTTTCAAATTTATTATTTTATTCTTTGAGTAATTTGGAAAAAATATTCTTGATCAAAATTAATTTTTTTTTTTGTTTTGATTTTTTTAACTTCTATCGAATCAGTCTGTCCAGTGTCGACGACCGTTGAAACTTGCTCAAAGAACTGACAGTTGACACCTGTTAAATAGGCAAGCTTGACGTACGTCAGCTTAGAAAACGTCACGCAGTGATCCGGAGCAATCATCCAATCGAGCGCTCAACTTTCCAAGATTTTCTCGCTTTATTGACAGTTGACACCGGTCAAATGTCTAATTTGACTTATGTCTGCTTAGAGAACGTCACGCAGCGAGCCCTAGCAGTAAAACATTGCACAAACTGCATTTCATTTTACTTTCTCGCTGATCTAACGGTTGACACCTGTCAAATGTCAAGTTTGACGTACGTCAGCTTAGAAAACGTCACTCCGTGATCCGGAGCGGTCTCATTCGAACGCTCAACTTTCCAAGATTTTCTCGGTTTATTGAAAGTTGACACCTGTCAGATGTCAAATTTGATGTATGTCGGCTTAGAGAACGTCACGCCGCGAGCGAGAGCAGTAAAACATTGCAGACACAGCATTTCATTTCAATTGTTCGCTGAATTGACTGTTGACATCTGTCAAATGTCAAATTTGAGGTATGTCTGCTTAGAAAAGTCGCGCCATGTTCCGGAGCAGTCACCCATTCGAGCGCTGTACTCGAACATGTGTGCTAAACTTTCCAAGATTTTCTCGGTTGATTTACAGTCGACATTAAAAAAAAAGGTATTTCATCAACGACGTACCAGTTACCTGAGATTAGACTTATTTTTGCTTCTTTCTTTTTTTTCACCCTGTATATAATTTATATTTTCAAAATTATTATTTTATTCTTTGAGTAATTTGGAAAAAATATTCTTGATCAAAATTAATTTATTTTTTTTGGCTTTGTTTTTTTTAACTTCTATCGGATCAGTTTGTCCAGTGTAGAGGAGTCAAGTTTGACGTACGTCAGCTTAGAAAACGTCACTCCGTGATCAGGAGCGGTAACTCATTCGAACGCTCAACTTTCCAAGATTTTCTCGGTTTATTGAAAGTTGACACCTGTCAAATGTCAAACTTGACGTATGTCTGCTTAGAGAACGTCACGCCGCTAGCCCGAGCAGTAAAACATTGCACAAACTGCATTTCATTTTACTTTCTCGCTGATCTAATGGTTGACACCTGTCAAATGTCAAATTTGACGTACGTCAGCATAGAAAACGTCACGCCGTGATCCGCAGCGGTAACTCTTTCGAACGCTCAAGTTTCCAAGATTTTCTTGGTTTATTGACAGTTAACACCTGTCAAATGTCATATTTGACGTATGTCTGCCTAGAGAACGTCACGCCGCGAGCCCGAGCAGTAAAACATTGCAGACATTGCATTTCATTTCACTTGTTCGCTGAATTGACTGTTGACATCTATCAAATGTCAAATTTTGGGTATGTCTGCTTAGAAAACGTCACGCCGTGTTCCGGAGCAGTCACCCATTGGAGCGCCGTACTCGAACATGCGTGCTAAACATTCCAAGATTTTCTCGGTTGATTGACAGTCGACACAAAAAAAAAACGGTATTTCATCAACGACGTACCAGTTACCTGAGATTAGATTTATTTTTCCTTCTTTCTTTTTTTTCACCCTGTATATAATTAATATTTTCAAATTTATTATTTTATTCTTTGAGTAATTTGAAAAAAATATTCTTGATCAAAATTATTTTTTTTTTTTTTTAACTTCTATCGAATCAGTCTGTTCAGTGTCGACGATCGTTGAAACTTGCTCATACAACTGACAGTTGACATCTGTTAAATAGGCAAACTTGACGTACGTGACCTTAGAAAACGTCACGCCATGATACGTAGCAGTCATCCAATCGAGCGCTCTACTTTCCAAGATTTTCTCGATTAATTGACAGTTGACACCTGTCAAATGTCAAATTTGACGTATGTCTGCTTAGAGAACGTCACGCCGCGAGCCCTAGCAGTAAAACATTGCACAAACTGCATTTCATTTCACTCTCTTGCTGATCTAACGGTTGACACCTGTCAAATGTCAAGTTTGACGTACGTCAGCATAGAAAACATCACTCCGTGATCCGGAGCGGTAACTCATTCGAACGCCTAAATTTCCAAGATTTTCTCGGTTTATTGACAGTTGACAGCTGTCAAATGTCAAATTTTACGTATGTCTGCTTAGAGAACGTCACACCGCGAGCCCTATCAATAAAACATTGCACAAACTGCATTTCATTTCACTTTCTCGCTGATCTAACGGTTGACACCTGTCAAATGTCAAATTTGACGTACGTCAGCTTGAAAAACGTCACGCCGTGATCCGGAGCGGTAACTCTTTCGAGCGCCCAACTTTCCAAGATTTTCTCGGTTTATTGACAGTTGACACCTGTCAAATGTCAAATTTGACGTATGTATGCTTAGAGAACGTCACGCCGCGAGCCCTAGCAGTAAAACATTGCACAAACTGCATTTAATTTCACTTTCTCCCTGATCTAACGGTTGACACCTGTCAAGTGTCAAATTTGACGTATGTCTGCTTAAAGAACGTCACGCCGCGAGCCTTAGCAGTAAAACATTGCACAAACTACATTTCATTTCACTCTCTCGCTGATCTAACGGTTGACTCCTGTCAAATGTCAAATTTGACGTACGTCAGCTTAGAAAACGTCACGCCGTGATCCGGAGCGGTAACTCATTCGAACGCCTAACTTTCCAAGATTTTCTCGGTTTATTGCCAGTTGACAGCTGTTAAATGTCAAATTTGACGTATGTCTGCTTAGAGAACGTCACGCTGCGAGCCCTAGCAGTAAAACATTGCACAAACTGCATTTTATTGCACTTTCTCGCTGATCTAACGGTTGACACCTGTCAAATGTCAAATTTGACGTACGTCAGCTTAGAAAACGTCACGCCGTTATCCGGAGCGGTAACTCTTTCGAACGCCCAACTTTCCAAGATTTTCTCGGTTTATTGACAGTTGACATCTGTCAAATGTCAAATTTGACGTATGTGTGCTTAAAGAACGTCACGCGGCGAGTGCTAGCAGTAAAACATTGCATAAACTGCATTTTATTTCACTTTCTCGCTGATCTAACGGTTGACACCTGTCAAATGTCAAATTTGACGTACGTCATCTTGGAAAACGTCACGCCGTGATTCGCAGCGCTAACTTATTCGAATGCTCAACTTTCCAAGATTTTCTCCGTATATTGACAGTTGACGCTTGTCAAATGTAAAATTTGACATCTGTCTGCTTAGAAAACGTCATGCCGCGAGCCCTAGCAGTAAAACATTGCACAAACCGCATTTCATTTCACTTTTTTGCTGATCTAACGGTTGACACCTGTCAAATGTCAAATTTGACGTATGTCACGAGCCCGAGCAGTAAAACATTGCAGACGCTGCATTTCATTTCACTTGTTCGCTGAATTGACTGTTCACGCCGTGTTGCGGAGCAGTCACCCATTCGAGCACTGTACTCGAACATGCGTGCTAAACTTTCCAAGATTTTCTCAATTGATTGTATTTCATCAACGACGTACCAGTTAACTGAGATTAGATTTATTTTTCCTTCTTTCTTTTTTTTGCACCCTGTATATAATTAATATTTTCAAATTTATTATTTTAATCTTTGAGTAATTTGAAAAAAAAATTCTTGATCAAAAGTAATTTTTTTTTTTTGGTTTTTTTTTTCTTCTTCTTTTTTTTTTCTTTCTTTTTACTTCTATCGAATCTGTCTGTTCAGTATCGACGACCGTTGAAACTTGCTCAAAGAACTGACAGTTGACACCCGTTAAATGGCAAACTTGACATACGTCAGCTTAGAAAACGTCACGCCTTGATCCGGAGCAGTCATCCAATCGAGCGCTCAAGTTTCCAAGATGTTCTCGGTTTGTTGACAGTTGACACCTGTCAAATGTCAAATTTGACGTATATCTGCTTAGAGAACCTCATGCCGCGAGCCCTAGCAGTAAAACATTGCACAAACTGCATTTCACTTTCTCGCTGATCTAACGGTTGACACCTGCCGGGTCAAGAAGACTTGCATCAACATCGTCAGAAGGATCGAGCGTAAGGGAAGAAAATCAGAAGATAAACAGACTACAAGACAAAATTGGGGTAAGATTTCGGCAATTTAAAAAATCAGGATCGGGGAAATCAACAGGAGCAACGTCAACCGATGCATCATCATCAAGACCCGTATCTGAAAATTATATATGCATGAATTGTGGTCAAAAAAGAGACCACAGGACCAGAACATGCACGAATCAGCATATAGTGATGTGCTGTAGATGTTTAGTGCCTGGCAAGTATGCATATGAATGCCAGTGCTCACCAAAAAACGTATAAATGGGTCACAAAGCGAGCGGAATGTGACCCAAGTCCTTAAAGGATCCGCTTGCGCGTATCATCGACACGCAACACACAGCACGGGTAGGAGTAGCTCTCCAACTGATAAACGCAACGATCAGCCAGTCGAGCGCACGAATGCTGAACAACTAGCAGGCATAGACGCGTGTTTAAAAAGGTGTTGAGTGTTCGACGATAATGACAGTGACAACAGTGACGCAGAATACGACCATTTACCCGTGACTATGTCCAGATTTCGACAGAGTGAAATGGAAGCATATAGACAACAACAATTTGAGATACGGTACAGAGTCAGAGTTCCGGACGTGTTAATGACGCACACGGTATCTATGAGCCGTGTGTTGAGGAGGAAATCGTTGCCTGCTGCAAGTAACAATATATCGTGCACAATACAATTCGATACATATAAAACAATCGCGATATTCGACACCGGAGGAAGTCTTAACTTTATATCCGAGCAATTACTACCGAAAATAACGACAGACATCGTGAAAATAAAACCAGATAGCGGTCGAACATTTATATTAGCCGATAACACCAGCGTAGGTAGTAAGGGAAAGCGTATATTACATTCAGACTCGGACAACGCCAATCTCGCCATCTCCGCCTCTCAACCGCCATCTCCGATGAAATTATTTTTGTACTGACTTTCATGACCCAAAATCATATTGCACTAGACACAGAAACACTGACATGGACATGGAAACACGACAAACATCGGTATGAAAGTGTGACGGAGACAACCCGATTAATAACCCGATTAGATCGATTAACGGAAGATCAAAAAACGACGCTCGATAACTTCCTAGACGATCAATTCGTGCGGATGGAAACAGATCGGACCGGCACGATAGAGTTCATCGAACATAAAATCGAACTTACCGACGATACAACCGTGAGAACAAAATCGTACAGACGCTATCCGATAGTACTAGCCGCGATGCATAATATTGTCGACCAATTATTAGCTGACGGTGTAATACAACCTAGCCTCAGTGAGTGGAGTTGTCAACCCGTAATGGTCCGCAAAAAATTATTACCCGGCCAAGGCCCAAACGACCATACAGCGTGGAGGATGTGTATCGATTTCCGACCATTAAACGCAGTGACGAAATTTGTCGCTTACCCCATGCCTAGAGTTGACACCTCGTTAGAGGTAATAAAAGAAGGATCGTACCGGTCGATTATTGACTGTACCAACGCTTACTATCACATTAAGATACGTGACTCTGATCGACATTTGACACCATTCGCCGTGGAAGGAAAAGGATTATTTGAATATATTCGTATGCCCTTCGGCTTAAAGGCAGCCCCCGCAACATTCCAGGGGGTCATGGACACGGTGAAAAAGGCGTTCAGACAACAGTTATTGGACCGCAAACTACCAGCATACTGGGCTAATTACATCCAGTCATACCTGGATGATTGGATAGTAGCGACAAAGACGAGAAGCTATTAAGCTGATAATGGTATTGTACATGAGCTGACGCCCGCCTACAACCCTCAGGCAAATCCGGTTGAGCGTATTAACAGAAACTTGAAAACACTAATTAGATCATACTTAAATGGCAAACATAAAACGTGGGACCATAACTTACTCGAACTCGTATACGCATACAACACCTCGATTCACAGTGCGCTTACATGCAGCCTTGCTTATTTAAACTTCGGTCGAGACCCGCGCTATCTCACATTACATCGCGACAGTAGCATGATGGTAGATAATAGTCAATCACCAAGTAGAATGCGGGTACTCGAATTGCTCGACGAGCTGAGACACCTAATCGAGTCATCTATGTTGTCAATGCAAAGTAAATATATTGACCTAAATGAGGATGGTAAACCCGAAATGATCTTAAAACCCGGTATGGAGGTATACGTAAAAAATAAAATCTTAAGTAAAAAAGCCGACGGAGTTGCTGGTAAATTAGCCCCGCCTCGTAGAGGCCCTTGTTATATAGAACAGCTGATATCTACCAGTTTAGTTACTGTCTGGGACCAAACAGGGAAACCGTTAGGCTTATATAACGTATACGACCTGAAAATACCTCGGAAGTCATCCCGTAATGTAACAAATTAATGGTTCGATGGGTTAATGTTTGTGAATGTTTTTTTTAGTGGCCTTACGGAAGAGGAATTCGACCATTAGACTTCGGGAAAGTAACATAATTCATAACCACCGTGGACCAAGTCATCAACCAGCTGATATGAGCAACACACCACCATAAGTAGAAGAGTAGAAGGACGCTATCACCGCATGTGCTAGCAGCCAAATCAGTGAAAATCATACCTACATCGGCCGTGGAAATACGCTTGGCAACGGCCCCAACTCCTGGCTGCCTACATTGCTGAGAAACCGATGACACACATACTAGACTGCCTTAGATCTATAGCCACGGATGGACTTGAAAGATGTCAACGAAGAAGAGGACATAAAGAAGGGGGTCTTTCTTGGTTCGGAGAAGAAGTACCTACACATATCGTTTAATTTAATTTTTGTTTTCTTTTATATTTTTTGGCTATCTTTATAATTTATTATTGTAGGAGTATCATTTATTTTGTTCTTTGTATTATTTTTATTCGATTATTTACTAATTATTTTTATCAGCAGAGTTAAAGAGTGGTCTGGACAGCAGAAAAAGATAAGTGCGTTGACTTAACAGTTTGTTTATTATGGTTACAAATGGTTTTTTTTGGGGCGCCAGGTGTTGGACGATTGGTACCAGGTTTTCTTAGGTTCATTATTTTTGTAATTTTTATTCGATAGTTCAATTTATTTGGTGCTTCGATTTTGAGCAAACTACTGCTTACCCGACTTACTCTCTAATTACGGTAATTGTAAGATAAATTCACACTTATAATTGTATTTTAATTGTTACCACCGCATTTAATATCGATGTCAACAGCGAATTCGACTGATAGATGTTCGCTGCGCGATGCACCCATCAGTCAACTCGGGGGGTGTTACGAGGCGCCCGGTATATTAGCAGAGCGTCTCGTAGTGCTAGTAAACACGCACATTGTATCTCTATAAACTTACTGTGATTGGATGGAGTGGGGATACACACCGGTGTCCGGAAAGGGAATCCGGCCATCGACAAGGGTCAGATTGGAATGGGAATTCTAGCAATACGTTTAGTTAGATCAACATATATTTAAATAAATACTAAGTTATAGTGCTGTCTCTGTAAGTTATTTGGACCTAGCACTAACAATAAGTGATCATAATATCTGCGCGTCACATTTGTTCGCCACTTGGATCACACCCCTATGGACATTCCCAAGGACTCCATCTCCTAAGTTGAGGCCACGAATGGACCCATTGATAATTCCTGGAGTATAGGAATAATTCAGGTTTGAATTGGCAACCTACGAAAAGAATTGGAAACCTACAAAATTTGCTTCGTAGCACAGCTTAGAAAACGTCACGCCGTGATCCGGAGCGGTAACTCATTCGAACGCTCAACTTTTCAAGATTTTCTCGGTTTATTGACAGTTGACACCTGTCAAATGTCAAATTTGACGTATGTCTGCTTAGAGAACGTCACGCCGCGAGCCCTAGCAGTAAAACACTGCACAAACTGCATTTCATTACACTTTCTCGCTGATCTTTCGGTTGACACCTGTCAAATGTCAAATTTTACGTATGTCTGCATAAAGAACGTCACGCTGCTAGCCCTAGCAGTAACACATTGCACAAACTGAATTTCATTTCACTTTCTGGCTGAACTAACGGTTGACACCTGTCAAATTTAAAATTTGACGTACGTCAGCTTAGAAAACGTCACGCCGTCATCCGGAGCGGTAATTCATTCGAACGCTCAACTTTCCAAGATTTTCTCGATTTATTGACAGTTGACAGAAGAGAACGTCACGCCGCGAGCCCGAGCAGTAAAACATTGCAGACACTGCATTTAATTTCACTTGTTCGCTTCTGTCATCTGTCAAATGTCAAATTTGAGGTATGTCTGCTTAGAAAACGTAACGCCGTAATCCGGAACAGTCATACAGTTGACACCTGTCAAATTTGACGTACGTCTGCTTAAAAAACGTCAAGCCGCGAGCCCTAGCAGAAAAACATTGCAGAAACTGCATTTCATTTCACATTCTCGCTGATCTAACGGTTGACACCTGTCAAATGTCAAGTTTGAGGTATGTCTGCTTAGAGAACGTCACGCCGCGAGCCCGAGCAGTAAAACATTGCAAACACTGCATTTCATTTCACTTGTTCGCTGAATTGGCTGTTGACATCTGTCAAATGTCAAATTTGAGGTATGTCTGCTTAGAAAACGTCACGCCGCGAGCCCGAGCAATAAAACATTGCAGACACTGCATTTCATTTCACTTGAGATTAGATTTATTTTTCCCTCTTTCTTTTTTTTCACCCTGTATATAATTAATATTTTCAAATTTTTTATTTTATTCTTTGAGTAATTTGAAAAAAATATTCTTGATGAAAATTAATTTTTTTGTTTGGTTTTGTTTTTTTTTAATTTCCGTCGGATCTGTCTGTCCAGTGTCGACGACCGTTGAAACTTGCTCAAAGAACTGACAGTTGACACCTGTTAGATAGGCAAACTTGACGTACGTCAGCTTAGAAAACGTCACGCCGTGATCCGGAGCAGTCATCCAATCGAGCGCTCAACTTTCCAAGATTTTCTCGGTTTATTGACAGTTGACACCTGTCAAAAGTCAAATTTGACATATGTCTGCTTAGAGAACGTCACGCCGCGAGCCCTAGCAGTAAAACATTGCACAAACTGCATTTCATTTCACTTTCTCGGTGATCTAACGGTTGACACCTGTCAAATGTCAAGTTTGACGTACGTCAGATTAGAAAACGTCACCCCGTGATCCGGAACGGTAACTCATTCGAACGCTCAACTTTCCAAGATTTTCTCGGTTTATTGACAGTTGACACCTGTCAAATGTCAAATTTGACGTATGTCTGCTTATGGAACGTCACAACGCGAGCCCGAGCAGTAAAACATTGCAGACACTGCATTTCATTTCACTTGTTCGCTGAATTGACTGTTGACATCTGTCAAATGTCAAATTTGAGGTATGTCAGCTTAGAAAACGTCACGCCGTGTTAAGGAGAAGTCACCTATTCGAACGCTCATCTTTCCAAGATTTTCTCGGTTTATTGACAGTTGACACCTGTCAAATGTCAAATTTGACGTATGTCTGCTTAGAGAACGTCACGCCGCGAGCCCTAGCAGTAAAACATTGCACACACTGCATTTCATTTCACTTTCTCGCTGATCTAACGGTTGACACCCGTCAAATGTCAAATTTAACGTACTTCAGCTTAGAAAACGTCACGCCGTGATCCGGAGCAGTAACTCATTCGAACGCTCAACTTCCAAGATTTTCACGGTTTATTGACAGTTGACACCTGTCAATTTTCAAATTTGACGTATGTCTGCTTAGAGAACGTCACGCCGCGAGCCCTAGCAGTAACACATTGCACAAACTGCATTTCAATTCACTTTCTCGGTGATCTAACGGTTGACACCTGACAAATATCAAGTTTGACGTACGTCAGCTTAGAAAACGTCACCCCGTGATCCGGAACGGTAACTCATTCGAACGCTCAACTTTCCAAGATTTTCTCGGTTTATTGACAGTTGACACCTGTCAAATGTCAAATTTGACGTATGTCTGCTTATGGAACGTCACAACGCGAGCCCGAGCAGTAAAACATTGCAGACACTGCATTTCATTTCACTTGTTCGCTGAATTGACTGTTGACATCTGTCAAATGTCAAATTTGAGGTATGTCAGCTTAGAAAACGTCACGCCGTGTTCCGGAGAAGTCACCCATTCGAACGCTCAACTTTGCAAGATTTTCTCGGTTTATTGACAGTTGACACCTGTCAAATGTCAAATTTGACGTATGTCTGCTTAGAGAACGTCACGCCGCGAGCCCTAGCAGTAAAACATTGCACACACTGCATTTCATTTCACTTTCTCGCTGATCTAACGGTTGACACCCGTCAAATGTCAAATTTGACGTACTTTAGCTTAGAAAACGTCACGCCGTGATCCGGAGCAGTAACTCATTCGAACGCTCAACTTCCAAGATTTTCACGGTTTATTGACAGTTGACACCTGTCAATTTTCAAATTTGACGTATGTCTGCTTAGAGAACGTCACGCCGCGAGCCCTAGCAGTAACACATTGCACAAACTGCATTTCAATTCACTTTCTCGGTGATCTAACGGTTGACACCTGTCAAATGTCAAGTTTGACGTACGTCAGCTTAGAAAACGTCACCCCGTGATCCGGAACGGTAACACATTCGAACGCTCAACTTTCCAAGATTTTCTCGGTTTATTGACAGTTGACACCTGTCAAATGTCAAATTTGACGTATGTCTGCTTAAAGAACGTCACGCCGCGAGCCCTAGCAGTAAAACATTGCACAAACTGCATTTAATTTCACTTTCTCGCTGATCTAACGGTTGACACCTGTCAAATGTCAAATTTGAGTTATGTCTGCTTAGAAAACATCAGGCCGTGTTCCGGAGCTGTCACCCATTCGAGCGCTGTACTTGAACATGCGTGCTAAACTTTCCAAGATTTTCGCGGTTGATTGACAGTCGACACTACAAAAAAACGGTACATTTTTTCTTCTTTCTTTTTTTTTCACCCTGTATATAATAAATATTTTCAAATTTATTATTTTATTCTTTGAGTAATTTGGAAAAAATATTCATCAAAATTATTTTTCTTTTGGTTTTGTGTTTTTTAACTTCTATCGAATCAGTCTGCACAGTGTCGACGACCGTTGAAACTTGCTCTAAGAACTGACAGTTGACACCTGTTAAATAGGCAAACTTGACGTACGTCAGCTTAGAAAACGTCACGCCGTGTTCCGGAGCAGTCACCCATTCGAGCGCTGTACTCGAACATGCGTGCTAAACTTTTCAAGATTTTCTCGGTTGATTGACAGTCGACACAAAAAAAACCGGTATTTTATCAATGACGTACCAGTTACCTGAGATTAAATTTAAATAACCAATTTCCTGAGATTAGATTTAAGATTTAGCTTCTTTCTTTTTTTTCACCCTGTATATAATTAATATTTTCAAAGTTATTATTTTATTCTTTGAGTAATTTGGAAAAAATATTCTTGATCAAAATTAATTTTTTTTTTTGGTTTTGTTTTTTTTAATTTCTATCGAATCAGTTTGTCCAGTGTCGACGACCGTTGAAACTTGCTCAAAGAACTGACAGTTGACACCTGTTAAATAGGCAAACTTGACGTACGTCAGCTTAGAAATTGTCACGCCGTGATCCGAAGCAGTCATCCAATCGAGCGCTCAACTTTCCAAGATTTTCTCGGCTTATTGACAGTTGACACCTGTCAAATGTTAAATTTGACGTACGTCTTCTTAGAGAACGTTACGCCGCGAGCCCTAGCAGTCAAACATTGCACAAACTGCATTTCATTTCACTTTCTCGCTGATCTAACGGTTAAAACCTGTCAAATGTTAAGTTTGACGTACGTCAGCTTAGAAAACGTCACTTCGTAATCCGGAGCGTTAACTCATTCGAACGCTCAACTTTCCAAGATTTTCTCGGTTTATTGACAGTTGACACCTGTCAAATGTCAAATTTGACGTATGTCTGCTTAGAGAACGTCACGCCGCGAGCCCTAACAGTAAAACATTGCACAAACTGCATTTCATTTCACTTCTCGCTGATCTAACTGTTGACACCTGTCAAATGTCTAGTTTAACGTACGTCAGCTTAGAAAACGTCACTTTGTGATCCGGAGCGGTAACTCATTCGAACGCTCAACTTTCCAAGATTTTCCCGGTTTATTGAAAGTTCACACCTGTCAAATGTCAAATTTGACGTATGTCTGCTTAGAGAACGTCACGCCGCGAGCCCGAGCAGTTAAACATTGCAGACACTGCATTTCATTTCACTTGTTCGCTGAATTGACTGTTGACATCTGTCAAATGTCAAATTTGAGGTACCTCTGCTTAGAAAACGTCATGCCGTGTTCCGGAGCAGTCACCCATTCGAGCGCTGTACTCGAACATGCGTGCTAAACTTTCCAAGATTTTCTCTGTTGATTGACAGTCGACACAAAAAAAAAACGGTATTTCATCAACGACGTACCAGTTACCTGAGATTAGACTTATTTTTGCTTCTTTCTTTATGTTTCACCCTGTATATAATTAATATTTTCAAATTTATTATTTTATTCTTTGAGTAATTTGAAAAAAATATTCTTCATCAAAATTATTTTTTTTTTAGTTTTGTGTTTTTTAACTTCTATCGCATCAGTCTGTGCAGTGTCGACGACCGTTGTAACTTGCTCAAAGAACTAACAGTTGACACCTGTTAAATAGGCAAACTTGACGTACGTCAGCTTAGAAAACGTCACGCCGTTATCCGGAGCAGTCATCCGCTCAACTTTCCAAGATTTTCTCGGTTTATTGACAGTTGACACCTGTCAAATATCAAATTTGACGTATGTCTGCTTAGAGAACGTCACGCCGCGAGCTCTAGCAGTAAAACATTGCACAAACTGCATTTCATTTCACTTTCTCGCTGATCTAACGGTTGACACCTGCCAAATGTCAAGTTTGACGCACGTCAGCTTAGAAAACGTCACTCCGTGATCCGGAGCGGTAACTCATTCGAACGCTTCACTTTCCATGATTTTCTCGGTTTATTGACAGTTGATAAATGTCAAATGTCAGATTTTAAGTATGTCTGCTTAGAAAACGTCACGCCGCGAGCCCGAGCAGTAAAACATTGCAGACACTGCATTTCATTACACTTGTTCGCTGAATTGACTGTTGAAATCTGTCAAATGTCAAATTTGAGGTATGTCTGCTTAGAAAACGTCACGACGTGTTCCGGAGCAGTCACCCATTCGAGCGCTGTACTCGAACATGCGTGGAAAACTTTCCAAGATTTGCTCGGTTGATTGACAGTCGACACTTAAAAAAAAAACGGTATTTCATCCACGTCGTACCAGTTACCTGAGATTAGACTTATTTTTGCTTCTTTCTTTTTTTTTCGTCCTGTATATAATTCATATTTTCAATTTTATTATTTTATTCTTTGAGTAATTTGGAAAAAATATTCTTCATTAAAATTATTTTTTTTTTTGGTTTTGTGTTTTTTAACTTCTATCGAATCAGTCTGTCCAGTGTCGACGACCGTTGAAACTTGCTCAAAGAACTGACAGTTGACACCTGTTAAATAGGCAAACTTGACGTACGTCAGCTTAGAAAACGTCACGCCGTGATCCGGAGCAGTCATCCGCTCAACTTTCCAAGATTTTCTCGATTTATTGACAGTTGACACCTGTCAAATGTCAAATTTGACGTATGTCTGCTTAGAGAACGTCACGCCGCGAGCTCTAGCAGTAAAACATTGCACAAACTGCATTTCATTTCACTTTCTCGCTGATCTAACGGTTGACACCTGCCAAATGTCAAGTTTGACGCACGTCAGCTTAGAAAACGTCACTCCGTGATCCGGAGCGGTAACTCATTCGAACGCTTCACTTTCCATGATTTTCTCGGTTTATTGACAGTTGATAAATGTCAAATGTCAGATTTTAAGTATGTCTGCTTAGAAAACGTCACGCCGCGAGCCCGAGCAGTAAAACATTGCAGACACTGCATTTCATTACACTTGTTCGCTGAATTGACTGTTGACATCTGTCAAATGTCAAATTTGAGGTATGTCTGCTTAGAAAACGTCACGCCGTGTTCCGGAGCAGTCACCCATTCGAGCGCTGTACTCGAACATGCGTGGAAAACTTTCCAAGATTTGCTCGGTTGATTGACAGTCGACACTTAAAAAAAAAACGGTATTTCATCCACGTCGTACCAGTTACCTGAGATTAGACTTATTTTTGCTTCTTTCTTTTTTTTTAGTCCTGTATATAATTCATATTTTCAATTTTATTATTTTATTCTTTGAGTAATTTGGAAAAAATATTCTTCATTAAAATTATTTTTTTTTTTTGGTTTTGTGTTTTTTAACTTCTATCGAGTCAGTCTGTCCAGTGTCGAAGACCACTGAAACTTGCTCAAAGAACTGACAGTTGACACCTGTTAAATAGGCAAACTTGACGTACGTCAGCTTAGAAAACGTGACGCCGTGATCCGGAGCAGTCATCCAATCGAGCGCTCAACTTTCCAAGATTTTCTCGGTTTATTGACAGTTGACACCTGTCAAATGTCAAATTTGACGTATGTCTACTTAGAGAACGTCACGCCGCGAGCCCGAGCAGTAAAACATTGCAGACACTGCATTTCAAATGCCAAATTTGAGGTATATCTGCTTAGAAAACGTCACGCCGTGTTCCAGAGCAGTCACCCTTTCGAGCGCTGTACTCGAACATGCAAGCTAAACTTTCCAAGATTTTCTAGGTTGATTGACAGTCGACACAAAAAAGAAACGGTATTTTATCAATGACGTACCAGTTACCTGAGATTAAATTTAAATAACCAATTTCCTGAGATTAGATTTAAGATTTAGCTTCTTTCTTTTTTCTCACCCTGTATATAATTAATATTTTCAAAGTTATTATTTTATTCTTTGAGTAATTTGGAAAAAATATTCTTGATCAAAATTATTATTTTTTTTTTATTTTGTTTTTTTTAACTTCTATCGAATCAGTTTGTCCAGTGTCGAAGACCATTGAAACTTGCTCAAAGAACTGACAGTTGACACCTGTTAAATAGGCAAACTTGACGTACGTCAGCTTAGAAAACGTGACGCCGTGATCCGGAGCAGTCATCCAATCGAGCGCTCAACTTTCCATGATTTTCTCGGTTTATTGACAGTTGACACCTGTCAAATGTTAAATTTGACGTATGTCTTCTTAGAGAACGTCACGCCGCGAGCCCTAGCAGTCAAGCATTGCACTAACTGCATTTCATTTCACTTTCTCGCTGATCTAACGGTTAAAACCTGTCAAATGTTAAGTTTGACGTACGTCAGCTTAGAAAACGTCACTCCGTAATCCGGAGCGTTAACTCATTCGAACGCACAACTTTCCAAGATTTTCTCGGTTTATTGACAGTTGACACCTGTCAAATGTCAAATTTGACGTATGTCTGCTTAGAGAACGTCACGCTGCAAACCCTAGCAGTAAAACATTGCACAAACTGCATTTCATTTCACTTTCTCGCTGATCTAACGGTTGACACCTGTCAAATGTCAAGTTTGACGTACGCCAGCTTAGAAAACGTCACTCCGTGATCCGGAGCGGTAACTCATTCGAACGCTCAACTTTCCAAAAATTTCTCGATTTATTGACATTTGACACCTGTCAAATGTCAAATTTAACGTATGTCTGCTTAGAGAACGTCACGCCGCGAGCCCGAGCAGTAAAACATTGCAGACACTGCATTTCATTTCACTTGTTCGCTGAATTAACTGTTGACATCTGTCAAATATCAAATTTGAGGTATGTCTGCTTAGAAAACGTCACGCCGTGTTCCGGAGCAGTCACCCATTCGAGCGCTGTACACGAACAGGCGTACTAAACTTTCTAAGACTTTCTCGGTTGATTGACAGTCGACACAAAAACAAAAAAACGGTGTTTCATCAATGACGTACCAGTTACCTGAGATTAGATTTAAATAACCAATTACCTGAGATTAGATTTAAGATTTAGCTTCTTTCTTTTTTTTCACCCTGTATATAAATAATATTTTCAAATTTATTATTTTATTCTATGAGTAATTTGGAAAAAATATTCTTGATCAAAATTATTTTTTTGTTTTGTTTTTTTTTAACTTTCATCGAATCAGTCTGTCCAGTGTCGACGACCGTTGAAACTCGCTCAAAGAACTGACAGTTGACACCTTTTAAATAGGCAAACTTGATGTACGTCATCTTAGAAAACGTCACGCCTTGATCCGGAGCAGTCATCCAATCGAGCGCTTAACTTTCCAAGATTTTCTCGGTTTATTGACAGGTGACACCTGTCAAATGTCAAAATTGACGTATGTCTGCTTAGAGAACGTCACGCCGCGAGCTCGAGAAGTAAAACATTGCAGACACTGCATTTCATCACACTTGTTCGCTGAATTGACTGTTGACATCTGTCAAATGTCAAATTTGAGGTATGTCTGCTTAGAAAACGTCACGCCGTGTTCCAGAGCATTCACCCTTTCGAACGCTGTACACGAACATGCATGCTAAACTTTCCAAGATTTTCTCGGTTGATTGAGAGTCGACACAAAAAAAAACGGTATCTCATCAACGACGTACCAGTTACCTGAGATTAGACTTAGTTTTGCTTCTTTCTTTTTTTTTCACCCTGTATATAATTAATATTTTCAAATTTATTATTTTATTCTTTGAGTAATTTGGAAAAAATATTCTTCATTAAAATTATTTTTTTTTTTGGTTTTGTGTTTTTTAACTTCTATCGAATCAGTCTGTCCAGTGTCGACGACCGTTGAAACTTGCTCAAAGAACTGATAGTTGACACCTGTTAAATAGGCAAACTTGATGTACGTCATCTTAGAAAACGTCACGCCGTGATCCGGAGCAGTCATCCAATCGAGCGCTTAACTTTCCAAGATTTTCTCGGTTTATTGACAGGTGACACCTGTCAAATGTCAAATTTGACGTATGTCTGCTTAGAGAACGTCACGCCGCAAGCCCGAGCAGTAAAACATTGCAGACACTGCATTTCATTTCACTTGTTCTCTGAATTGACTGTTGACATCTGTCAAATGTCAAATTTGAGGTATGTCTGCTTAGAAAACGTCACGCCGTGTTCCGGAGCAGTCACCCATTCGAGCGCTGTACTCGAACATGCGTGCTGAACTTTCCAAGATTTTCTCGGTTGATTGACAGTCGACAAAAAAAAAACGGTATTTCATCAACGACGTATCAGTTACCTAAGATCAGACTGATTTTTGCTTCTTTCTTTTTTTTCACCCTGTATATAATTAATATTTTCAAATTTATTATTTTATTCTTTGAGTAATTTGAAAAAAATATTCTTGATCAAAATTATTATTTTTTTTTTGTTTTTTTTAACTTCTATCGAATCAGTCTGTCCAGTGTCGACGACCGTTGAAACTTGCTCAAAGAACTGACAGTTGACACCTGTTAAATAGGCAAACTTGACGTACGTTGACGTCAGCTTAGAAAACGTCACGCCGTGATCCGGAGCAGTCATCCAATCGAGCGCTCAACTTTCCAAGATTTTCTCGGTTTATTGACAGTTGACACCTGTCAAATGTAAAATTTGACGTATGTCTGCTTAGAGAACATCACGCCGCGAGCCCTAGCAGTAAAATATTGCACAAACTGCATTTCATTTCACTTTCTCGCTGATCTAACGGTTGACACCTGTCAAATGTCAAGTTTGACGTACGTCAGCTTAGAAAACGTCACTCCGTGATCCGGAGCGGTAACTCATTCGAACGCTCGACTTTCAAAGATTTCCTCGGTTCATTGACAGTTGACACCTGTCAAATGTCAAATTTGACGTATGTCTGCTTAGAGAACGTCACGCCGCGAGCTCGAGCAGTAAAACATTGCAGACCCTGCATTTCATTTCACTTGTTCGCTGAATTGACTGTTGACATCTGTCAAATGTCAAATTTGAGGTATGTCTGCTTAAAAACGTCACGCCGTGTTCCGGAGCAGTCACCCATTCGAGCGCTGTACTCGAACATGCGTGCTAAACTTTCCAAGATTTTCTTTTGATTGATTGTCGACACAAAAAAAAACGGTATTTCATCAACGACGTACCAGTTACATGAGATTAGACTTATTTTTGCTTCTTTCTTTTTTTTCACCCTGTATATAATTAATATTTTCAAATTTGTTATTTTATTCTTTGAGTAATTTGAAAAAAATATTCTTGATCAAAATTAATTTTTTTTTTTTGGTTTTTTTTTTTTTAACTTATATCGAATCAGTCTGTCCAGTGTCAACGACCGTTGATACTTGCTCAAAGAACTGACAGTTGACACCTGTTAAATAGGCAAACTTGACGTACGTCAGCTTAGAAAACGTCACTCCGTGATCCGGAGCAGTCATCCAATCGAGCGCTCAACTTTCCAAGATTTTCTCGGTTAATTGACAGTTGACACCTATCAAATGTCAAATTTGACGTATGTCTGCTTAGGGAACGTCACGCCGCGAGCCCTAGTAGTAAAACATTGCACAAACTGCATTTCATTTCACTTTCTCGCTGATCTAACGGTTGACACCTGTCAAATGTCAAGTTTGACGTACGTCAGCTTGCAAAACGTCACTCCGTGATCCGGAGCGGTAACTCATTCGAACGCTCAACTTTCAAAGATTTCTTCGGTTTATTGACAGTTGACACCTGTCAAATGTCAAATTAAACGTATGTCTGCTTAGAGAACGTCACGCCGCGAGCTCGAGCAGTAAAACATTGCAGACACTGCATTTCATTTCACTTGTTCGCTGAATTAACTGTTGACATCTGTCAAATTTGTGGTATGTCTGCTTAGAAAACGTCACGCCGTGTTACGGAGCAGTCACCCATTCGAGCACTGTACGCGAACATGCGTGCTAAACTTTCCAAGATTTTCTCGGTTGGTTGACAGTCGACACAAAAAAAACGGTATTTCATCAACGACGTACCAGTTACCTGAGATTAGACTTATTTTGCTTCTTTCTTGTTTTTCACCCTGTATATAATTAATATTTTCAAATTTATTATTTTATTCTTTATGTAATTTGGAAAAAATATTCTTCATCAAAATTAATTTTTTTTTTTTGGTTTTGTTTTTTTTAACTTCTATCGAATCAGTCTGTCCAGTGCCGACGACCGTTGAAACTTGCTCAAAGAACTGACAGTTGACACCTGTAAAATACTCAAACTTGACGTACGTCAGCTTAGAAAACGTCACGCCGTGATCCGGAGCAGTCATCCAATCGAGCGCTCAACTTTCCAAGATTTTCTCGGTTTATTGACAGTTGACACCTGTCAAATGTCAAATTTGACGTATGTCTGCTTAGAGAACGTCACGCCGCGAGCCCGATCAGTAAAACATTGCAGACACTGCATTTCATTTCACTTGTTCGCTGAATTGACTGTTGACATCTGTCAAATGTCAAATTTGAGGTATGTCTGCTTAGAGAACGTCACGCCGCGAGCCCTAGCAGTAAAACATTGCACAAACTGCATTTCATTTCACTTTCTCGCTGATCTAACGGTTGACACTTGTCAAATGCCAAATTTGACGTACGTCAGCTTAGAAAACGTCACGCTGTGATCCGGAGCAGTTACCCAATCGAGCGCTCAACTTTCCAAGATTTTCTCGGTTTAATGACAGTTGAAACCTGTTAAATGTCAAATTTGAAGTATGTCTGCTTAGAGAACGTCACGCCGCGAGCCCTGGCATAAAAACATTGCTCAAACTGCATTTCATTTCACTTTCTCGCTGATCTAACGGTTGACACCTGACAAATGTCAAGTTTGACGTACGTCAGCTTATAAAACGTCACTCCGTGAACCGGACAGGTTACTCATTCGAACGCTCAACTTTAAAAGATTTTCTCGGTTTATTGAAAGTTGACAACTGTCAAATGTCAAATTTGCCGTATGTCTGCTTAGAGGACGTCACGCCATGTTCCGGGGCAGTCACCCATTCGAGCGCTGTACTAGAACATGCGTGCTAAACTTTCCAAGATTTTCTCGGTTGATTGACAGTCGACACAAAAAAAAACGGTATTTCATCAACGACCTACCAGTTACCTGAGATTAGACATATTTTTGCTTCTTTCTTTTTTTTCACCCTGTATATAATTAATATTTTCAAATTTATTATTTTATTCTTTGAGTAACTTGCAAAAAATATTCTTGATCAATTTTTTTTTTTTTGGTTTTGTTTTTTTTAACTTCTATCGAATCAGTCTGTCCAGTGTCGAGGACCGTTGAAACTTGCTCAAAGAACTGACAGTTGACACCTATTAAATAGGCAAACTTACTTACGTCAAACGTACGTCAGCTTAGAAAACGTCACGCCGTGATCCGGAGCAGTCATCCAAACGAGCGCTCAATTTTCCAAGATTTTCTCGGTTTATTGACAGTTGACACCTGGCACCTGACACCTGGCAAAAACCTTCCTGAAAAATTCGCACCGATGATAATGGCGATAGAGCACTCTGGTTTGACCGTTAGTGCTGACCACATTAAAACGAAGTAGCTCGATATGACGTCCGAGGTTGGCAGCAGTGGTGCGTAATCAGCGTTTTGGACAAATCGACGAACCAAAACTGGCAACACCGCATATGCAAAACCAAAACAAACGTCAAAGTCAATGACAAGCAAGATATCATAGGGAAATAAACAAATAAAGTGTTATAAATGCAAAAAGATTGGACACTATAAAAACCAATGCACTGAACCAAAAGTAAATGAAGCAGGTGCCTTCAGTGCAGCTTTTCTTAACGGAGAATTCAGTGCAGAAGATTGGTATGTAGACTCGGGCGCAAGTATTCATATGACAACAAACCTGGAAAGTTTATTGCAACTTTGGAAACACGAAATAAATGAAAGAGTTGTTGCAAATAAAATGTCTGTACCAGTTATGTGTACCGGTGATACATTGATAACTACATGTGTGAATAATAATCAGTTTGACATTCGTGTGAGAAATGTTTTGTGCATTCCTAATCTCACAACAAACCTGTTATCTGTTAGCCAGTTGATAGCAAATGGAAACAAAGTATCATTTGAAATGAATTGTTGTAAAATCCATAATCAACAGAATGTGCTAATTGGAATAGATAATTTGCAGAATGGAGTATACAGATTAAACACAGCTAGGTCAAAGGTGTTAGCAGCTTCGGCAGTTCACACAACAAATGCAAGACTGTGGAATAGGAGACTCGGGCACATCAACAGTAGTGACCTGGAAAAAATAAAGAATGGTGCAGTGGAGGGTGTATGCTATAAAGATAAGGCCAACATCCAGAAATCCAATTGTGAAGTATGTTGTGAAGGTAAGCAGGCTCGCTTACCATTTCCACTTGCAAACCATAGGAGTGAAACCCTGCTAGAAGTGGTGCACTCGGATTTATGTGGGCCTATGGAGACAAAATCCATTGGTGAGGCAAAATATTTTCTTCTTTTTGTCGATGATGCCAGTCGTATGTCGTTTGTATATTTTTTGCAGGAAAAGAGTCAAGTACCACAACGTTTCAAGGAATATAAAAGTTTGGTAGAAAATCAAACTGGAAATAAAATCAAAATACTCAGGACAAATAATGGAGGAGAATTTTGTTCCCAGCAGATGGAAAGCTATTTAAAAACGCAAGGTGTAGTACATCAAAAGACAAACCCATACAGCCCTGAACAAAGGTCTATGTGAGCGGTTCAACAGGACCATAGTTGAAAGTGCTAAATGTTTACTCTTTGAGGCTGGATTAGATAAAAGTTTTTGGGCAGAGGCAGTGAATTCGGCAGTATACCTAAAAAATAGGTCGCCGGCCTCAGGTCTAGGAGAAGTTACACCGTTTGAGAAATGGACAGGAAGAAAACCTGATCTGAGTCATATCAGAGTATTTGGTAGTCCTGTAATGGTACATGTGCCTAAAAATAGAAGGCAGAAATGGGACAAGAAAGCTATCAAATACATCTTAGTTGGTTACCCAGAGAACATAAAAGGCTATAGATTATACAACTTAGAAACAAGACAAGTTACTACGAGTAGGGACGTGACTATCATGGAAAAGAAAGAGATCACAGATGAGACTCAGATAGAAGTACAGGAAAGGGAAGATGAACAGGATTCAGAGACAGTGGAGGAAGAAACAGAAGAGGAAACAACTATTTTGAATCCAAATGATTTAACCTACGTTTGTGAGATATCCAGTTCCAGCTCGAATTCAGATGATTCATCTCATACATTATGTGAAGAAGATAGAAATCTTCAGGCAGATGAAGCTCCAGCTATACACAGAAAGCGTATAAGAAAACCAGTACAGAGGTATGGTTTTTCCAATTTTTGAACTGTAGATAAATTCGAGTCTTGGGATGAGGATATCACTTATGAAGAGGCAATGAGTGGGCCCGAGAAAGAGATGTGGAGACAAGCAATGGAAGAGGATCTCAAGGCTTGCGAAGAAAACAAAGCTTGGGAATTGGTGGAAGACAAGGAAGCAGACAGAGTGGTAAAGTGCAAGTGGGTTTTTAAAAAGAAACTTGAAAGTGAGATTTAGAGCTCGTCTAGTCGCAAAGGGCTTTACGCAAAAAGAGGGTGTAGACTATAGAGAAACATATTCACCTGTTCTAAAATATTCCACTTTGAGACTGTTATTTGCTATAAGTGTAAAATTAAATTTTAAAATTAACCATCTTGATGTGACCACAGCATTCTTAAATGGCCTTCTCGATGAAAATGTATTCATGCAAGTCCCACCCAACTTAGAATGTTAAGGTAATACTGTTCTTAAATTAAAACGAGCAATATATGGGTTAAAACAATCTGCCAGAGTTTGGAATAAAAGAGTAGATGATTGTTTGTTAACATTAGGTTATGTAAAATCAAAACTAGAACCATGCTTATATAGTAAAAAGGTAGATAAGGAGCAGATTATTATAACTGTTTTTGTTGATGATTAGTTCATTTTTTCCAATAGTGTTACTATGATAGATAAATTAAAGAAAGACTAATGTTAAATTTCAAAAGAAAAGATTTGGGTCAAGTGAAAAAATGTTTAGACATGAGGGTTAGGATTTATGAAAATGGCAGTATATCTTTAGATCAGGAGCAATTTGTAAACAATATTCTGATGAAATTTAATATGTTAAATTGTAATGGTGTGAATACTCCAATTGAAAATAATTTAAAGTTAGAAAAATCTGAATATCTTGACAAACAATATCCTTATCAACAGCTAATAGGGAGCCTGATGTATCTGTCTATCCTAACACGCCCAGACATCAGTTTTGGTGTGAGTTATTTGAGCCAGTTCAATAATTGTTTTACAGCAGTCCATTGGAGACAGGCAAAAAGAATACTAAAGTATTCGCAGAGCACCAAGTCCTATGGGCTAATGTATACTAATGACAATAATAACTTGGAAGGCTTTGTAGATGCTGATTGGGGCTATAAATAACATTGATAGGAAATCCTATACAGGTTATTGTTTTAAATTGTCAGGTGCTGTGATATCATATGAGAGTAAAAAGCAGCAGACAGTGGCATTGTCGAGTACAGAAAGTGAGTACATGGCAATATCAGAAGCCTGTAAGGAAGCTATCTATTTGAAAAACTTGTCAGAAATTGTTGGTTGTAATTATACAATTAATCTGTACAACGACAATGAAGGAGCTCAGAAGTTAACAGAGAATCCTCTGTTCCATAGGAGAACAAAACATATAGATATACGTCACCACTTCATTAGAGAAGTCGTGGCAAACAAAATTATAAAGATTGTTTATCTGTCAACTTCTGAGATGCTAGCAGACCATTTAACAAAAGGATTAAGTAGCATTAAGCATAACAAATTTACTAAAGAATTAGGGATTAAAACCATTGTATAATGTTTATATAATATGTGTGATAAAAACTTCATCAGAGATTATTATATATATATTTTGTTTTTGGGTTTATATTTTCAGAGATTTATTATTATTTTGATAAGTGGAGGTGTTAGAATGTATATTTATTTATATCAAAATAGTTTAATTTAAATACTAATAACGCCATCTATAGGCATTTTACAGTAATGTAAATCTATATTTCTATGTACGAGAATAAAATTGAGTTAGTCTTGTTGTAACAACTATCGTGTTTCATTAGAAACTTGCTCAAAGAACTGACAGTTGACACCTGTTAAATATGCAAACATGACGTACGTCAGCTTAGAAAACGTCACGCCGTGATCCGGAGCAGTCATCCAATCGAGCGCTCAACTTTCCAAGATTTTCTCGGTGTATTGACAGTTGACCCCTGTCAAATATCATATTTGACGTATGTCTGCTTAGAGAACGTCACGCCGCGAGCCCTAGCAGTAAAACATTGCACAAACTGCATGTCATTTCACTTTCTCGCTGATCTAACGGTTGACACCTATCAAATGTCAAGCTTGACGTACGTCAGCTTAGAAAACGTCACGCCGTGTTCCGGAGCAGTCATCCAATCGAGCGCTCAACTTTCCAAGATTTTCTCGGTTTATTGACAGTTGACACTGTCAAATGTCAAATTTGACGTATGTCTGCTTAGATAACGCCACGCCGCGAGCCCTAGAAGTGAAACATTGCACAAACTGCATTTCATTTCACTTTCTCGCTGATCTAACGGTTGACACCTGTCAAATGTCAAGTTTGACGTACGTCAGCTAAGAAAATGTCACTCTGTGATCCGGAGCGGTAACTCATTCGAACGCTCAACTTTCCAAGATTTTCTCGGTTGATTGACAGTCGACACTTAAAAAAAAACGGTAAATCATCAACGACGTACCAGTTACCTGAGATTACACTTATTTTTGCTTCTTTCTTTTTTTTTCACCCTGTATATAATTAATATTTTCAAATTTATTATTTTATTCTTTGAGTAATTTGGAAAAAATATTTTTGATCAAAATTAATTTTTTTTTGGTTTTGTTTTTTTCAACTTCTATCGAATCAGTCTGTCCAGTGTGGACGACCGTTGAAACTTGCTCAAAGAACTGACAGTTGACACCTGTTAAATAGGCAAACTTAACGTACGTCAGCTTAGAAAACGTCACGACGTGATCCGGAGCAGTAATCCAATCGAGCGCTCAACTTTCCAAGATTTTAACGATTTATTGACAGTTGACACCCGTCAAATGTCAAATTTGACGTATGTCTGCTTAGAGAACGTCACGCCGCGAGCACTAGCAGTAAAACATTGCACAAGCTGCATTTCATTTCACTTTCTCGCTGATCTAACGGTTGACACCTGTCAAATGTCAAGTTAGACGTACGTAAGCTTAGAAAACGTCACTCCGTGATCCGCAGCGGTTACTCATTCGAACGCTCAACTTTTCAAGATCTTCTCGGTTTATTGACAGTGAGACCTGTCAAATGTCAAATTTGACGTGTGTCTGCTAGGAGAACGTCACGCCGCGAGCCCGAGCATTAAAACATTGCAGACACTGCATTTCATTTCACTTGTTCTCTGAATTGACTGTTGACATCTGTCAAATGTCAAATTTGAGGTATGTCTGCTTAGAAAACGTCACGCCGTGTTCCGGAGCAGTCATCCAATCGAGCGCTCAACTTTCCAAGATTTTCTCGGTTTATTGACAGTTGACACTGTCAAATGTCAAATTTGACGTATGTCTGCTTAGATAACGCCACGCCGCGAGCCCTAGAAGTGAAACATTGCACAAACTGCATTTCATTTCACTTTCTCGCTGATCTAACGGTTGACACCTGTCAAATGTCAAGTTTGACGTACGTCAGCTAAGAAAATGTCACTCTGTGATCCGGAGCGGTAACTTATTCGAACGCTCAACTTTCCAAGATTTTCTCGGTTGATTGACAGTCGACACTTAAAAAAAACGGTATTTCATCAACGATGTACCAGTTACCTGAGATAGAACCTATTTTTGCTTCTTTTTTTCACCCTGTATATAATTAATATTTTCAAATTTATTATTTTATTCTTTGAGTAATTTGGAAAAAATATTTTTGATCAAAATTAATTTTTTTTTTGTTTTGTTGTTTTGTTGTCCAGTGTCGACGACCGTTGAAACTTGCTCAAAGAACTGACAGTTGACACCTGTTAAACATGCAAACTTGACGTACGTCAGCTTAAAAAACGTCACGCCGTGTTCCGGAGCAGTCATCCAATCGAGCGCTCAACTTTCCAAGATTTTCTCGGTTTATTGACAGTTGACACTTGTCAAATGTCAAATTTGTCGTATGTCTGCTTAGATAACGCGTCGCCGCGAGCCCTAGAAGTGAAACATTGCACAAACTGCATTTCATTTCACTTTCTCGCTGATCTAACGGTTGACACCTGTCAAATGTCAAGTTTGACGTGCGTCAGCTAAGAAAATGTCACTCCGTGATCCGGAGCGGTAACTCATTCGAACGCTCAACTTTCCAAGATTTTCTCGGTTGATTGACAGTCGACACTTAAAAAAAAAACGGTATATCATCAACGACGTACCAGTTACCTGAGATTAGACTTATTTTTGCTTTTTTCTTTTTTTTTCACCCTGTATATAATTAATATTTTCAAATTTATTATTTTATTCTTTGAGTAATTTGGAAAAAATATTTTTAATCAAAATTATTTTTTTTTTGTGTCTGAATGTCAAATTTGACGTATGTCTGCTTAGAGAACGTCACGCCGCGAGCACTAGCAGTAAAGCATTGCACAAACTGCATTTCGTTTCACTTTCTCGCTGATCTAACGGTTGACAACTGTCAAATGTCATGTTTGACGTACGTAAGCTTAGAAAACGTCACTCCGTGATCCGGAGCGGTAACTCATTCGAACGCTCAACTTTCCAAGATTTTCTCGGCTTATAGACAGTTGACACCTGTCAAATGTCAAATTTGACGTATGTCTGCTTAGAAAACGTCACGCCGCGAGCTCTAGCAGTAAAACATTGCACAAACTGCATTTTATTTCACTTTCTCGCTTATATAATGGTTAACACCTGTCAAATGTCAAGTTTGACGTACGTCGGCTTAGAAAACGTCACTCCGTGATCCGGAGCGGTAACTCATTCGAACGCCCAACTTTCCAAGATTTTCTCGGTGTAATGAAAGTTGACACCTGTCAAATGTCAAATTTGACGTATGTCTGCTTAGAGAACGTCACGCCGCGAGCCCGAGCAGTAAAACATTGCAGACACTGCATTTCATTTCACTTGTTCGCTGAATTGACTGTTGACATCTGTCAAATGTCAAATTTTAGGTATGTCTGGTTAGAAACCGTCACGCCGTCTTCCGGAGCAGTCACCCATTCGAGCGCTGTAGTCGAACATGCGTGCTAAACTTTCCAATATTTACTCGGTTCATTGACAGTCGACACTTAAAAAAAACGGTATTTCATCAACGACGTACCAGTTACCTGAGATTAGACTTATTTTTGCTCCTTTTTTTCACCCTGTATATAATTATTATTTCAAATTTATTATTTTATTCTTTGAGTAATTTGGAAAAAATATTCTTGATCAAAATTAATTTTTTTTTTGGTTTTGTTTTTTTAACTTCTATCGAATCAGTCTGTCCAGTGTCGACGACCGTTGAAACTTGCTCAAAGAACTGACAGTTGACACCCGTTAAATAGGCAAACTTGACGTACGTCAGCTTAGAAAACGTCACGCCGTGATTCGGAGAAGTCATCCAATCGAGCGCTCAACTTTCCAAGATTTTCTCGGTTTATTGAAAGTTGACACCTGTCAAATGTCAAGTTTGACGTACGTCAGCTTAGAAAATGTCACGCTGTGATCCGGAGCAGTCATCCAATCGAGCGCTCAACTTTCCAAGATTTTAACGGTTTATTGACAGTTGACACCCGTCAAATGTCAAATTTGACGTATGTCTGCTTAGAGAACGTCACGCCGCGAGCACTAGCAGTAAAGCATTGCACAAACTGCATTTCGTTTCACTTTCTCGCTGATCTAACGGTTGACAACTGTCAAATGTCATGTTTGACGTACGTAAGCTTAGAAAACGTCACTCCGTGATCCGGAGCGGTAACTCATTCGAACGCTCAACTTTCCAAGATTTTCTCGGTTTATTGACAGTTGACACCTGTCAAATGTTAAATTTGACGTATGTCTGCTTAGAAAACGTCACGCCGCGAGCCCTAGCAGTAAAACATTGCACAAACTGCATTTTATTTCACTTTCTCGCTGATATAACGGTTAACACCTGTCAAATGTCAAGTTTGACGTACGCCAGCTTAGAAAACGTCACTCCGTGATCCGGAGCGGTAACTCATTCGAACGCTCAACTTTCCAAGATTTTCTCGGTTTAATAAAAGTTGACACCTGTCAAATGTCAAATTTGACGTATGTCTGATTAGAGAACGTCACGCCGCGAGCCCGGGCAGTAAAACATTGCAGACACTGCATTTCATTTCACTTGTTCGCTGAATTGACTCTTGACATCTGTCAAATGTCAAATTTTAGGTATGTCTGCTTAGAAACCTTCACGCCGTCTTCCGGAGCAGTCACCCATTTGAGCGCTGTAGTCGAATATGCGTGCTAAACTTTCCAATATTGACTCGGTTCATTGACAGTCGACACTTAAAAAAAACGATATTTCATCAACGACGTACCAGTTACCTGAGATTAGACTTATTTTTGCTCCTTTTTTTCACCCTGTATATAATTATTATTTCAAATTTATTATTTTATTCTTTGAGTAATTTGGAAAAAATATTCTTGATCAAAATTAATTTTTTTTTGTTTTTGTTTTTTTAACTTCTATCGAATCAGTCTGTCCAGTGTCGACGACCGTTGAAACTTGCTCAAAGAACTGACAGTTGACACCTGTTAAATAGGCAAACTTGACGTACGTCAGCTTAGAAAACGTCACGCCGTGATTCGGAGAAGTCATCCATTCGAGCGCTCAACTTTCCAAGATTTTCTCGGTTTATTGACAGTTGACACCTGTCAAATGTCAAATTTGACTATGTCTGCTTAGAAAACGTCACGCCGCGAGCCCTAGCAGTAAAACAATGCACAAACTGCATTTCATTTCACTTTCTCGCTGATGTAACGGTTGACACCTGTCAAATGTCAAGTTTGACGTACGGCAGCTTAGAAAACGTCACTCCGTGATCCGGAGCGGTAACTCATTCGAACGCTCAACTTTCCAAGATTTTCTCGGTTTATTGAAAGTTGACACCTGTCAAAAGTCAAATTTGACGTATGTCTGCTTAGAGAACGTCACGCTGCGATCCCGAGCAGTAAAACATTGCAGACACTGCATTTCATTTCACTTGTTCGCTGAATTGACTCTTGACATCTGTCAAATGTCAAATTTGAGGTATGTCTGCTTAGCAAACGTCACGCCGTGTTCCGGAGCAGTCACCCATTCGAGCGCTGTACTCGAACATGCGTGCTAAACTTTCCAAGATTTCCTCGGTTGATTGACAGTCGACACTTAAAAAAGAAAAAAACAGTATTTCATCAACGACGTACAAGTTACCTAAGATTAGACTTATTTTTCCTTCTTTCTTTTTTTCACCCTGTATATAATTAATATTTTTAAATTTATTATTTTATTCTTTGAGTAATTTGGACAAAATATTCTTGATCAAATTTCATTTTCTTTTTTTGGTTTTGTTTTTTTTAACTTCTATCGAATCAGTCTGTCCAGCGTCGACGACCGTTGAAACTTGCTCAAAGAACTGACAGTTAACACCTGTTAAATAGGCAAACTTGATGTACGTCAGCTTAGAAAACGTCACGCCGTGATCCGGAGCATTCATCCAATCGAGCGCTCAACTTTCCAAGATTTTCTCGGTTTATTGACAGGTGACACCTGTCAAATGTCAAATTTGACGTATGTCTGCTTAGAGAACGTTGCGCAGCGAGCCCTAGCAGTAAAACATTGCACAAACTGCATTTCATTTCACTTTCTCGCTGATCTAACGGTTGACATCCGTCAAATGTCAAGTTTGACGTACGTCAGCTTAGAAAACGTCACTCCGTGATCCGGAGCGGTAACTTATTCGAGCGCTCAACTTTCCAATATTTTCTCGGTTTATTGAAAGTTGACACCTGTCAAATGTCAAATTTGACGTAAGTCTGCTTAGAGAACGTCACGCCGGGATCCCGAGCAGTAAAACATTCCAGACACTGCATTTCATTTCACTTGTTCGCTGAATTGACTGTTGACATCTGTCAAATGTCAAATTTGAGGTATGTCTGCTTAGAAAACGTCACGCCGTGTTCCGGAGCAGTCAGCCATTCGAGCGCGACCATTTCGAGAAAAAATATTCATGATCAAAATTATTTATTTTTTTGTTTTTGTTTTTTTAACTTCTATCGAATCAGTCTGTCCAGTGTCTACGACCGTTGAAACTTGCGCAAAGAACTGAAAGTTGACACCTGTTAAATAGGCAAACTTGACGTACGTCAGCTTAGAAAACGTCACGCCGTGATCCGGAGCAGTCATCCAATCGAGCGCTCAAATTTCCACGATTTCCTCGGTTTATTGACAGTTGACACCTGTCAAATGTAAAATTTGAGGTATGTCTGCTTAGAGAACGTCACGCCGCGAGCCCTAGCAGTAAAACATTGCAGACACTGCATTTCATTTCACTTGTTCGCTGAATTGACTGTTGACATCTGTCAAATGTCAAATTTCAGGTATGTCTGCTTAGAAAACGTCACGCCGTGTTCCGGAGTGGTAATTCATTCGAACGCTCAACTTTCCAAAAGTTTCTCGGTTTATTGACAGTTGAAACCTGTCAAATGTCAAATTTGACGTATGTCTGCTTAGAGAACGTCACGCCGCGAGCCCGAGCAGTAAAACATTGCAGACACTGCATTTCATTTCACTTGTTCGCTGAATTGACTGTTGACATCTGTCAAATGTCAAATTTGAGGAATGTCTGCTTAGAAAACGTCACGCCGTGTTCCGGAGCAGTCACCCATTCGAGCGCTGTACTCCAACATGCGTGCTAAACTTTCCAAGATTTTCTCGGTTGATTGACAGTAGACACAAAAAAAACGCTATTTCATCAACGACGTACCAGTTGCCTGAGATTAGACCTATTTTTGTTTCTTTCTTTTTTTTTTCATCCTGTATATAATCAATATTTTCAATTTTATTATTTTATTCTTTGAGTAATTTGGAAAAAATATTCTTGATCAAAATTAATATTTTTTTGTGGTTTTGTTTTTTTAACTTCTATCGAATCAGTCTGTCCAGTGTCGACGACCGTTGAAACCTGCTCAAAGAACTGACAGTTGACACCTGTTAAATAGGCAAACTTGACGTACGTCAGCTTAGAAAACGTCACGCCGTGATCCGGAGCAGTCATCCAATCGAGCGCCCAAGTTTTCAAGATTTTCTCGGTTTATTGAGAGTTGACACCTGTCAAATGTCAAATTTGACGTATGTATGCTTAGAGAACGTCACGCCGCGAGCCCTAGCAGTAAAACATTGCACAAACTGCATTTCATTTCACTTTCTCGCTGATCTAACGGTTGACGCCTGTCAAATGTCAAGTTTGACGAACGTCAGCTTAGAAAACGTCACTCTGTGATCCGGAGCGGTAACTCATTCGAACGCTAAACTTTCCAAGATTTTCTCGGTTGATTGACAGTCGACACTTAAAAAAAAAACGGTATTTCATCAACGACGTACCAGTTACCTGAGATTAGACTTATTTTTGCTTCTTTTTTTTCACCCTGTATATAATTAATATTTTCAAATTTATTATTTTATTCTTTGAATAATTTGGAAAAAATATTTTTGATCAAAATTATTTTTTTTTTGGTTTTGTTGTTTTGTTGTCCAGTGTCGACGACCGTTGAAACTTGCTCAAAGAACTGACAGTTCACACCTGTTAAACATGCAAACTTGACGTACGTCAGCTTAGAAAACGTCACGCCGTGTTCCGGAGCAGTCATCCAATCGAGCGCTCAACTTTCAAAGATTTTCTCGGTTTATTGACAGTTGAAACCTGTCAAATGTTAAATTTGACGTATGTCTTCTTAGAGAACGTCACGCCGCGAGCCCTAGCAGTCAAACATTGCACTAACTGCATTTCATTTCACTTTCTCGCTGATCTAACGGTTAAAACCTGTCAAATGTTAAGTTTGACGTACGTCAGCTTAGAAAACGTCACTCCGTAATCCGGAGCGTTAACTCATTCGAACGCACAACTTTCCAAGATTTTCTCGGTTTATTGACAGTTGACACCTGTCAAATGTCAAATTTGACGTATGTCTGCTTAGAGAACGTCACGCCGCAAACCCTAGCAGTAAAACATTGCACAAACTGCATTTCATTTCACTTTCTCGCTGATCTAACGGTTGACACCTGTCAAATGTCAAGTTTGACGTACGCCAGCTTAGAAAACGTCACTCCGTGATCCGGAGCGGTAACTCATTCGAACGCTCAACTTTCCAAGATTTTCTCGGTTTAATGAAAGTTGACACCTGTCAAATGTCAAATTTGACGTATGTCTGCTTAGATAACGTCACGCCGCGAGCCCGAGCAGTAAAACATTGCAGACACTGCATTTCATTTCACTTGTTCGCTGAATTGACTCTTGACATCTGTCAAATGTCAAATTTTAGGTATGTCTGCTTAGAAACCGTCACGCCGTCTTCCGGAGCAGTCACCCATTCGAGCGCTGTAGTCGAACATGCGTGCTAAACTTTCCAATTATTACTCGGTTCATTAACAGTCGACACTTAAAAAAAACGGTATTTCATCAACGACGTACCAGTTACCTGAGATTAGACTTATTTTTGCTTCTTTTTTTCACCCTGTATATAATTAATATTTTCACATTTATTATTTTACTCTTCGAGTAATTGGAAAAAATATTCTTGATCAAGATTATTATTTTTTTTTCGTCAAATTTCACGTATGTCTGCTTAGAGAACGTCACGCCGCGAGCCCTAGCAGTAAAACAATGCACAAACTGCATTTCATTTCACTTTCTCGCTGATGTAACGGTTGACACCTGTCAAATGTCAAGTTTGACGTACGGCAGCTTAGAAAACGTCACTCCGTGATCTGGAGCGGTAACTCATTCGAACGCTCAACTTTCCAAGATTTTCTCGGTTTATTGAAAGTTGACACCTGTCAAAAGTCAAATTTGACGTATGTCTGCTTAGAGAACGTCACGCTGCGATCCCGAGCAGTAAAACATTGCAGACACTGCATTTCATTTCACTTGTTCGCTGAATTGACTCTTGACATCTGTCAAATGTCAAATTTGAGGTATGTCTGCTTAGCAAACGTCACGCCGTGTTCCGGAGCAGTCACCCATTCGAGCGCTGTACTCGAACATGCGTGCTAAACTTTCCAAGATTTTCTCGGTTGATTGACAGTCGACACTTAAAAAAAACGGTATTTCATCAACGACGTACCAGTTACCTGAGATTAGACTTATTTTTGCTTCTTTTTTTTTCACCCTGTACATAATTACTATTTTCAAATTTATTATTTTATTCTTTGAGTAATTTGGAAAAAATATTCTTGATCAAAATTAATTTTTTTTTTGGTTTTGTTGTTTTGTTGTCCAGTGTCAACGACCGTTGAAACTTGCTCAAAGAACTGACAGTTGACACCTGTTAAACATGCAAACTTGACCTACGTCAGCTTAGAGAACGTCACGCCGTGTTCCGGAGCAGTCATCCAATCGAGCGCTCAACTTTCCAAGATTTTCTCGGTTTATTGACAGTTGACACTGTCAAATGTCAAATTTGACTTATGTCTGCTTAGATAACGCCACGCCGCGAGCCCTAGAAGAGAAACATTGCACAAACTGCATTTCATTTCACTTTCTCGCTGATCTAACGGTTGACACCTGTCAAATGTCAAGTTTGACGTACGTCAGCTAAGAAAATGTCACTCTGTGATCCGGAGCGGTAACTCATTCGAACGCTCAACTTTCCAAGATTTTCTCGGTTGATTGACAGTCGACACTTAAAAAAAACGGTATTTCATCAACGATGTACCAGTTACCTGAGATAGAACTTATTTTTGCTTCTTTTTTTTTTTTCACCCTATATATAATTAATATTTTTAAATTTATTATTTTATTCTTTGAGTAATTTGGAAAAAATATTTTTGATCAAAATTAATTTTTTTTTTGGTTTTGTTGTTTTGTTGTCCAGTGTCGACGACCGTTGAAACTTGCTCAAAGAACTGACAGTTGACACCTGTTAAACATGCAAACTTGACGTACGTCAGCTTAGAAAACGTCACGCCGTGTTCCGGAGCAGTCATCCAATCGAGCGCTCAACTTTCCAAGATTTTCTCGGTTTATTGACAGTTGACACTTGTCAAATGTCAAATTTGAGGTATGTCTGCTTAGAGAACGTCACGCCGCGAGCCCTAGCAGTAAAACATTGCACAAACTGCATTTTATTTCACTTTCTCGCTGATATAATGGTTAACACCTGTCAAATGTCAAGTTTGACGTACGCCAGCTTAGAAAACGTCACTCCGTGATCCGGAGCGGTAACTCATTCGAACGCTCAACTTTCCAAGATTTTCTCGGTTGATTGACAGTCGACAAAAAAGACGGTATTTCATCAACGACGTACCAGTTACCTGAGATTAGACTTATTTTTGCTTTTTTCTTTTTTTTTTCACCTTGTATATAATTAATATTTTCAAATTTAATATTTTATTCTTTGAGTAATTTGGAAAAAATATTTTTGATCAAAATTAATTTTTTTTTTGGTTTTGTTTTTTTAACTTCTATCGAATCAGTCTGTCCAGTGTCGACGACCGTTGAAACTTGCTCAAAGAACTGACAGTTGACACCTGTTAAATAGGCTAAACTTTCCAAGATTTTCTCGGTTGATTGACAGTCGAAACAAAAAAAACGCTATTTCATCAACGACGTACCAGTTACCAGACATTAGACTTATTTTTGTTTCTTTATTTTTTTTCTCACCCTGTATATAATTAATATTTTCAAATTTATTATTTTATTGTTTGCGTAATTTGGAAAAAATATTCATGATCAAAATTATTTATTTTTTTGTTTTTGTTTTTTTAACTTCTATCGAATCAGTCTGTCCAGTGTCGACGACCGTTGAAACTTGCGCAAAGAACTGAAAGTTGACACCTGTTAAATAGGCAAACTTGACGTACGTCAGCTTAGAAAACGTCACGCCGTGATCCGGAGCAGTCATCCAATCGAGCGCTCAAATTTCCACGATTTCCTCGGTTTATTGACAGTTGACACCTGTCAAATGTAAAATTTGAGGTATGTCTGCTTAGAGAACGTCACGCCGCGAGCCCTAGCAGTAAAACATTGCAGACACTGCATTTCATTTCACTTGTTCGCTGAATTGACTGTTGACATCTGTCAAATGTCAAATTTGAGGTATGTCTGCTTAGAAAACGTTATGCCGTGTTCCGGAGTGGTAATTCATTCGAACGCTCAACTTTCCAAAAGTTTCTCGGTTTATTGACAGTTGAAACCTGTCAAATGTCAAATTTGACGTATGTCTGCTTAGAGAACGTCACGCCGCGAGCCCGAGCAGTAAAACATTGCAGAAACTGCATTTCATTTCACTTGTTCGCTGAATTGACTGTTGACATCTGTCAAATGTCAAATTTGAGGAATGTCTGCTTAGAAAACGTCACGCCGTGTTCCGGAGCAGTCACCCATTCGAGCGCTGTACTCCAACATGCGTGCTAAACTTTCCAAGATTTTCTCGGTTGATTGACAGTAGACACAAAAAAAACGCTATTTCATCAACGACGTACCAGTTGCCTGAGATTAGACCTATTTTTGTTTCTTTCTTTTTTTTTCACCCTGTATATAATCAATATTTTCAATTTTATTATTTTATTCTATGAGTAATTTGGAAAAAATATTCTTGATCAAAATTAATATTTTTTTGTGGTTTTGTTTTTTTTAACTTCTATCGAATCAGTCTGTCCAGTGTCGACGACCGTTGAAACCTGCTCAAAGAACTGACAGTTGACACCTGTTAAATAGGCAAACTTGACGTACGTCAGCTTAGAAAACGTCACGCCGTGATCCGGAGCAGTCATCCAATCGAGCGCCCAAGTTTTCAAGATTTTCTCGGTTTATTGACAGTTGACACCTGTCAAATGTCAAATTTGACGTATGTATGCTTAGAGAACGTCACGCCGCGAGCCCTAGCAGTAAAACATTGCACAAACTGCATTTCATTTCACTTTCTCGCTGATCTAACGGTTGACGCCTGTCAAATGTCAAGTTTGACGAACGTCAGCTTAGAAAACGTCACTCTGTGATCCGGAGCGGTAACTCATTCGAACGCTAAACTTTCCAAGATTTTCTCGGTTGATTGACAGTCGACACTTAAAAAAAAAACGGTATTTCATCAACGACGTACCAGTTACCTGAGATTAGACTTATTTTTGCTTCTTTTTTTTCACCCTGTATATAATTAATATTTTCAAATTTATTATTTTATTCTTTGAATAATTTGGAAAAAATATTTTTGATCAAAATTATTTTTTTTTTGGTTTTGTTGTTTTGTTGTCCAGTGTCGACGACCGTTGAAACTTGCTCAAAGAACTGACAGTTGACACCTGTTAAACATGCAAACTTGACGTACGTCAGCTTAGAAAACGTCACGCCGTGTTCCGGAGCAGTCATCCAATCGAGCGCTCAACTTTCAAAGATTTTCTCGGTTTATTGACAGTTGACACTTGTCAAATGTCAAATTTGACGTATGTCTGCTTAGATAACGCCACGCCGCGAGCCCTAGAAGTGAAACATTGCACAAACTGCATTTCATTTCACTTTCTCGCTGATCTAACGGTTGACACCTGTCAAATGTCAAGTTTGACGTACGTCAGCTAAGAAAATGTCACTCGGTGATCCGGAGCGGTAACTCATTCGAACGCTCAACTTTCCAAGATTTTCTCGGTTGATTGACAGTCGACACTTAAAAAAAAAACGGTGTATCATCAACGACGTACCAGTTACCTGAGATTAGACTTATTTTTACTTTTTTCTTTTTTTTTTCACCATGTATAGAATTAATATTTTCAAATTTATTATTTTATTCTTTGAGTAATTTGGAAAAAATATTTTTGATCAAAATTAATTTTTTTTTTTGTTTTGTTTTTTTTCAACTTCTATCGAATCAGTCTGTCCAGTGTCGACGACCGTTGAAACTTGCTCAAAGAACTGACAGTTGACACCTGTTAAATAGGCAAACTTGACGTACGTCAGCTTAGAAAACGTCACGCCGTGATCCGGAGCAGTCATCCAATCGAGCGTTCAACTTTCCAAGATTTTCTCGGTTTATTGACAGTTGACACCTGTCAAATGTCAAATTTGACGTATGTCTGCTTAGAGAACGTCACGCCGCGAGCCCTAGCAGTAAAACATTGCACAAACTGCATTTTATTTCACTTTCTCGCTGATATAACGGTTAACACCTGTCAAATGTCAAGTTTGACGTACGTCAGCTTAGAAAACGTCACTCCGTGATCCGGAGCGGTAACTCATTCGAGCGCTCAACTTTTTAAGATTTTCTCGGTTGATTGAGAGTCGACACTTAAAAAAAAAACAGTATTTCATCAACGACGTACCAGTTACCTGAGATTAGACTTATTTTTGCTTCTTTTTTTCACCCTGTATATAATTAATATTTTCACATTTATTATTTTACTCTTCGAGTAATTGGAAAAAATATTCTTGATCAAAATTTTTATTTTTTTTTTCGTCAAATTTCACGTATGTCTGCTTAGAGAACGTCACGCCGCGAGCCCTAGCAGTAAAACAATGCACAAACTGCATTTCATTTCACTTTCTCGCTGATGTAACGGTTGACACCTGTCAAATGTCAAGTTTGACGTACGGCAGCTTAGAAAACGTCACTCCGTGATCCGGAGCGGTAACTCATTCGAACGCTCAACTTTCCAAGATTTTCTCGGTTTATTGAAAGTTGACACCTGTCAAAAGTCAAATTTGACGTATGTCTGCTTAGAAAACGTCACGCCGTGTTCCGGAGTGGTAATTCATTCGAACGCTCAACTTTCCAAAGGTTTCTCGGTTTATTGACAGTTGAAACCTGTCAAATGACAAATTTGACGTATGTCTGCTTAGAGAACGTCACGCCGCGAGCCCGAGCAGTAAAACATTGCAGACACTGCATTTCATTTCACTTGTTCGCTGAATTGACTGTTGACATCTGTCAAATGTCAAATTTGAGGAATGTCTGCTTAGAAAACGTCACGCCGTGTTCCGGAGCAGTCACCCATTCGAGCGCTGTACTCCAACATGCGTGCTAAACTTTCCAAGATTTTCTCGGTTGATTGACAGTAGACACAAAAAAAACGGTATTTCATCAACGACGTACCAGTTACCTGAGATTAGACTTATTTTTGCTTCTTTATTTTTTTTCACCCTGTATATAATTAATAATTTCAATTTTATTATTTTATTCTTTGAGTAATATGGAAAAAATATTCTTGATCAAAATTATTATATTTTTGTTTTGTTTTTTTAAACATCTATCGATTCAGTCTGTCCAGTGTCGACGACCGTTGAAACTTGTTCAAAGAACTGACAGTTGACACCTGTTAAATAGGCCAACTTGACGTACGTCAGCTTAGAAAACGTCACGCCGTGATCCGGAGCAGTCACCCATTCGAGCGCTGTACTCCAACATGCGTGCTAAACTTTCCAAGATTTTCTCGGTTGATTGACAGTCGACACAAAAAAAAAAACGCTATTTCATCAACGACGTACCAGTTGCCTGAGATTAGACCTATTTTTGTTTCTTTCTTTTTTTTTCACCCTGTATATAATCAATATTTTCAATTTTATTATTTTATTCTTTGAGTAATTTGAAAAAATATTCTTGATCAAAATTAATATTTTTTTTTTGGTTTTGTTTTTTTTAACTTCTATCGAATCAGTCTGTCCAGTGTCGACGACCGTTGAAACTTGCTCAAAGAACTGACAGTTGACAACTGTTAAATAGGCAAACTTGACGTCCGTCAGCTTAGAAAACGTCACGCCGTGATCCGGAGCAGTCATCCAATCGAGCGCTCAACTTTCCAAGATTTTCTCGGTTTATTGACAGTTGACGCCTGTCAAATGTCAAATTTGACGTATGTCTGCTTATAGAACGTCACGCCGCGAGCCCTAGCAGTAAAACATTGCACAAACTGCATTTCATTTCACTTTCTCGCTGATCTAACGGTTGACACCTGTCAAATGTCAAGTTTGACGTACGTCAGCTTAGAAAACGCCACTCCGTGATCCGGAGCGGTAACTCATGCGAACGCTCAACTTTCCAAAAGTTTCTCGGTTTATTGACAGTTGACACCTGTCAAATGTCAAATTTGACGTATGTTTGCTTAGAGAATGTCACGCCGCGAGAACGACCAGTAAAACATTTCAGACACTGCATTTCATTTCACTTGTTCGCTGAATTGACTGTTGACATCTGTCAAATTTGAGGTATGTCTGCTTAGAAAACGTCACGCCGTGTTCCGGAGTGGTAATTCATTCGAACGCTCAACTTTCCAAAGGTTTCTCGGTTTATTGACAGTTGAAACCTGTCAAATGACAAATTTGACGTATGTCTGCTTAGAGAACGTCACGCCGCGAGCCCGAGCAGTAAAACATTGCAGACACTGCATTTCATTTCACTTGTTCGCTGAATTGACTGTTGACATCTGTCAAATGTCAAATTTGAGGAATGTCTGCTTAGAAAACGTTACGCCGTGTTCCGGAGCAGTCACCCATTCGAGCGCTGTACTCCAACATGCGTGCTAAACTTTCCAAGATTTTCTCGGTTGATTGACAGTAGACACAAAAAAAACGCTATTTCATCAACGACGTACCAGTTGCCTGAGATTAGACCTATTTTTGTTTCTTTCTTTTTTTTCACCCTGTATATAATCAATATTTTCAATTTTATTATTTATTCTTTGAGTAATTTGGAAAAAATATTCTTGATCAAAATTAATATTTTTTTTATGGTTTTGTTTTTTTTAACTTCTATCGAATCAGTCTGTCCAGTGTCGACGACCGTTGAAACCTGCTCAAAGAACTGACAGTTGACACCTGTTAAATTGGCAAACTTGACGTACGTCAGCTTAGAAAACGTCACGCCGTGATCCGGAGCAGTCATCCAATCGAGCGCCCAAGTTTTCAAGATTTTCTCGGTTTATTGACAGTTGACACCTGTCAAATGTCAAATTTGACGTATGTATGCTTAGAGAACGTCACGCCGCGAGCCCTAGCAGTAAAACATTGCACAAACTGCATTTCATTTCACTTTCTCGCTGATCTAACGGTTGACGCCTGTCAAATGTCAAGTTTGACGAACGTCAGTTTAGAAAACGTCACTCTGTGATCCGGAGCGGTAACTCATTCGAACGCTAAATTTTCAAGATTTTCTCGGTTGATTGACAGTCGACACTTAAAAAAAAAACGGTATTTCATCAACGACGTACCAGTTACCTGAGATTAGACTTATTTTTGCTTCTTTATTTTTTTTCACCCTGTATATAATTAATAATTTCAATTTTATTATTTTATTCTTTGAGTAATATGGAAAAAATATTCTTGATCAAAATTATTATATTTTTGTTTTGTTTTTTTAAACTTCTATCGATTCAGTCTGTCCAGTGTCGACGACCGTTGAAACTTGTTCAAAGAACTGACAGTTGACACCTGTTAAATAGGCCAACTTGACGTACGTCAGCTTAGAAAACGTCACGCCGTGATCCGGAGCAGTCACCCATTCGAGCGCTGTACTCCAACATGCGTGCTAAACTTTCCAAGATTTTTTGGTTGATTGACAGTCGACACAAAAAAAAAACGCTATTTCATCAACGACGTACCAGTTGCCTGAGATTAGACCTATTTTTGTTTCTTTCTTTTTTTTCACCCTGTATATAATCAATATTTTCAATTTTATTATTTTATTCTTTGAGTAATTTGAAAAAATATTCTTGATCAAAATTAATATTTTTTTTTTGGTTTTGTTTTTTTTAACTTCTATCGAATCAGTCTGTCCAGTGTCGACGACCGTTGAAACTTGCTCAAAGAACTGACAGTTGACAACTGTTAAATAGGCAAACTTGACGTCCGTCAGCTTAGAAAACGTCACGCCGTGATCCGGAGCAGTCATCCAATCGAGCGCTCAACTTTCCAAGATTTTCTCGGTTTATTGACAGTTGACGCCTGTCAAATGTCAAATTTGACGTATGTCTGCTTATAGAACGTCACGCCGCGAGCCCTAGCAGTAAAACATTGCACAAACTGCATTTCATTTCACTTTCTCGCTGATCTAACGGTTGACACCTGTCAAATGTCAAGTTTGACGTACGTCAGCTTAGAAAACGCCACTCCGTGATCCGGAGCGGTAACTCATGCGAACGCTCAACTTTCCAAAAGTTTCTCGGTTTATTGACAGTTGACACCTGTCAAATGTCAAATTTGACGTATGTTTGCTTAGAGAATGTCACGCCGCGAGAACGACCAGTAAAACATTTCAGACACTGCATTTCATTTCACTTGTTCGCTGAATTGACTGTTGACATCATTGACTGTTGACTGTAACTCATTCGAACGCTCAACTTTCCAAAAGTTTCTCGGTTTATTAACAGTTGACACCTGTCAAATCTCAAATTTCACGTATGGCTGCTTAGAGAACGTCACGCCGCGAGCCCGAGCAGTAAAACATTGCACACACTGCATTTCATTTCACTTGTTCGCTGAATTTACTGTTGATATCTGTCAAATGTCAAATTTCAGGTATGTCTGCTTAGAAAACGTCACGCCGTGTTCCGCAGCAGTCACCCATTCGAGCGCTGTACTCCAACATGCGTGCTAAACTTTCCAAGATTTTTTGGTTGATTGACAGTCGACACAAAAAAAAAAAACGCTATTTCATCAACGACGTACCAGTTGCCTGAGATTAGACCTATTTTTGTTTCTTTCTTTTTTTTCACCCTGTATATAATCAATATTTTCAATTTTATTATTTTATTCTTTGAGTAATTTGAAAAAATATTCTTGATCAAAATTAATATTTTTTTTTTGGTTTTGTTTTTTTAACTTCTATCGAATCAGTCTGTCCAGTGTCGACGACCGTTGAAACTTGCTCAAAGAACTGACAGTTGACAACTGTTAAATAGGCAAACTTGACGTCCGTCAGCTTAGAAAACGTCACGCCGTGATCCGGAGCAGTCATCCAATCGAGCGCTCAACTTTCCAAGATTTTCTCGGTTTATTGACAGTTGACGCCTGTCAAATGTCAAATTTGACGTATGTCTGCTTATAGAACGTCACGCCGCGAGCCCTAGCAGTAAAACATTGCACAAACTGCATTTCATTTCACTTTCTCGCTGATCTAACGGTTGACACCTGTCAAATGTCAAGTTTGACGTACGTCAGCTTAGAAAACGCCACTCCGTGATCCGGAGCGGTAACTCATGCGAACGCTCAACTTTCCAAAAGTTTCTCGGTTTATTGACAGTTGACACCTGTCAAATGTCAAATTTGACGTATGTTTGCTTAGAGAATGTCACGCCGCGAGAACGACCAGTAAAACATTTCAGACACTGCATTTCATTTCACTTGTTCGCTGAATTGACTGTTGACATCATTGACTGTTGACTGTAACTCATTCGAACGCTCAACTTTCCAAAAGTTTCTCGGTTTATTAACAGTTGACACCTGTCAAATCTCAAATTTCACGTATGGCTGCTTAGAGAACGTCACGCCGCGAGCCCGAGCAGTAAAACATTGCACACACTGCATTTCATTTCACTTGTTCGCTGAATTTACTGTTGATATCTGTCAAATGTCAAATTTCAGGTATGTCTGCTTAGAAAACGTCACGCCGTGTTCCGCAGCAGTCACCCATTCGAGCGCTGTACTCGAACATGCGTGCTAAACTTTCCAAGATTTTCTCGGTTGATTGACAGTCGACACTTAAAAAAAAACGATATTTCATCAACGACGTACCAGTTACCTGAGATTAGACTTATTTTTGCTTCTTTCTTTTTTTTCACCATGTATATAATTAATATTTGCAATTTTATTATTTTATTCTTTGAGTAATTTGGAAAAAATATTCTTGATCAATTCTATCGATTCAGTCTGTCCAGTGTCGACGACCGTTGAAACTTGCTCAAAGAACTGACAGTTGACACCTGTTAAATAGGCAAACTTGATGTACGTCAGCTTAGAAAACGTCACGCCGTGATCCGGAGCTGTCATCCAATCGAGCGCTCAACTTTCCAAGATGTTCTCGGTTTATTGACAGTTGACACCTGTCAAATGTCAAATTTGACGTATGTCTGCTTAGAGAACGTCACGCCGCGAGCCCTGGCAGTAAAACATTGCACAAACTGCATTTCATTTAACTTTTTCGCCGATGTAACTGTACGTAACTGTACGTAACTGTTCGACACTGACGTAACTCGTCCTGTGTCGACGACCGTTGAAACTTGCTCAAAGAACTGACAGTTGACATCTGTTAAATAGGCAAACTTGACGTACATCAGCTTAGAAAATATCACGCCGTGATCCGGAGCAGTCATCCAATCGAGCGCTCAACTTTCCAAGATTTTCTCGGTTTATTGACAGTTGACACCTGTCAAATGTCAAATTTAACGTATGTCTGCTTAGAGAACATCACGCCGCGAGCCCTAGCAGTAAAACATTGCACAAACTGCATTTCATTTCACTTTCTCGCTGATCTAACGGTTGACACCTGTCAAATGTCAAGTTTGACGTACGTCAGCTTAGAAAACGTCACTCCGTGATCCGGAGCGGTAACTCATTCGAACGCTTAACTTTCCGAAAGTTTCTCCGTTTATTGACAGTTGACACCTGTCAAATATCAAATTTGACGTATGTCTGCTTAGAGAACGTCACGCCGCGAGCCCGAGCAGTAAAACATTGCAGTCACTGAATTTCATTTCACTTGTTCGCTGAATTGACTGTTGACATCTGTCAAATGTCAAATTTGACGTACGTCAGCTTAGAAAACGTCACGCCGTGATCCGGAGCAGTCACCCATTCGAACGCTGTACTCCAACATGCGTGCTAAACTTTCCAAGATTTTCTCGGTTGATTGACAGTCTACACAAAAAAAAAACGCTATTTCATCAACGACGTACCAGTTGCCTGAGATTAGACCTATTTTTGTTTCTTTCTTTTTTTTTCACCCTGTATATAATCAATATTTTCAATTTTATTATTTTATTCTTTGAGTAATTTGAAAAAATATTCTTGATCAAAATTAATATTTTTTTTTTGGTTTTGTTTTTTTTAACTACTATCGAATCAGTCTGTCCAGTGTCGACGACCGTTGAAACTTGCTCAAAGAACTGACAGTTGACACCTGTTAAATAGGCAAACTTGACGTACGTCAGCTTAGAAAACGTCACGCCGTGATCCGGAGCAGTCATCCAATCGAGCGCTCAACTTTCCAAGATTTTCTCGGTTTATTGACAGTTGACACCTGTCAAATGTCAAATTTGACGCATGTCTGCTTAGAGAACGTCACGCCGCGAACCCCAGCAGTAAAACATTGCACAAACTGCATTTCATTTAACTTTCTCGCTGATCTAACGGTTGACACCTGTCAAATATCAAGTTTGACGTACGTCAGCTTAGAAAACGTCACCCCGTGATCCGGAGCGGTAACTCATTCGAACGCTCAACTTTCCAAGATTTTATCGGTTTATTGACAGTTGACACCTGTCAAATGTTAAATTTGAAGTATGTCTGCTTAGAGGACGTCACGCCGCGCGGCCGAGCAGTAAAGCATTGCAGACACTGCATTTCATTTCACTTGTTCGCTGAATTGACTGTTGACATCTGTCAAATGTCAAATTTGAGGTATGTCTGCTTAGAAAACTTCACGCCGTGTTCCGGAGCAGTCACCCATTCGAGCGCTGTACTCGAACATGCGTGCTAAACTTTCCAAGATTTTCTCGGTTGATTGACAGTCGACACAAAAAAAAACGGTATTTCATCAACGACGTACCAGTTACCTGAGATTAGACTTATTTTTGCTTCTTTCTTTTTTTTCACCCTGTGTATAATTAATATTTTCAAATTTATTATTTTATTCTTTGAGTAATTAGGAAAAAATATTCTTGATCAAATTTTTTTTTTCTTTTTTTAACTTCTATCGAATCAGTCTGTCCAGTGTCGACGACCGTTGAAACTTGCTCAAAGAACTGACAGTTGACACCTGTTAAATAGGCAAACTTGACGTACGTCAGCCTAGAAAGCAGTCATCCAATCGAGCGTTCAACTTTGCAAGATTTTCTCGGTTTATTGACAGTTGACACATGTCAAATGTTAAATTTGACGTATGTCTGCTTAGAGAACGTCACGCCGCGAGCCCTAGCAGTGAAACATTGCACAAACTGCATTTAATTTCACTTTCTCGCTGATCTAACGGTTGAGAACTGTCAAATGTCAAGTTTGACGTACGTCAGCTTAGAAAACGTCACTCCGTGATCCGGAGCGGTAACTCATTCGAAGGCTCAACTTTCCAAAATTTTCACGGTTTATTGAAAGTTGACACCTGTCAAATGTCAAATTTGACGTATGTCTGCTTAGAGAACGTCACGCCGCGAGCGAGAGTAGTAAAACATTGCAGACACTGCATTTCATTTCACTTGTTCGCTGAATTGACTGTTGACATCTGTCGAATGTCAAATTTGAGGTATGTGTGTTTAGAAAACGTCACGCCGTGTTCCGGAGCAGTCACCCATTCGAGCTCTGTACTCCAACATGCGGGCTAAACTTGCCAAGATTTTCTCGGTTGATTGACAGTCGACACTAAAAAAAAACGGTATTTCAACAACGACGTACCAGTTACCTGAGATTAGACTTATTTTTCCTTGTTTCTTTTTTTTTCACCCTGTATATAATTAATATTTTCAAATTTATTATTTTATTCTTTGAGCAATTTGGAAAAAATATTCTTGATCAAAATTAATTTTTTTTGTTTTGTTTTTTTTAACTTCTATCGAATCAGTCTGTCCAGTGTCGACGACCGTTAAAACTTGCTCAAAGAACCGACAGTTGACACCTGTTAAATAGGCAAACTTGACTTACATCAGCTTAGAAAACGTCACGCAGTGACCCGGAGCAGTTATCCAATCGAGCGCTCAACTTTCCAAGATTTTCTCGGTTTATTGACAGTTGACACCTGTCAAATGTCAAATTTGACGTATGTATGCTTAGAGAACGTCACGCCGCGAGCCCTAGCAGTAAAACAATGCACAAACTGCATTTCATTTCACTTTCTCGCTGATCTAACGGTTGACACCTGTCAAATGTCAAGTTTGACGTACGTCATTTTAGAAAACGTCACTCCGTGATCCGGAGCGGTAACTCATTCGAACGCTCAACTTTCCAAGATTTTCTCGGTTTATTGACAGTTGACACCTGTCAAATGTCAAATTTGACGTATGTCTGCTTAGAGAACGTCACGCCGCGAGCCCTAGCAGTAAAACCCAACTTTCCAAGATTTTCTCGGTTTATTGACAGTTGACACCTGTCAAATGTCAAATTTAACGTATGTCTGCTTAGAGAACGTCACGCCGCGAGCCCGAGCAGTAAAACATTGCAGACACTGCATTTCAATTCACTTGTTCGCTGAATTGACTGTTGACATCTGTCAAATGTAAAATTTGAGGTATGTCTGCTAAGAAAACGTCACGCCGTATTCCGGAGCAGTCACCCAGTCGAGCGTTGTACTCGAACATGCGTGCTAAACTTTCCAAGATTTTCTCAGTTGATTGAAAAAAAAAAGGTATTTCATCAACGACGTACCCGTTACCTGAGATTAGTCTTATTTTTGCTCTTTCTTTTTTTTTCACCCTGTATATAATTATTATTTTCAAATTTATTATTTTATTCTTTGAGTAATTTGGAGAAAATATTCTTGATCAAAATTAATTTTTTTTTTTGGTTTTGTTTTTTTAAACTTCTATCGAATCAGTTTGTCCAGTGTCGACGACCGTTGAAACTTGCTCAAAGAACTGACAGTTGACACCTCTTAAATAGGCAAGCTTGACGTACGTCAGCTTAGAAAACGTCACGCCGTGATCTGGAGCAGTCATCCAATCGAGCGCTCAACTTTCCAAGATTTTCTCGGTTTATTGACAGTTGACACCTGTCAAATGTCAAATTTGACGCATGTCTGCTTAGAGAACGTCACGCCGCGAACCCCAGCAGTAAAACATTGCACAAACTGCATTTCATTTAACTTTCTCGCTGATCTAACGGTTGACACCTGTCAAATGTCAAGTTTGACGTACGTCAGCTTAGAAAACGTCACCCCGTGATCCGGAGCGGTAACTCATTCGAACGCTCAACTTTCCAAGATTTTATCGGTTTATTGACAGTTGACACCTGTCAAATGTTAAATTTGAAGTATGTCTGCTTAGAGGACGCCACGCCGCGCGCCCGAGCAGTAAAGCATTGCAGACACTGCATTTCATTTCACTTGTTCGCTGAATTGACTGTTGACATCTGTCAAATGTCAAATTTGAGGTATGTCTGCTTAGAAAACTTCACGCCGTGTTCCGGAGCAGTCACCCATTCGAGCGCTGTACTCGAACATGCGTGCTAAACTTTCCAAGATTTTCTCGGTTGATTAACAGTCGACACAAAAAAAAACGGTATTTCATCAACGACGTACCAGTTACCTGAGATTAGACTTATTTTTGCTTCTTTCTTTTTTTTTCACCCTGTGTATAATTAATATTTTCAAATTTATTATTTTATTCTTTGAGTAATTAGGAAAAAATATTCTTGATCAAATTTTTTCTTTCTTTTTTTAACTTCTATCGAATCAGTCTGTCCAGTGTCGACGACCGTTGAAACTTGCTCAAAGAACTGACAGTTGACACCTGTTAAATAGGCAAACTTGACGTACGTCAGCCTAGAAAGCAGTCATCCAATCGAGCGTTCAACTTTGCAAGATTTTCTCGGTTTATTGACAGTTGACACATGTCAAATGTTAAATTTGACGTATGTCTGCTTAGAGAACGTCACGCCGCGAGCCCTAGCAGTGAAACATTGCACAAACTGCATTTCATTTCACTTTCTCGCTGATCTAACGGTTGAGAACTGTCAAATGTCAAGTTTGACGTACGTCAGCTTAGAAAACGTCACTCCGTGATCCGGAGCGGTAACTCATTCGAAGGCTCAACTTTCCAAAATTTTCACGGTTTATTGAAAGTTGACACCTGTCAAATGTCAAATTTGACGTATGTCTGCTTAGAGAACGTCACGCCGCGAGCCCGAGCAGTAAAACATTGCAGACACTGCATTTCATTTCACTTGTTCGCTGAATTGACTGTTGACATCTGTCGAATGTCAAATTTGAGGTATGTGTGTTTAGAAAACGTCACGCCGTGTTCCGGAGCAGTCACCCATTCGAGCGCTGTACTCCAACATGCGGGCTAAACTTGCCAAGATTTTCTCGGTTGATTGACAGTCGACACTAAAAAAAACGGTATTTCAACAACGACGTACCAGTTACCTGAGATTAGACTTATTTTTCCTTGTTTCTTTTTTTTTCAACCTGTATATAATTAATATTTTCAAATTTATTATTTTATTCTTTGAGCAATTTGGAAAAAATATTCTTGATCAAAATTAATTTTTTTTGTTTTGTTTTTTTTTAACTTCTATCGAATCAGTCTGTCCAGTGTCGACGACCGTTGAAACTTGCTCAAAGAACCGACAGTTGACACCTGTTAAATAGGCAAACTTGACTTACATCAGCTTAGAAAACGTCACGCAGTGACCCGGAGCAGTTATCCAATCGAGCGCTCAACTTTCCAAGATTTTCTCGGTTTATTGACAGTTGACACCTGTCAAATGTCAAATTTGACGTATGTCTGCTTAGAGAACGTCACGCCGCGAGCCCTAGCAGTAAAACAATGCACAAACTGCATTTCATTTCACTTTCTCGCTGATCTAACGGTTGACACCTGTCAAATGTCAAGTTTGACGTACGTCATTTTAGAAAACGTCACTCCGTGATCCGGAGCGGTAACTCATTCGAACGCTCAACTTTCCAAGATTTTCTCGGTTTATTGACAGTTGACACCTGTCAAATGTCAAATTTGACGTATGTCTGCTTAGAGAACGTCACGCCGCGAGCCCTAGCAGTAAAACCCAACTTTCCAAGATTTTCTCGGTTTATTGACAGTTGACACATGTCAAATGTTAAATTTGACGTATGTCTGCTTAGAGAACGTCACGCCGCGAGCCCTAGCAGTGAAACAATGCACAAACTGCATTTCATTTCACTTTCTCGCTGATCTAACGGTTGACACCTGTCAAATGTCAAGTTTGACGTACGTCATTTTAGAACACGTCACTCCGTGATCCGGAGCGGTAACTCATTCGAACGCTCAACTTTCCAAGATTTTATCGGTTTATTGACAGTTGACACCTGTCAAATGTTAAATTTGACGTATGTCTGCTTAGAGAACGTCACGCCGCGAGCCCGAGCAGTAAAGCATTGCAGACACTGCATTTCATTTCACTTGTTCGCTGAATTGACTGTTGACATCTGTCGAATGTCAAATTTGAGGTACGTGTGTTTAGAAAACGTCACGCCGTGTTCCGGAGCAGTCACCCATTCGAGCGCTGTACTCCAACATGCGGGCTAAACTTGCCAAGATTTTCTCGGTTGATTGACAGTCGACACTAAAAAAAACGGTATTTCAACAACGACGTACCAGTTACCTGAGATTATACATATTTTTGCTTCTTTTTTTTCACCCTGTATATAATTAATATTATCAAATTTATTATTTTATTCTTTGAATAATTTGGAAAAAATATTCTTGATCAAAATTATTATTTTTTTTTCGTTTTGTTTTCTTTTAACTTCTATCGAATCAGTCTGGCCAGTGTCGACGACCGTTGAAACTTGCTCAAAGAACTGACAGTTGACACCTGTTAAATAGGAAAACTTGACGTACATCAGCTTAGAAAACGTCACGCAGTGATCCGGAGCAGTCATCCAATCGAGCGCTCAACTTTCCAAGATTTTCTGGGTTTATTGACAGTTGACACCTGTCAAATGTCAATTTTGACGTACGTCAGCTTAGAAAACGTCACTCCGTGATCCGAAGCGATAACTCATTCGAACGCTCAACTTTCCAGGATTTTCTCGGTTTATTGACAATTGACACCTGTCAAATGTAAAATTTGACGTATGTCTGCTTAGGGAACGTCACGCCGCGAGCCCTAGCCGTAAAACATTGCACAAACAGCATTTCATTTCACTTTCTCGCTGATCTAACTGTTGACACCTGTCTAATGTCAAGTTTGACGTACGTCAGCTTAGAACACGTCACTCCGTGATCCGGAGCGGTAACTCATTCGAACGCTCCACTTTCCAGGATTTTCTCGGTTTATTGACACCTGTCAAATGTCAAATTTAAGGTATTTCCGCTTAGAGAACGTCACGCCGCGGGCCCGAGCAGTAAAACATTGCAGACACTGCAGTTCATTTCACTTGTTCGCTGAATTGACTGTTGACATCTGTCAAATGTCAAATTTGAGGTATATCTGCTTAGAAAACGTCACGCCGTGTTCCGGAGCAGTCACCCATTCGAGCGCTGTACTCGAACATGCGTGCTAAACTTTCCAAGATTTTCTCGGTTGATTGACAGTCGACACTTAAAAAAAAAAACGGTATTTCATCAACGAAGTACCAGTTACCTGAGATTAGACTTGTTTTGGGCTCTTTCTTTTTTTTACCCTGTATATAATTAATATTTTCAAATTTATTATTTTATTCTTTGAGTAATTTGGAAAAAATATTCTTGATCAAAATTATTTTTGTTTTGTTTTTTTTTAACTTCTATCGAATCAGTCTGTCCAGTGTCGACGACCGTTGAAACTTGCTCAAAGAACTGACAGTTGACACCTGCTAAATAGGCAAACTTGACGTACGTCAGCTTAGAAAACGTCACGCCGTGCTCCGGAGCAGTCATCCAATCGAGCGCTCAATTTTCAAAAATTTTCTCGGTTTATTGACAGTTGACACCTGTCAAATGCCAAATTTGACTTATGTCTGCGTAGAGAACGTCACGCCGCGAGCCCTAACAGTAAAACATTGCACAAACTGCATTTCATTTCACTTTCTCGCTGATCTAACGGTTGACACCTGTCAAATGTCAAATTTGACGTATGTCTGCTTAGAGAACGTCACGCCGCGAGCCCGAGCAGTAAAACATTGCAGACACTGCATTTCATTTCACTTGTTCGCTGAATTGACTGTTGGCATCTGTGAAATGTCCAATTTGAGGTATGTCTGCTTAGAGAACGTCACGCCGTGTTCCGGAGCAGTCACCCATTCGAGCGCTGTACTCGAAAATGCGTGCTAAACTTTCCAAGATTTTCTCGGTTGATTGACAGTCGACACCTGTCAAATGTCAAATTTGACGTTTGTCTGCTTAGACATCGTCACGCCGCGAGCCCTAGCAGTAAAACATAAATGTCAAATTTGAGGTATGTCTGCTTAGAAAACGTCACGCCGTGTTCCGGAGCAGTCACAGTTTCGAGCGCTGTACTCGAACATGCGTGCTAAACTTTCCAAGATTTTCTCGGTTGATGACAGTCGACACAAAAAAAAAACGGTATTTCATCAACGACGCACCAGTTACTTGAAATTAGACTTATTTTTGCTTCTTTCTTTTTTTTCACGCTGTATATAATTAATATTTTCAAATTTATTATTTTATTCTTTGAGTAATTTGGAAAAAATATTCTTGATCAAAATTGATTTTTTTTGGTTTTGTTTTTTTTAACTTCTATCGAATCAGTCTGTCCACTTTTGACGACCGTTGAAACTTGCTCAAAGAACTGACAGTTGACACCTGTTAAATAGGCAAACTTGAGGTTCGTCAACTTAGAAAACGTAACGCCGTGATCCCGAGCAGTCATCCAATCGAGCGCTCAACTTTCCAAGATTTTCTCGGTTTATTGACAGTTGACACCTGTCAAATGTCAAATTTGACGTATGTCTGCTTAGAGAACGTCACGCAGCGAGCCCTAGCAGTAAAACATTGCACAAACTGAATTTCATTTCACTTTCTCGCTTATCTAACGGTTGACACCTGTCAAATGTCAAGTTTGACGTACGTCGGCTTAGAAAACGTCACTCCGTGTTCCAAGGCGGTAACTCATTCGAACGCTCAACTTTCTTAGATTTTGTCGGTTTATTGAAAGTTGAGTCCTGTCCAATGTCAAATTTGACGTATGTCTGCTTAGAGAACGTTACGCCGCGAGCCCGAGCAGTAAAACATAAATGTCAAATTGGAGGTATGTCTGCTTAGAAAACGTCACGCCGTGTTCCGGAGCAGTCACCCATTCGAGCGCTGTACTCGAATATGCGTGCTAAACTTTCCAAGACTTTCTCTGTTGATTGACAGTCGACACTTAAAAAAAAAAAAAACGGTATTTCATCAACGACGTACTAGTTACCTAAGATTAGACTTATTTTTGCTTCTTTTTTTTTCGCCCTGTATATAATTAATATTTTCAAATTTATTATTTTATTCTTTGAGTAATTTGGAAAAAATATTCTTGATCAAAATTTTTTTTTTTTTGGTTTTGTTTTTTTTAACTTCTATCGAATCAGTCCAGTGTCGAAGACCTTTGAAACTTGCTCAAAGAACTGACAGTTGACACCTGTTAAATAGGCAAACTTGACGTACGTCAGCTTAGAAAACGTCACGCCGTGATCCGGAGCAGTGATCTAATTGGGCCCTCAACTTTCCATGATTTTCTCGGTTTATTGACAGTTGACACCTGTCAAATGTCAATTTTGACGTACGTCAGCTTAGAAAACGTCACTCCGTGATACGGAGCAGTCATCCAATCGAGCGCTCAACTTTCCAAGATTTTCTCGGTATATTGACAGTTGATGTTGAATTTTTTATTACTAAGCATAAAACCAATTTACATTATGTACTATAGATGGCGCTACAGGTTTCTATTTATGAACGTTTTGATACATAATATTTTAACACCCCCACTTATCAAAATAAACTAAATACACAAATTAATACATTGAAATGATAGCAAGCAAATTCATAAACTTGTAATGTTTTAAGTGACATAGACCTTTAGTCAGTATGTCAGCAGGCATTTCCTCACTAGGGATATATATAATTTGAACAAATTTAAACTTTACAACACCTCGAATATAATGACAACGTACATCTATATGTTTTGATCTATTGTGACACTGATTACTTAAAGCTAACTACAATGCACTTTGATTGTCACAATACAAATCAATTACATAAAGTGTATCTGTAATTTTATACATTAAGTTTCTTAAGTAGACAACTTCTCTAGAGGCTTCGGACAGAGCAATGTATTCTGCCTCTGTGCTAGACAATGAGACTGTTTTCTACTTTGCCAAGAAATAGCTGATCCTGACAACATAAAGCAAAAACCAGTATAGGATTTCCTATCTAAAGCGTCACTTGCCCAATCACTGTCCACAAATCCTTGTAGATTGCTATGATATTAGTATATTTTAAACAATAATTCTTAGTACATTGCAAATATCTCAGTACACGTTTTGCATAATTCCAATGTACATGATTATAACAACTTAACTAATTAACAAATTAACTCTGGTCTCGTTAATATAGCTAAGTACATTAAACTTCCAATTAGTTTTTGATAAGGAACATCAGGTAAGCATTTATCAGATGACTTATCTAAATTCAATTTAGGCTCAATAGGAGTACACTGTGTTTTACAATCAGACATCTGAAATTTAGAAACTAACTGTTCAACATATTGTTGTTGATCTACAGTAATAACATTTTCATTTTTATCTAAATTTACTCTCATGCCTAGATATTTTCTTACATGTCCTAGGTCTTTTAACTTAAATTATGAACCTAATACAGTTTTTAATTTATTAGTTTCAGTCTCACTGTTTGAAAAAATTAGAAAATCATCTACATATAGTGCCACAACAATTTTAATTTTACCATTCATTTTTGTAAACAAACATGGGGTTCATTTGACTGTTTTTAAAATCTAATTTACTTAAAACTTCTTTAACTCTTTCATACCATGCTAGGGATGATTGCTTTAACCCATAAATGGCCTTTTTTAATTTTAATACTTTTCCACTTTTGTTTACAAAACCTTCAGGTAATGACATATATATATATATATATATATATATATATATATATATATATATATATATTCTTTAAAAAAACCATTTAGAAATGCAGTGGTTACATCTAAATCAGTAATACTCATTTTTCTCTTAACACTAAGGGCAAACAATAATCTTAGGGTAGAATGTAGCACTACTGCTGAAAAAGTGTCTGTATAGTCAACACCACGTTTCTGCAAAAAACCTTTTGCTACAAGCCGAGCTCGAAAAAACACATTATTGTCAAGATCAAATTTTTTATTAAGCACCCACCTGCACTTCACCATTGTCACATCACCTGGATTGTCAACAAGCTCCCACGCCTCACTGTCCTCAAATGATTGTAACTCTTCAGCCATTGCATGCTTCCACTGCTCCCTTTCCAGCCCCTCAAGAGCCTCTGAGAATACAATCTTTTCAGATGCTGACACAGTAGTGGAAACACATATGTTGCTAAAACCATACCGTTCAGGTTACCTTCTCTGACGCTTAGTAAACATCTCCATTGGAACTTTTTTCTCTATTTATTATATATATATTTTTCTCTACGATAGACTTCTTTTTCATTTACTACCACCTGAGCTGTGTCCGAGTCTTGCTTCTCCATAATAATGACATTTCTACTCGTAGTAATTTTTCTTGTTTTTTGGTTATACAATCTGTATCTTTTTACTTCATCTGGATACCCAATTAGAATTAATTTGTCAGCCTTCTTATCCCATTTTTGGCTTCGTACTTTGGGAACATGCACCATTATTTTACTACCGAATATTCTCACATGGCTCAGGTTTGGTTTCTTACCTGTCCACTTCACGAATGGTGTCATCATGTATAAACTGGCAGCTGGCCTACTATTCTTTATATATACTGCAGTATGTACTGCTTCAGCTCAAAAACGTTTGTCGAGATCTGCTTCAAACAGTAAACATCTAGACCTTTCAACTATAGTTCTGTTAAAACACTGTGAGAGTCCATTCTGCTCTGGAGTGTGTGGATTGGTCTTCTGATGGATGATACCAACTTGTCTTATGAAGTTCTCCATCTCTCGTGAACAATACTCCCCTCTGTTGTCGGTTCTCAAAATCTTTATCTTGTTTCCTGTTTGATTCTCAACTTTACCTCGAAATTTTCTGAAGTACTGAATTACTTGATTCTTTTCCTTCAAGAATTAAACAAAAGTCATTCTGCTGGCATCATCTACGAATAATAGAAAGTATTTTGACTGACCAAGGGACTTGGTCTCCATCGGCCCGCACAAATCCGAGTGTACTACATCCAATAGTTTTTCACTTCTGTGGTTGGCTGATGGAAAAGGGAAACATGTCTGTTTGCCCTCACAGCATACTTCACAATTCTGGATCGTTATTTCAGCTTTCTTGTTAAAAATAACTCCTTTCATTTTATGCAAGGCTTTACTGTTTATATGGCCTAGCCGTCTATGCCACTGCACACTACTGACTGATATCTGTGCTGCTTCTGCCACCAACACCTTCTCAGACTTCACTGTGTTTAGTTTATACACACCATTCACTTTCTCAGCCGTTCCTATAAGCTTGTTTTGTTTATTGTATATTTTACAGTCATTTTGTCGGAACATAACTCTGTTTCCTGCTTCTATCAACCTGCTGACAGACAGCAGATTCGTTGAAAGATTTGGTACACACAAAACGTCTTTCACTATCACATCGTAGAACTGAGAATTTACCTTGGTTGTTATTTGTGTATCTCCAGCGCAAAAAACAGGAACAGTCATCTTGTTTGCTACGATTATCTCACGTTTCTCGTGCACTTGTCGGATGTGTAACATTTTTTCCCGATTTGCCGTCATATGAGTGCTTGCTCCCGAGTCTATATACCAGTCGTCGGTTTTGTAGTTATTATTGAAAAATTCGACACTAAAAGCATTCACGGTGTCACTCATCACTTTTAAATCTGGGCATTTATTTTTGAATTGACCGACTTTTTTACAATTGTAACATTTTATTTGTTTACGTCGGGTTGAAATGTCATTTAACGTTGACAGTTGTGATTTGGCGCCGCGGTTAGTATTGCCAACTTTCCACCGCTTTTTTAACAAAAACGCTGTTTCCGTTCCAGAAGTGCCAACTTCTTCACACATGTCAAGTAACTTTGTCTTAATAACGTCTGCGCTTATGGAGATGCCCGAGTGTTCGATCGCCATTATCATTGGTGAAAACTTATCTGGTAGTCCCGCCAAAAGTAAAGATCCAATCCATTCATCGGTTATCTCAAAACCTGTCCCCTTTAATTTCTTTGCAGTTTCGACCACTTGAGATACGTAGGTTGTCATGGAATCACAGTTTTCGACGCGTATTGAAATCAATGTTCGAAACAAACTAATTTTGCGTTGATATAACGAGGAGTCAATAGTCATCACGAGTTTGCCTTTCTTGTTTTCAGCTTCGGTGATAGACTCTGGCAAATTTTCAATGTCGATTCCCTCGAGTAGCATGAAATTACTTGTCGCGAATGACCAATCGTCGTAATTTTCGCGGCCCTTGAGCCTTGGCACGTTTACCAGCCGGACGTCGACTTTTTTAATCAATCACAATTAAACCGAAAAAAATTAGGAAAAATTGTACCGGCCCATAACCTGTTGAAACACGTGGGCTGTTCACAACAGACTAAAATTCTCTATTATAAAACCAATTTACATTCTGTAGTATAGATGGAGTTACAGGTTTATATTTATGAACGTTTTGATACATAATATTTTAACCTGTCAAATGTCAAATTTGACGTATGTCTGCTTAGAGAACATCACGCCGCGAGCCCTAGCAGTAAAATATTGCACAAACTGCATTTTATTTCACTTTCTCGCTGATCTAACGGTTGACACCTGTCAAATGTCAAATTTCACGTACGTCAGCTTAGAAAACGTCACTCCGTGATCCGGAGCGGTAACTCATTCGAACGCTCAACTTTCCAAGATTTTCTCGGTTTATTGACAGTTGACACCTGTCAAATGTCAAATTTAACGTATGTCTGCTTAGAGAACGTAACGCCGCGAGTCCGAGCAGTAAAACATTGCAGACACTGCATTTCATTTCACTTGCTCGTTGAATTGACTGTTGACATCTGTCAAATGTCAAATTTGAGGTATGTCTGCTTAGAAAACGTCCCGCCGTGTTCCGGAGCAGTCACCCATTCGAGCGCTGTACTCGAACATGCGTGCTAAACTTTCCAAGATTTTCTCGGTTGATTGACAGTCGACATTTAAAAAAAAAAAGGGGATTTCATCAACGACGTAAAAAAAAACGGTATTTCATCAACGACGTACCAGTTAGCCGAGATTAGACTTATTTTTGCTTCTTTCTTTTTTTTTCTCCCTGTATATAATTAATATTTTCAAATTTATTATTTTATTCTTTGAGTAATTTGGAAAAAATATTCTTGATCAAAATTAATTCTTTTTTTGTTTTGCTTTTTTAACTTCTATCGAATCAGTCTGTCCAGTGTCGACGACCGTTGAAACTTGCTCAAAGAACTGACAGTTGACACCTGTTAAATGGCAAACTTGTCGTACGTCAGCTTAGAAAACGTCACGCCGTGATCCGGAGCAGTAACTCATTCGAACGCTCAACTTTCCAAGATTTTCTCGATTTATTGACAGTTGACACCTGTCAAATGTCAAATTTGACGTATGTCTGCTTAAAGAACATCACGCCGCAAGCCCTAGCAGTAAAACAATGCACAAACTGCATTTCATTTCACTTTCTCGCTGATCTAACGGTTGAAATCTGTAAAATGTCAAGTTTGACGTACGTCAGCTAAGAAAACGTCACCCCGTGATCCGGAGCGGTAACTCATTCGAACGCTCAACTTTCCAAGATTTTCTCGGTTTATTGACAGTTAACACCTGTCAAATGTCAAATTTGACGTATGTCTGCTTAGAGAACATCACGACGCGAGCCAGAGCAGTAAAACATTGCACAAACTGCATTTCATTTCACTTTCTCGCTGATCTAACGGTCGACACCTGTCAAATGTCAAGTTTGACGTACGTCACCTTAGAAAACGTCGCTCCGTGATCTGGAGCGATAACTCATTCGATCGCTCAACTTTCAAAGATTTCCTCGGTTTATTGACAGTTGACACCTGTCAAATGTGACGTATGTCTGCTTAGAGAACGTCACGCCGCGAGCCCGAGCAGTAAAACATTGCAGACACTGCATTTCATTTCACTTTTTCGCTGAATTAACTGTTGACATCTGTCAAATGTCAAATTTGAAGTATGTCTGCTTAGAGAACGTCACGCCGCAAGCCCGAGACAGTTGACACCTGTCAAATGCCAAATTTGACGTATGTCTGCTGAGAGAACGTCATGCTGCCAGCCCTAGCAGTAAAACATTGCACAAACTGCATTTCATTTCACTTTCTCGCTGATCTAACGGTTGACACTTGTCTAATGTCAAGTTTGACGTACGTCAGCTTAGAAAACGTCACTCCGTGATCCGGAGCGGTAACTCATTCGTACGTTCAACTTTCCAAATTTCCTCGGTTTATTGACAGTTGACACCTGTCAAATGTCAAATTTGACGTATGTCTGCTTAGAGAACGTCACGCAGCGAGCCCTAGCAGCAGAACATTCCACAAACTGCATTTCATTGCACTTTCTCGCTGATCTAACGGTTGACACCTGTCAAATGAAAAGTTTGACGAACGTCAGCTTAGAAAACGTCACTCCGTGATCCGGAGCGGTAACTCATTCGAACGCTCAACTTTCAAAGATTTCCTCGGTTTATTGACAGTTGACACCTGTCAAATGTGACGTATGTCTGCTTAGAGAACGTCACGCCGCGAGCCCGAGCAGTAAAACATTGCAGACACTGCATTTCATTTCACTTTTTCGCTGAATTAACTGTTGACATCTGTCAAATGTCAAATATGAAGTATGTCTGCTTAGAGAACGTCACGCCGCAAGCCCGAGACAGTTGACACCTGTCAAATGCCAAATTTGACGTATGTCTGCTGAGAGAACGTCATGCTGCCAGCCCTAGCAGTAAAACATTGCTCAAACTGCATTTCATTTCACTTTCTCGCTGATCTAACTGTTGACACTTGTCTAATGTCAAGTTTGACGTACGTCAGCTTAGAAAACGTCACTCCGTGATCCGGAGCGGTAACTCATTCGTACGTTCAACTTTCCAAGATTTCCTCGGTTTATTGACAGTTGACACCTGTCAAATGTCAAATTTGACGTATGTCTGCTTAGAGAACGTCACGCAGCGAGCCCTAGCAGCAGAACATTCCACAAACTGCATTTCATTGCACTTTCTCGCTGATCTAACGGTTGACACCTGTCAAATGAAAAGTTTGACGAACGTCAGCTTAGAAAACGTCACTCCGTGATCCGGAGCGGTAACTCATTCGAACGCTCACTTTCCAAGATTTTCTCGGTTTATTGACAGTTGACACCTGTCAAATGTCAAATTTGACGTATGTCTGCTTAGAGAACGTCACGCCGCGAGCCCGAGCAGTAAAACAATGCACAAACTGCATTTTCATTTCACATTCTCGCTGATCTAACGGTTGACACCTGTCAAATGTCAAATTTGACGTACGTCAGCTTAGAAAACGTCACTCCGTGATCCGGAGCGGTAACTCATTCGAACGCTCAACTTTCCAAGATTTTCTCGGTTTATTGACAGTTGACACCTGTCAAATGTCAAATTTGACGTATGTCTGCTTAGAGAACGTCACGCCGCGAGCCCGAGCAGTAAAACATTGCAGACACTGCATTTCATTTCACTTGTACGCTGAATTGACTGTTAACATCTGTCAAATGTCAAATTTGAGGTATGTCTGCTTAGAGAACGTCACGCCGTGTTCCGAAGCAGTCACCCATTCTAGCGCTGTACTCGACCAAACGTGCTAAACTTTCCAAGATTTTCTCGGTTGATTGACAGTAGACACTTAAAAAAAAAAACGTTATTTCATCAACGACGTACGAGTTACCTGAGATTAGACTTATTTTTGCTTCTTTTTTTTTCACCCTGTATATAATTAATATTTTCAAATTTGTTATTTTATTATTTGAGAAATTTGGAAAAAATATTCTTGATCAAAATGATTTTTTTTTTGGTTTTGTTTTTTTAACTTCTATCGAATCAGTCTGTCCAGTGTCGACAACCGTTGAAACTTGCTCAAAGAACTGACAGTTGACACCTGTTAAATGGCAAACTTGACGTACGTCAGCTTAGAAAACGTCACGCCTTGATCCGGTGCGGTAACTCATTCGAACGCTCAACTTTCCAAGATTTTCTCGATTTATTGACAGTTGACACCTGTCAAATGTCAAATTTGACGTATGTCTGCTTAAAGAACATCACGCCGCGAGCCCTAGCAGTAAAATATTGCACAAAATGCATTTCATTTCACTTTCTCGCTGATCTAACGGTTGACACCTGTAAAATGTCAAATTTGACGTACGTCAGCTTAGAAAACGTCACTCCGTGATCCGGAGCGGTAACTCTTTCGAACGCTCAATTTTCCAAGATTTTCTCGGTTTATTGACAGTTGACACCTGTCAAATGTCAAATTTGACGTATGTAAGCTTAGAGAACGTCACGCCGCGAGCCCGAGCAGTAAAACATTGCAGACACTGCATTTCATTTCACTTGCTCGTTGAATTGACTGTTGACATCTGTCAAATGTCAAATTTGAGGTATGTCTGCTTAGAAAACGTCACGCCGTGTTCCGGAGCAGTCACCCATTCGAGCGCTGTACTCGAACATGCGTGCTAAACTTTCCAAGATTTTCTCGGTTGATTGACAGTCGACATTTAAAAAAAAAAAAAAAAAACGGTATTTCATCAACGACGTAAAAAAAAACGGTATTTCATCAACGACGTACCAGTTAGCCGAGATTAGACTTATTTTTGCTTCTTTCTTTTTTTTTCTCCCTGTATATAATTAATATTTTCAAATTTATTATTTTATTCTTTGAGTAATTTGGAAAAAATATTCTTGATCAAAATTAATATTTTTTTTTTGTTTTGTTTTTTTTAACTTCTATCGAATCAGTCTGTCCAGTGTCGACGACCGTTGAAACTTGCTCAAAGAACTGACAGTTGACACCTGTTAAATGGCAAACTTGTCGTACGTCAGCTTAGAAAACGTCACGCCGTGATCCGGAGCAGTAACTCATTCGAACGCTCAACTTTCCAAGATTTTCTCGATTTATTGACAGTTGACACCTGTCAAATGTCAAATTTGACGTCTGTCTGCTTAGAAAACGTCACGCTGCGAGCACTAGCAGTAAAACATTGCACAAACTGCATTTCATTTCACTTTTTTGCTGATCTAACGGTTGACACCTTTCAAATGTCAAATTTGACGTACGTCAGCTTAGAAAACGTCACGCCGTGATCCGGAGCGGTAACTCATTCGAACGCTCAACATTCCAAGATTTTTTTGGTTTATTGCCAGTTGACACCTGTCAAATGTTAAATTTGACGTATGTCTGCTTAAAGAACGTCACGCCGCGAGCACTAGCAGTAAAACATTGTACAAATTGCATTTCACTTTACTTTCTTGCTGATCTAACGGTTGACACCTGTCAAATGTCAAATTTGACGTACGTCAACTTAGAAAACGTCACGCCGTGATCCGGGGCGGTAATTCATTCGAACGCTCAACTTTCCAAGATTTTCTCGATTTATTGACAGTTGACATATGTCAAATGTAAAATTTGAGGTATGTCTGCTTAGAAAACGCCACGCCGTGTTCCGGAGCAGCCACCCATTCGAGCGCTGTACTCGAACATGCGTGCTAAACTTACCAAGATTTTCACAATTGATTGTATTTCATCAACGACGTACCAGTTACCTGAGATTAGATTTATTTTTCCTTCTTTCTTTTTTTTTGCACCCTGTATATAATTAATGTTTTCAAATTTATTATTTTAATCTTTGAGTAATTTGAAAAAAAAAATTCTTGATCAAAAGTAATTTTTTTTGTTTTGCTTTTTTTTAACTTCTCTCGAATCTGTATGTTCATTGTCGACGACCGTTGAAACTTGCTCAAAGAACTGACAGTTGACACCTGTTAAATGGCAAACTTGACATACGTCAGCTTAGATAATGTCACGCCGTGATCCGGAGCAGTCATCCAATCGAGCGTTAAACTTTCCAAGATTTTCTCGATTTATTGACAGTTGACACCTGTCAAATGTTAAATTTGACGTATGTCAGCTTAGAAAACGTCACGCCGTGATCCGGAGCGGTAACTCATTCGAACGCTTAACTTTCCAAAATTTTCTCGGTTTATTGACAGTTGACACCTGTCAATTGTTAAGTTTGACGTATATCTGCTTAAATAACGTCACGCCGCGAGCCCTAGCAGTAAAACATTGCACAAACTGCATTTCATTACACTTTCTCGCTGATCTAACGGTTGACACCTGTCAAATGTAAAGTTTGACGTATGTCTGCTTAAAGAACGTCACGCCGCGAGCCCTAGCAGTAAAACATTGCACAAACTGCATTTCATTTCACTTTCTCGCTGATCTAACGGTTGAAATCTGTAAAATGTCAAGTTTGACGTACGTCAGCTTAGAAAAAGTCACCCCGTGATCCGGAGCGGTAACTCATTCGAACGCTCAACTTTCCAACATTTTCTCGGTTTATTGACAGTTGACACCTGTCAAATGTCAAATTTGACGTATGTCTGCTTAGAGAACGTCACGACGCGAGCCATAGCAGTAAAACATTGCACAAACTGCATTTCATTTCACTTTCTCGCTGATCTAACGGCTGACACCTGTCAAATGTCAAGTTTGACGTACGTCACCTTAGAAAACGTCACTCCGTGATCTTGAGCGGTAACTCATTCGATCGCTCAAGTTTTAAAGATTTCCTCGGTTTATTGACAGTTGACACCTGTCAAATGTGACGTATGTCTGCTTAGAGAACGTAAAAACGAGCAGTAAAACATTGCAGACACTGCATTTCATTTCACTTTTTCGCTGAATTAACTGTTGACATCTGTCAAATGTAAAATTAGAAGTATGTCTGCTTAGAGAACGTCACGCCGCAAGCCCGAGACAGTTGACACCTGTCAAATACCAAATTTGACGTATGTCTGCTGAGAGAACGTCACGTCGCCAGCCCTAGCAGTAAAACATTGCACAAACAGCATTTCATTTCACTTTCTTGCTGATCTAACGGTTGACACCTTTCAAATGTCAAGTTTGACGTACGTCAGCTTAGAAAACGTCACTCCGTGATCCGTAGCGGTAACTCATTCAAACGCTCAGCTTTCAAAGATTTCCTCGGTTTATTGACAGTTGACACCTGTCAAATGTCAATTTCATCGTATGTCTGCTTAGAGAACGTCACGTCGCGAGCCCTAGAGGTAAAACATTGCACAAACTGCGTTTCATTTCACTTTCTCGCTGATCTAACGGTTGACACTGGTCAAATGTCAAGTTTGACGTACGTCAGCTTAGAAAACGTCACGCCGTGATCCGGCGCAGTCATCCAATCGAGCGCTCAACTTTCCAAGATTTCCTCGGTTTATTGACAGTTTACAAATGTCAAATGTCAAATTTGACGTATGTCTGCTTAGAGAACGTCACGCCGCGAGCCCTAGCAGTAAAACATTGCACAAACTGCATTTCATTTCACTTTCTCGGTGAGCTAACGGTTGACACCAGTCAAATGTAAAGTTTGACGTACGTAAGTTAGGAAACGTTACCCCGTGATCTGGAGCGATAACTCATTCGAACGCTCAACTTTCCAAGATTTTCTCGGTTTATTGACATTTGACACCTGTCAAATGTCAAATTTGACGTATGTCTCCTTACAGAACGTCACGCCGCGACGACGAGCAGTAAAACATTGCACAAACAGCATTTCATTTCACTTTCTCGCTGATCTAACGGTTGACACCTGTCAAATGTCAAGTTTGACGTACGTCAGCTTAGAAAACGTCTATCCGTGATCCGGAGCGGTAACTCATTCGAACGCTCAACTTTCCAATATTTTCTCGGTTTATTGAGAGTTGACACCTGTCAAATTTGACGTATGTCTGCTTAGGGAACGTCACGCCGCGAGCACGAGCTAAAAAATTGCAGACACTGCATTTCATTTCACTTTCTCGCTGATCTAACGGTTGACACCTGTCAAATGTCAAGTTTAACGTACGTCAGCTTAGGAAACGTCACTCCGTGATCCGGAGCGGTAACTCATTCGAACGCTCAACTTTCCAAGGTTTTCTCGGTTTATTGAAAGTTGACACCTGTCAAATGTCAAATTTACGTATGTCTGCTTAGAGAGCGCTCAACTTTCCAAGATTTTCTCGGTTTATTGACAATTGACACCTGTCAAATTTGACGTATGGCTGCTTAGAGAACGTCACGCCGCGAGCCCGAGCTGCAAAATATTGCAGACACAGCATTTCATTTCACGTGCTTGCTGAATAGACTGTTGACATCTGTCAAATGTCAAATTTGAAATATGTCTGCTTAGAAGACGTCACGCCGTGTTCTGGAGCAGTCATCCATTCGAGCGCTGTACTCCAACATGCGTGCTAAACTTTCCAAGATTTTCTTGGTTTATTGACAGTTGACACCTGTCAAATGTCAAATTTGACGTATGTCTGCTTAGAGAACGTCATGCCGCGAGCCCTAGCAGTAAAACATTGCACAAACTGCATTTCATTTCACTTTCACGCTGATCTAACGGTTGACACCTGTCAAATGTCAAGTTTGACGTACGTCAGCTTAGGAAACGTCACTCCGTGATCCGGAGCGGTAAATCATTCGAACGCTCAACTTTCCAAGATTTTCTCGGTATATTGAAAGTTGACACCTGTCAAATGTCAAAATTGACGTATGTCTGTTTAGAGAACGTCACGCCGCGAGCCCGATCAATAAAACATTGCAGACACTGCATTTTGTTTCACTTGTTCGCTGAATTGACTGTTGGCGTCCGTCAAATGTCAAATTTGATGTATGTCTGCTTAGAAAACGTCACGCCGTGTTCCGGAGCAGTCATCCATTCGAGCGCTGTACTCGAACATGCGTGCTAAACTTTCCAAGATTTTCTCGGTTGATTGACAGTCGACACAAAAAAAAAACGGTATTTCATCAACGACGTACCAGTTTCCTGAGATTAGACTTATTTTTGCTTCTTTCTTTTTTTTCACCCTGTATATAATTAATATTTTCAAATTTATTATTTTATTCTTTGAGTAATTTGGAAAAAATATTCTTGATTAAAATTAATTTTTTTTCTCGTTTTGTTTTTTTTAACTTCTATAGAATCAGTCTGTCCAGTGTCGACGACCGTTGAAACTTGCTCAAAGAACTGACAGTTGACACCTGTTAAATAGGCAAACTTGACGTACGTCAGCTTAGAAAACGTCACGCCGTGATCCGGAGCAGTCATCCCATCGAGCGCTCAACTTTCCAAGATTTTCTCGGTTTATTGACAGTTGACACCTGTCAAATGTCAAATTTGACGTATGTCTGCTTAGAGAACGTCGCGTCGCGAGCTCGAGCAGTAAAACATTGCAGACACTGCATTTCATTTCACTTGTTCGCTGAATTGACTGTTGACATCTGTCAAATGTCAAATTTGAGGTATGTCTGCTTAGAAAACGTCACGAAATGTTCCGGAGCAGTCATCCAATCAAGCGCTCAACTTTCCAAGATTTTCTCGGTTTATTGACAGTTGACACCTGTCAAATGTCAAATTTGACATATGTCTGCTTAGAAAACGTCACGCCGCGAGCCCTAGCAGTAAAACATTGCACAAACTTTTTTTCATTTTATTTTCTCAAATGTCAAGTTTGATGTACGTCAGCTTAGAAAACGTCACTCCGTGATCCGGAGCGGTAACTCATTCGAACGCTCAACTTTCAAAGATTTCCTCAGTTTATTGACAGTTGACACCTGTCAAATGTCAAATTTGATGTATGTCTGCTTAGAGAACGTCACGCCGCCAGCTCGAGCAGTAAAACATTGCAGACACTGCATTTCATTTCACTTGTTCGCTGAATTTACTGTTGACATCTGTCAAATGTCAAAATTTGAGGTATGTCTGTTCAGAAAACGTCACGAAATGTTACGGAGCATTCACCCATTCGAGCGCTGTACTCGAACATGCGTGCTAAACTTTCCAAGATTTTTTCGGTTGACTGACAGTCGACACAAAAAATTAAAAAAACGGTGTTTCATCAACGAGGTACCTGTTACCTGAGATTAGACTTATTTTTGCTTCTTTCTTTTTTTTCACCCTGTATATAATTAATATTTTCAAATTTATTATTTTATTCTTTGAGTAATTTGGAAAAAATATTCTTGATTAAAATTAATTTTTTTTCTCGTTTTGTTTTTTTTAACTTCTATAGAATCAGTCTGTCCAGTGTCGACGACCGTTGAAACTTGCTCAAAGAACTGACAGTTGACACCTGTTAAATAGGCAAACTTGACGTACGTCAGCTTAGAAAACGTCACGCCGTGATCAGGAGCAGTCATCCAATCAAGCGCTCAACTTTCCAAGATTTTCTCGGTTTATTGACAGTTGACACCTGTCAAATGTCATATTCGACGTATGTCTGCTTAGAGAACGTCACGCCGCGAGCTCGAGCAATAAAACTTTGCTGACACTGCATTTCATTTCACTTGTTCGCTGAATTGACTGTTGACATCTGTCAAATGTCAAATTTTAGTTATGTCTGCTTAGAAAACGTCACGCCGTGTTCCGGAGCAGTCACCCATTCGAGCGCTGTACTCTAACATGCGTGCTAAACTTTCCAAGATTTTCTCGGTTGATTGACAGTCGACACAAAAAATTAAAAAAACGGTGTTTCATCAACGAGGTACCAGTTACCTGAGATTAGACTTATTTTTGCTTCTTTCTTTTTTTTCACCCTGTATATAATTAATATTTTCAAATTTATTATTTCATTCTTTGAGTAATTTGGAAAAAATATTCTTGATTAAAATAATTTTTTTGTTTTGTTTTTTTAACTTCTATCGAATCAGTCTGTCCAGTGTCGACGACCGTTGAAACTTGCTCAAAGAACTGACAGTTGACACCTGTTAAATAGGCAAACTTGACGTACGGCGGCTTAGAAAACGTCAAGCGGTGATCCGGAGCAGTCATCCAATCGAGCGCTCAACTTTCCAAGATTTTCTCGGTTTATTGATAGTTGACACCTGTCAAATGTCAAATTTGACGTATGTCCGCTTAGAGAACGTCACGCCGCGAGCCCTAGAAGTAAAACATTGCACAAACTGCATTTCATTTCACTTTCTCGCTGATCTAACGGTTGACACCTGTCAAATGTAAAAGTTTGACGTACGTCAGCTTAGAAAAGTCACTCTGTGATCCGGAGCGGTAACTCATTCGAACGCTCAACTTTCAAAGATTTCCTCGGTTTATTGAAAGTTGACACCTGTCAAATTTGACGTATGTCTGCTTAGAGAACGTCACGCCGCGAGCTCGAGCAGTAAAACATTGCAGATACTGGATTTCATTTCACTTGTTCGCTGAATTGACTGTTGACATCTGTCAAATGTCAAATTTGAGGTATGCCTGCTTAGAGAACGTCACTCAGCGAGCCCTAGCAGTAAAACATAGCACAAACTGCATTTCATTTCACTTTCTCGCTGATCTAACGGCTGACACCTGTCAAATGTCAAGTTTGAAGTTCGTCAGCTTAGAAAACGTCACTCCGTGATCGGGAGCGGTACCTCATTCGAACGCTCAACTTTCCAAGATTTTCTCGGTTTATTGACAGTTTACAACTGTCAAATTTGACGTATGTTTGATTAGAGAACGTCACGCCGCGAGCCCGAGCAATAAAACATTGCAGACACTGCATTTCATTTCACTTGCTTACTGAATTGACTGTTGACAACTGTGAAATGTCAAATTTGAGGTATGTCTGCTTAGAAAACGTCACGCCGTGTTCCGGAGCAGTCACCCATTCTAGCGCTGTACTCCAACATGCGTGCTAAACTTTCCAAGAATTTCTCGGTTTATTGACAGTTGACACCTGTCAAATGTAAAATTTGACGTATGTCTGCTTAGATAACGTCATGCCGCGAGCCCTAGCAGTAAAACATTGCACAAACTGCATTTCATTTCACGTTCTCTCTGATCTAACGGTTGACACCTGTCAAATGTCAAGTTTGACGTACGTCAGCTTAGAAAACGTCACTCCGTGAGCCCGAGCAGTAAAACATTGCAGACACTGCATTTCATTTTACTTGTTCGCTGAATTGACTGTTGACATCTGTCAAATGTCAAATTAGAGGTATGTCTGCTTACAAAACGTCACGCCGTGTTCCGGAGCAGTCACCCATTCGAGCGCTTTACTCGAACATGCGTGGTAAACTTTCCAAGATTTTCTCGGTTGATTGACAGTCGACACGTACAAAAAAAAAACGATATTTCATCAACGACGTACCAGTTACCTGAGATTAGACTTATTTTTGCATCTTTCTTTTTTTTCACCCTGTATATAATTAATATTTTCAAATTTATTATTTTATTCTTTGAGTAATTTGGAAAAAAAATTCTTGATCAAAATTAATTTTTTGTTTTGTTTTTTTACTACTTTTTTACCGTTGAAACTTGCTCAAAGAACTGACAGTTGACACCTGTTAAATAGGCAAACTTGACGTACGTCAGCTTAGAAAACGTCACGCCGTGAGCCCTAGCAGTAAAACATTGCCCAAACTGCATTTCATTTCACTTTTTCGCTGATCCAACGGTTGACACCTGTCAAATGTCAAGTTTGACGTACGTCAGCTTAGTAAACGTCACCCCGTGATCCGGAGCGGTAACTCGTTCTAACGCTCAACTTTCAAAGATTTCCTTGGTTTATTTACAGTTGGCACCTGTCAAATGACAAATTTGACGTATGTCTGCTTAGAGAACGTCACGCCGCGAGCTCGAGCAGTAAAACATTGCAGACACTGCATTTCATTTCGCTTGTTCGCTGAATTGACTGTTGACATCTGTCAAATGTCAAATTTGATGTATGTCTGTTTAGAAAACGTCACACGTGTTCCGGAGCAGTCACCCATTCGAGCGCTGTACTCGAACATGCTTGCTAATCTTTCCAAGATTTTCTCGGTTGATTGACAGTCGACAGAAAAAAAAAACGGTATTTCATCAACGACGTACCAGTTACCTGAGATTAGACTCATTTTTGCTTCTTTCTTTTTTTCATCCTGTATATAATTAATATTTTCAAATTTATTATTTTATTCTTTGAGTAATTTGGAAAAAATAGTCTTGATCAAAATTAATTTTTATTGTTTGTTTTGTTTTTTTTAACTTCTATCGAATCAGTCTGTCCAGTGTCGACGACCGTCGAAACTTGCTCAAAGAACTGATAGTTGACACCTGTTAAATAGGTAAACTTGACGTACGTCAGCTTAGAAAACGTCACGCCGTGATCCGGGGCAGTCATCCAATCGAACGATCAACTTTCCAAGAGTTTCTCGGTTTATTGACAGTTGACACCTGCCAAATGTCAAATTTGATGTATGTCTGCTTAGAGAACGTCACGCCGCGAGCCCGAGCAGCAAAACATTGCACAAACTGCATTTCTTTTCACTTTCTCGTTGATCTAACGGTTGACACATGTCAAGTTTCCCGTACGTCAGCATAGAAAACGTCACTCTGTGATCCGGAGCGGTAACTCATTCGAACGCTCAACTTTCAAAGATTTCCTCGGTTTATTGACAGTTAACACCTGTCAAATGTCAAATTTGACGTATGTCTGCTTAGAGAACGTCACGCCGCGAGCTCGAGCAGTAAAACATTGCAGACACTGCATTTCATTTCACTTGTTCGCTGAATTGACTGTTGACATCTGTCAAATGTCAAATTTTAGGTATGTCTGCTTAGAAAACGTCACGCCGTGTTCACCCATTGGAGCGCTGTACTCGCACATGCGTGCTAAACTTTCCAAGATTTTCTCGGTTGATTGACAGTCGACACAAAAAAAAAACGGTATTTCATCAACGACGTACCAGTTAACCGAGAATAGACTTATTTTTGCTTCTTTCTTTTTTTTCACCCTGTATATAATTAATATTTACAAATTTATTATTTTATTCTTTGAGTAATTTGGAAAAAATATTCTTGATCAAAATTAATTTTTTTTTTGGTTCTGTTCTTTCTAACTTCTATCGAATCAGTCTGTCCATTGTCGACGACCGTTGAAACTTGCTCAAATAACTGACAGTTGACACCTGTTAAATATGCAAACTTGACGGACGTCAGCTTAGAAAACGTCACGCCGTGATCCGGAGCGATAACTCATTCGAACGCTCAACTTTCCAAGATTTTCTCGGTTTATTGACAGTTGACACCTGTCAAATGTCTAATTTGACGTGTGTCTGCATAGAGAACGTCACGCCGCGAGCCCTAGCAGTAAAACATTACACAAACTGCATTTCATTTCACTTTCTCGCTGATCTAACGGTTGACACCTGTCAAATGTCAAGTTTGACGTACGTAAGCTTAGAAAACGTCACTCCGTGATCCGGAGCGGTAACTCATTCGAACGCTCAACTTTCCTAGATTTTCTCGGTATATTGAAAGTTGACACCTGTTAAATGTCAAATTTGACGTATGTCTGATTAGAGAACGTCACGCCGCGAGCCCGAGCAGTAAAACATTGCAGACACTGCATTTTATTTCACTTGTTCGCTGAATTGACCGTTGACATCTGTCAAATGTCAAATTTGACATACGTCAGATTAGAAAACGTCACTCCGTGATCCGGACCGGTAACTCATTCGAACGCTCAACTTTCCAAGATTTTCTCAGTTTATTTACAGTTGAAACATGTCAAATGTCAAAGTTGACGTATGTCTGCTTAGAGAACATCACGCCGCGAGCCCGAGCAGTAAAACATTGCACAAACTGCATTTCATTTCACTTTCTCGCTGATCTAACGGTTGACACCTGTCAAATGTCAAGTTTCCCGTACGTCAGCATAGAAAACGTCACTCTGTGATCCGGAGCGGTAACTCATTCGAACGCTCAACTTTCAAAGATTTCCTAGGTTCATTGACAGTTAACACCTGTCAAATGTCAAATTTGACGTATGTCTGCTTAGAGAACGTCACGCCGCGAGCTCGAGCAGTAAAACATTGCAGACACTGCATTTCATTTCACCTGTTCGCTGAATTGACTGTTGACATCTGTCAAATGTAAAATTTGAGGTATGTCTGCTTAGAAAACGTCACGCCGTGTTCCGGAGCAGTCACCCTTTCGAGCGCTGTACTCGAACATGCGTGCTAAACTTTCCAAGATTTTCTCGGTTGAAAGGGTCGACACAAAAAAAAAAACGGTATTTCAGCAACGACGTACCAGTTACCTGAGATTAGACTTATTTTTTGTTCTTTATTTTTTTCACCCTGTATATAATTAATATTTTCAAATTTATTATTTTATTCTTTGAGTAATTTGGAAAAAATATTCTTGATCAAAATATTTTTTTTTTTATTTTTTTTTTCAACTTTTATCGATTCAGTCTGTCCAGTGTCGACGACCGTTGAAACTTGCTCAAAGAACTGACAGTTGACACCTGTTAAATAGGCAAACTTGACTTACGTCAGCTTAGAAAATGTCACGCCGTGATCCGGAGCAGTCATCTAATCGAGCGCTCAACTTTCCAAGATTTTCTCGGTTTATTGACAGTTGACACCTGTCAAATGTCAAATTTGACGTATGTCTGCTTAGAGAACGTCACGCCGCGAGCTCGAGCAGTAAAACATTGCAGACACTGCATTTCATTTGACTTTTTCGCTGAATTGACTGTTGACATATGTCAAATGTCAAATTTGAGGTATGTCTGCTTAGAAATCGTCACGCCCTGTTCCGGAGCAGTCATCCATTCGAGCGCTGTACTCGAACATGCGTGCTTAGCTTTCCAAGATTTTCTCGGTTGATTGACAGTCGACACTTAAAAAAAAAAAAAAACGGTATTTGATCAACGACGTACCAGTTACCTGAGATTAGACTTATCTTTGCTTCTTTCTTTCTTTTTCACCCTGTATATAATTAATATTTTCAAATTTATTATGTCATTCTTTGAGTAATTTGGAAAAAATATTCTTGATCAAAATTAATTTTTTTTTTAACTTCTATCGAATCACTCTGTCCAGTATCGACGACCGTTGAAACTTGCTCAAAGAACTGACAGTTGACACCTGTTAAATAGGCAAACTTGACGTACGTCAGCTTAGAAAACGTCACGCCGTGTTCCGGAGCAGTCACCCATTCGAGCGCTGTACTCGAGCATGCGTGCTAAACTTTCCAAGATTTTCTCGGTTGATTGACAGTCAACACATAAAAAAAAAAAAAACGGTATTTCAACGACGACGTACCAGTTACCTGAGATTAGACTTATTTTTGCTTCTTTCTTTCTTTTTCACCCTGTATATAATTAATATTTTCAAATTTATTATGTTATTCTTTGAGTAATTTGGAAAAATATTCTTGATCAAAATTAATTTTTTTTTTTTAATTCTATCGAATCACTATGTCCAGTGTCGACGACCGTTGTAACTTGCTCAAAGAACATACAGTTGACAACTGTTAAATAGGCAAACTTGACGTACGTCCGCTTAGAAAACGTCACGCCGTGATCCGGAGCAGTCATCCAATCGAGCGCTAAACTTTCCAAGATTTTCTCGGTTGATTGACATTGGACACAAAAAAAAATTTCATCAACGACGTACCAGTTACCAGAGATTAGACTTATTTTTGCTTCTTTTTTTTCACCCTGTATATAATTATTATTTTCAAATTTATTATTTTATTCTTTGAATAATTTGGAAAAAATATTCTTGATCAAAATTAATTTTTGTTTTGTTTTGTTTTTCAACTTCTATCGAATCAGTCTGTCCACTGTCGACGACCGTTGAAACTTGCTCAAAGAACTGACAGTTGACACCTGTTAAATAGAAAACGTCACGCCGTGATCCGGAGCAGTCATCCAATCGAGCGCTCAACTTTCCAAGATTTTCTCGGTTTATTGACAGTTGACACCTGTCAAATGTCAAATTTGACGTGTGTCTGCTTAGAGAACGTCACGCCGCGAGCCCTAGCAGTAAAACATTGTACAAACTGCATTTCATTTCATTTTCTCGCTGGTAAAACAGTTGACACCTGTCAAATGTCAAATTTGACGTACGTCAGCTTAGAAAACGTCACTCCGTGATCCGAAGCAGTCATCCAATCGAGCGCTCACCTTTCCAAGATTTTCTCGGTTTATTGACAGTTGACACCTATCAAATGTCAAATTTGACGTGTGTCTGCTTAGAAAACTACACCCATTCGAGCGCTGCACTCGATCATGCGTGCTAAACTTTCCAAGATTTTCTCGGTTTATTGACAGTTGACACCTGTCAAATGTCAAATTTGACGTGTGTCTGCTTAGAGAACGTCACGCCGCGAGCCCTAGCAGTACAAATGGCAAATTTGAGGTATGTCTGCTTAGAAAACGTCACGCCGTGTTCCGCAGCAGTCACCCATTCGAGCGCTGTACTCGAACATGCGTGCTAAACTTTCCAAGATTTTCTCGGTTGATTGACAGTCGACACTTAAAAAAAAAAAAAACGGTATTTCATCAACGACGTACCAGTTACCTGAGATTAGACTTATTTTTGCTTCTTTTTTTTCACCCTGTATATAATTAATAATTTAAAAATTATTATTTTATTCTTTGAGTAATTTGGAAAAAATATTCTTGATCAAAATTATTTTTTTTTGTTTTGTTTTTTTTAACTTCTATCGTATCAGTCTGTCCAGTTTCGACGACCGCTGCAACTTGCTCAAAGAACTGACAGTTGACACCTGTTAAATAGGCAAACTTGACGTACGTCACCTTAGAAAACGTCACGCCGTGATCCGGAGCTGTCATCCAATCGAGCGCTCAACTTTCCAAGATTTTCTCGGTTAGTTGACAGTCGACACTTAAAAAAAAAAAAACGGTATTTCATAAACGACGTACCAGTTACCTGAGATTAGACTTCTTTTTGCTTCTTTTTTTCCACCCTGTATATAATTAATATTTTCAAATTTATTATTTTACTCTTTGAGTAATTTGGAAAAAATATTCTTGATCAAAATTATTTTTTGTTTGTTTTGTTTTTTTAACTTCTATCGAATCAGTCTGTCCAGTGTCGACGACCGCTGAAACTTGCTCAAAGAACTTACAGTTGACACCTGTTATAAAGGCAAACATGACGTACGGCAGCTTAGAATACGTCAGGCCGTGATCCGGAGCAGTCATCCAATCGAGCGCTCAACTTTCCAAGATTTTCTCGGTTTATTGACAGTTGACACTTGTCAAATGTCAAATTTGACGTGTGTCTGCTTAGAGAACGTCACGCCGCGAGCCCTAGCAGTAAAACATTGTACAAACTGCATTTCATTTCACTTTCTCGCTGGTCAAACGGTTGACACCAGTCAAATGTCAAATTTGACGTACGTCAGCTTAGAAAACGTCACTATGTGATCCGAAGCGGTCATCCAATCGAGCGCTCAACTTTCCAAGATTTTCTCGGTTTATTGACAGTTGACAATTGTCAAATGTCAAATTTGACGTGTGTCTGCTTAGAAAACGTCACGCCGTGTTCCGCAACAGTCACCCATTCGAGCGCTGTACTCGAACATGCGTGCTAGACTTTCCAAGATTTTCTCGGTTGATTGACAGTTGACACCTGTCAAATGCCAAATTTGACGTGTGTCTGCTTAGAGAACGTCACGCCGCGAGCCCTAGCAGTAAAACATTGCACAAACTGCATTTCATTTCATTTTCTCGCTGATCTAACGGTTGACACCTGTCAAATTTGACGTACGTCAGCTTAGAAAACGTCACTCCGTGATCCGGAGCAGTCATCCAATCGAGCGCTCAACTTTCCAAGATTTTCTCGGTTTATTGACGGTTGGCACCTGTCAAATGTCAAATTTGAAGTGTGTCTGCTTAGAGAACGTCACGCCGCGAGCCCTAGCAGTAAAACATTGCACAAACTGCATTTCATTTCACTTTCTCGCTGATCTAACGGTTGACACCTGTCAAATGTCAAATTTGACGTACGTCAGCTTAGAAAACGTCACTCCGTGATCCGGAGCAGTCATCCGATCGAGCGCTCAACTTTCCAAGATTTTCTCGGTTTATTGACAGTTGACACCTGTCAAATATCAAATTTAACGCACGTCAGCTAAGAAAACGTCACTCCGTGATCCGGAGCGGTAACTCATTCGAACGCTCAACTTTCCAAAATTTTCTCGGTTTATTGACAGTTGACACCTGTCAAATGTCAAATTTGACGTGTGTCTGCTTAGAGAACGTCACGCCACGAGCCCTAGCAGTAAAACATTGCAGACACTGAATTTCATTTCACTTTCTCGCTGATCTAACGGTTGACACCGTCACGTCAGCTTAGAAAACGTCACTCCGTGATCCGGAGCAGTCATCGAATCGAGCGCTCAACTTTACAAGATTTTCTCGGTTTATTGACAGTTGACACCTGTCAAATGTTAAATTTGACGTGTGTCTGCTTAGAGAACGTCACGCCGCGAGCCCTAGCAGTAAACCATTGCACAAACTGCATTTGGTTTCGCTTTCTCGCTGATCTAACGGTTGACACCTGTCAAATGTCAAATTTGAAGTACGTCAGCTTAGAAATCGTCACTCCGTGATCCGGAGCGGTAACTCATTCGAACGCTCAACTTTCCAAGATTTTCTCGGTTTATTGACAGATGACACCTGTCAAATTTGACGTATGTCTGCTTAGAGCACGTCACGCCGCGAGCTCTAGCAGTAAAACATTGCACAAACTGCATTTCATTTCACTTTCTCGCTAATCTAACGGTTGACACCTGTCAAATGTCAAGTTTGACGAACATCAGCTTAGAAAAGGTCTCCCGGATCACTGGGAGACCTTTTCTAAGCGGTAGCTCATTCGAACGCTCAACTTGCCAAGATTTTCTCGGTTTATTGACAGTTGACACCTGTCAAATGTCAAATTTGACGTATGTCTGCTTAGAGAACGTCACGCCGAGAGCCCTAGCAGTAAAACATTGCACAAACTGCATTTCATTTCACTTTCTCGCTGATCTAACTGTTGACACCCGTCAAATGTCAAGTTTGACGTGCGTCAGCTTAGAAAACGTCACTCCGTGATCCGGAGCGGTAACTCATTCGAACGCTCAACTTTCCAAGATTTTCTCGGTTTATTGACAGTAGACACCTGTCAAATGTGAAATTTGACGTATGTCTACTTAGAGAACGTCACGCCGCGAGCCCGAGCAGTAAAACATTGCTGACACTGCATTTCATTTCACTTGTTCGTTGAATTGACTGTTGACATCTGTCAAATGTCAAATTTGAGGTATGTCTGCTTAGAAAACGTCACGCCGTGTTCCGGAGCAGTCACCCATTCAAGCGCTGTACTCGAACATGCGTGCTAAACTTTCCAAGATTTTCTCGGGTGATTGACAATCGACACAAAAAAAAACGGTATTTCATCAACGACGTACCAGTTACCTGAGATTAGACTTATTTTTGCTTCTTTCTTTTTTTTTCACCCTGTATATAATTAATATTTTCAAATTTATTATTTTATTCTATGCCCGAGCAGTAAAACATTGCAGACACTGCATTTCATTTCACTTTCTATCTGATCTAACGGTTGACACCTGTCAAATGTCAAATTTGACGTACGTCAGCTTAGACAACGTCACTTCGTGATCCGGAGCGGTAACACATTCGAACGCTCAACTTTCCAAGATTTTCTCGGTTTATTGACAGTTGACACCTGTCAAATGTCAAATTTTACGTATGTCTGCTTAGAGAACTTCACGCCGCAAGCCCTAGCAGTAAAACATTGCACAAACTGCATTTCATTCCACTTTCTCGCTAATCTAACCGTTGACACCTGTCAAATGTCAAGTTTGACGTACGTCAGCTTAGAAAATGTCACTCCGTGATCCGGAGCGGTAACTCATTCGAACGCTCAACTTTCCAAGATTTTCTCGGTTTATTGACAGTTGACACCTGTCAAATGTCAAAATTGACGTATGTCTGCTTAGAGAACGTCACGCCGCGAGCCCGAGCAGTAAAACATTGTAGACACTACATTTCATTTCACTTGTTCGCTGAATTGACTGTTGACATCTGTCAAATGTCAAATTTGAGGTGTGACTGCTCAGAAAACGTCACGCCGTGTTCCGGAGCAGTCACCCATTCGAGCGCTGTACTCGGACATGCGTGCTAAACTTTCTAAGATTTTCTCGGTTGATTGATAGTCGACACTTAAAAAAAAACGGTCATCAACGGTCATCAACGACGTACTAGTTACCTGAGGTTAGAATTATTTTTGCTTCTTTCTTGTTTTTCACCCTGTCTATAATTAATATTTTCATATTTACTATTTTATTCTTTGAGTAATTTGGAAAACATATTCTTGATCAAATTTTTTTTTTTTTTTGGTTTTGTTTTTTTTAACTTCTATCGAATCAGTCTGTCCAGTGTCGACGACCGTTGAAACTTGCTCAAAGAACTGACAGTTGACACCTGTTAAATAGGCAAACTTGACGTACGTCAGCTTAGAAAACGTCACGACGTGATCCGGAGCAGTCATCCAATCGAGCGCTCAACTTTCTACAATTTTCCCGGTTTATTGACAGTTGACACCTGTCAAATGTCAAATTTGATGTATGTCTGCTTAGAGAACGTCACGCCGCGAGCCCTAGCAGTAAAACATTGCACAAACTATATTTCATTTCAATTTCTCGCTGATCTAACGGTTGACACCTGTCAAATGTCAAGTTTGACGTACGTCAGCTTAGAAAACGTCACTCCGCCATCCGAAGCGGTAGCTCATTCGAACGCTCAACTTTCCAAGATTTTCTCGGTTTAATGAGAGTTGACACCCGTCAAATGTCAAATTTGACGTATGTCTGCTCACAGAACGTCACGCCGCGAGCCCGAGCAGTAAAACATTGCAGACACTGCATTTCATTTCACTTGTTCACTGAATTGACTGTTGACATCTGTCAATGGTCAAATTTGAGGTATGCCTGCTTAGAAAACGTCACCCCGTGTTCCGGAGCAGTCATCCATTCGAGCGCTGTACTCGAACATGCGTGCTAAACTTTCCAAGATTTTCTCTGGTTTGCTCAAAGAACTGACAGTTGACACCTGTTAAATAGGCAAACTTGACGTATGTCAGCTTAGAAAACGTCACGCCATGATCCGGAGCAGTCATCCAATCGAGCGCTCAACTTTCTACAATTTTCCCGGTTTATTGACAGTTGACACCTGTCAAATGTCAAATTTGATGTATGTCTGCTTAGAGAACGTCACGCCGCGAGCCCTAGCAGTAAAACATTGCACAAACTATATTTCATTTCAATTTCTCGCTGATCTAACGGTTGACACCTGTCAAATGAAAAGTTTGACGAACGTCAGCTTAGAAAACGTCACTCCGTGATCCGGAGCGGTAACTCATTCGAACGCTCACTTTCCAAGATTTTCTCGGTTTATTGACAGTTGACACCTGTCAAATGTCAAATTTGACGTATGTCTGCTTAGAGAACGTCACGCCGCGAGCCCGAGCAGTAAAACAATGCACAAACTGCATTTTCATTTCACATTCTCGCTGATCTAACGGTTGACACCTGTCAAATGTCAAATTTGACGTACGTCAGCTTAGAAAACGTCACTCCGTGATCCGGAGCGGTAACTCATTCGAACGCTCAACTTTCCAAGATTTTCTCGGTTTATTGACAGTTGACACCTGTCAAATGTCAAATTTGACGTATGTCTGCTTAGAGAACGTCACGCCGCGAGCCCGAGCAGTAAAACATTGCAGACACTGCATTTCATTTCACTTGTACGCTGAATTGACTGTTAACATCTGTCAAATGTCAAATTTGAGGTATGTCTGCTTAGAGAACGTCACGCCGTGTTCCGAAGCAGTCACCCATTCTAGCGCTGTACTCGACCAAACGTGCTAAACTTTCCAAGATTTTCTCGGTTGATTGACAGTAGACACTTAAAAAAAAAAACGTTATTTCATCAACGACGTACGAGTTACCTGAGATTAGACTTATTTTTGCTTCTTTTTTTTTCACCCTGTATATAATTAATATTTTCAAATTTGTTATTTTATTATTTGAGAAATTTGGAAAAAATATTCTTGATCAAAATGATTTTTTTTTTGGTTTTGTTTTTTTAACTTCTATCGAATCAGTCTGTCCAGTGTCGACAACCGTTGAAACTTGCTCAAAGAACTGACAGTTGACACCTGTTAAATGGCAAACTTGACGTACGTCAGCTTAGAAAACGTCACGCCTTGATCCGGTGCGGTAACTCATTCGAACGCTCAACTTTCCAAGATTTTCTCGATTTATTGACAGTTGACACCTGTCAAATGTCAAATTTGACGTATGTCTGCTTAAAGAACATCACGCCGCGAGCCCTAGCAGTAAAATATTGCACAAAATGCATTTCATTTCACTTTCTCGCTGATCTAACGGTTGACACCTGTAAAATGTCAAATTTGACGTACGTCAGCTTAGAAAACGTCACTCCGTGATCCGGAGCGGTAACTCTTTCGAACGCTCAATTTTCCAAGATTTTCTCGGTTTATTGACAGTTGACACCTGTCAAATGTCAAATTTGACGTATGTAAGCTTAGAGAACGTCACGCCGCGAGCCCGAGCAGTAAAACATTGCAGACACTGCATTTCATTTCACTTGCTCGTTGAATTGACTGTTGACATCTGTCAAATGTCAAATTTGAGGTATGTCTGCTTAGAAAACGTCACGCCGTGTTCCGGAGCAGTCACCCATTCGAGCGCTGTACTCGAACATGCGTGCTAAACTTTCCAAGATTTTCTCGGTTGATTGACAGTCGACATTTAAAAAAAAAAAAAAAAAACGGTATTTCATCAACGACGTAAAAAAAAACGGTATTTCATCAACGACGTACCAGTTAGCCGAGATTAGACTTATTTTTGCTTCTTTCTTTTTTTTTCTCCCTGTATATAATTAATATTTTCAAATTTATTATTTTATTCTTTGAGTAATTTGGAAAAAATATTCTTGATCAAAATTAATATTTTTTTTTTGTTTTGTTTTTTTTTAACTTCTATCGAATCAGTCTGTCCAGTGTCGACGACCGTTGAAACTTGCTCAAAGAACTGACAGTTGACACCTGTTAAATGGCAAACTTGTCGTACGTCAGCTTAGAAAACGTCACGCCGTGATCCGGAGCAGTAACTCATTCGAACGCTCAACTTTCCAAGATTTTCTCGATTTATTGACAGTTGACACCTGTCAAATGTCAAATTTGACGTCTGTCTGCTTAGAAAACGTCACGCTGCGAGCACTAGCAGTAAAACATTGCACAAACTGCATTTCATTTCACTTTTTTGCTGATCTAACGGTTGACACCTTTCAAATGTCAAATTTGACGTACGTCAGCTTAGAAAACGTCACGCCGTGATCCGGAGCGGTAACTCATTCGAACGCTCAACATTCCAAGATTTTTTTGGTTTATTGCCAGTTGACACCTGTCAAATGTTAAATTTGACGTATGTCTGCTTAAAGAACGTCACGCCGCGAGCACTAGCAGTAAAACATTGTACAAATTGCATTTCACTTTACTTTCTTGCTGATCTAACGGTTGACACCTGTCAAATGTCAAATTTGACGTACGTCAACTTAGAAAACGTCACGCCGTGATCCGGGGCGGTAATTCATTCGAACGCTCAACTTTCCAAGATTTTCTCGATTTATTGACAGTTGACATATGTCAAATGTAAAATTTGAGGTATGTCTGCTTAGAAAACGCCACGCCGTGTTCCGGAGCAGCCACCCATTCGAGCGCTGTACTCGAACATGCGTGCTAAACTTACCAAGATTTTCACAATTGATTGTATTTCATCAACGACGTACCAGTTACCTGAGATTAGATTTATTTTTCCTTCTTTCTTTTTTTTTGCACCCTGTATATAATTAATGTTTTCAAATTTATTATTTTAATCTTTGAGTAATTTGAAAAAAAAAATTCTTGATCAAAAGTAATTTTTTTTGTTTTGCTTTTTTTTAACTTCTCTCGAATCTGTATGTTCATTGTCGACGACCGTTGAAACTTGCTCAAAGAACTGACAGTTGACACCTGTTAAATGGCAAACTTGACATACGTCAGCTTAGATAATGTCACGCCGTGATCCGGAGCAGTCATCCAATCGAGCGTTAAACTTTCCAAGATTTTCTCGATTTATTGACAGTTGACACCTGTCAAATGTTAAATTTGACGTATGTCAGCTTAGAAAACGTCACGCCGTGATCCGGAGCGGTAACTCATTCGAACGCTTAACTTTCCAAAATTTTCTCGGTTTATTGACAGTTGACACCTGTCAATTGTTAAGTTTGACGTATATCTGCTTAAATAACGTCACGCCGCGAGCCCTAGCAGTAAAACATTGCACAAACTGCATTTCATTACACTTTCTCGCTGATCTAACGGTTGACACCTGTCAAATGTAAAGTTTGACGTATGTCTGCTTAAAGAACGTCACGCCGCGAGCCCTAGCAGTAAAACATTGCACAAACTGCATTTCATTTCACTTTCTCGCTGATCTAACGGTTGAAATCTGTAAAATGTCAAGTTTGACGTACGTCAGCTTAGAAAAAGTCACCCCGTGATCCGGAGCGGTAACTCATTCGAACGCTCAACTTTCCAACATTTTCTCGGTTTATTGACAGTTGACACCTGTCAAATGTCAAATTTGACGTATGTCTGCTTAGAGAACGTCACGACGCGAGCCATAGCAGTAAAACATTGCACAAACTGCATTTCATTTCACTTTCTCGCTGATCTAACGGCTGACACCTGTCAAATGTCAAGTTTGACGTACGTCACCTTAGAAAACGTCACTCCGTGATCTTGAGCGGTAACTCATTCGATCGCTCAAGTTTTAAAGATTTCCTCGGTTTATTGACAGTTGACACCTGTCAAATGTGACGTATGTCTGCTTAGAGAACGTAAAAACGAGCAGTAAAACATTGCAGACACTGCATTTCATTTCACTTTTTCGCTGAATTAACTGTTGACATCTGTCAAATGTAAAATTAGAAGTATGTCTGCTTAGAGAACGTCACGCCGCAAGCCCGAGACAGTTGACACCTGTCAAATACCAAATTTGACGTATGTCTGCTGAGAGAACGTCACGTCGCCAGCCCTAGCAGTAAAACATTGCACAAACAGCATTTCATTTCACTTTCTTGCTGATCTAACGGTTGACACCTTTCAAATGTCAAGTTTGACGTACGTCAGCTTAGAAAACGTCACTCCGTGATCCGTAGCGGTAACTCATTCAAACGCTCAGCTTTCAAAGATTTCCTCGGTTTATTGACAGTTGACACCTGTCAAATGTCAATTTCATCGTATGTCTGCTTAGAGAACGTCACGTCGCGAGCCCTAGAGGTAAAACATTGCACAAACTGCGTTTCATTTCACTTTCTCGCTGATCTAACGGTTGACACTGGTCAAATGTCAAGTTTGACGTACGTCAGCTTAGAAAACGTCACGCCGTGATCCGGCGCAGTCATCCAATCGAGCGCTCAACTTTCCAAGATTTCCTCGGTTTATTGACAGTTTACAAATGTCAAATGTCAAATTTGACGTATGTCTGCTTAGAGAACGTCACGCCGCGAGCCCTAGCAGTAAAACATTGCACAAACTGCATTTCATTTCACTTTCTCGGTGAGCTAACGGTTGACACCAGTCAAATGTAAAGTTTGACGTACGTAAGTTAGGAAACGTTACCCCGTGATCTGGAGCGATAACTCATTCGAACGCTCAACTTTCCAAGATTTTCTCGGTTTATTGACATTTGACACCTGTCAAATGTCAAATTTGACGTATGTCTCCTTACAGAACGTCACGCCGCGACGACGAGCAGTAAAACATTGCACAAACAGCATTTCATTTCACTTTCTCGCTGATCTAACGGTTGACACCTGTCAAATGTCAAGTTTGACGTACGTCAGCTTAGAAAACGTCTATCCGTGATCCGGAGCGGTAACTCATTCGAACGCTCAACTTTCCAATATTTTCTCGGTTTATTGAGAGTTGACACCTGTCAAATTTGACGTATGTCTGCTTAGGGAACGTCACGCCGCGAGCACGAGCTAAAAAATTGCAGACACTGCATTTCATTTCACTTTCTCGCTGATCTAACGGTTGACACCTGTCAAATGTCAAGTTTAACGTACGTCAGCTTAGGAAACGTCACTCCGTGATCCGGAGCGGTAACTCATTCGAACGCTCAACTTTCCAAGGTTTTCTCGGTTTATTGAAAGTTGACACCTGTCAAATGTCAAATTTACGTATGTCTGCTTAGAGAGCGCTCAACTTTCCAAGATTTTCTCGGTTTATTGACAATTGACACCTGTCAAATTTGACGTATGGCTGCTTAGAGAACGTCACGCCGCGAGCCCGAGCTGCAAAATATTGCAGACACAGCATTTCATTTCACGTGCTTGCTGAATAGACTGTTGACATCTGTCAAATGTCAAATTTGAAATATGTCTGCTTAGAAGACGTCACGCCGTGTTCTGGAGCAGTCATCCATTCGAGCGCTGTACTCCAACATGCGTGCTAAACTTTCCAAGATTTTCTTGGTTTATTGACAGTTGACACCTGTCAAATGTCAAATTTGACGTATGTCTGCTTAGAGAACGTCATGCCGCGAGCCCTAGCAGTAAAACATTGCACAAACTGCATTTCATTTCACTTTCACGCTGATCTAACGGTTGACACCTGTCAAATGTCAAGTTTGACGTACGTCAGCTTAGGAAACGTCACTCCGTGATCCGGAGCGGTAAATCATTCGAACGCTCAACTTTCCAAGATTTTCTCGGTATATTGAAAGTTGACACCTGTCAAATGTCAAAATTGACGTATGTCTGTTTAGAGAACGTCACGCCGCGAGCCCGATCAATAAAACATTGCAGACACTGCATTTTGTTTCACTTGTTCGCTGAATTGACTGTTGGCGTCCGTCAAATGTCAAATTTGATGTATGTCTGCTTAGAAAACGTCACGCCGTGTTCCGGAGCAGTCATCCATTCGAGCGCTGTACTCGAACATGCGTGCTAAACTTTCCAAGATTTTCTCGGTTGATTGACAGTCGACACAAAAAAAAAACGGTATTTCATCAACGACGTACCAGTTTCCTGAGATTAGACTTATTTTTGCTTCTTTCTTTTTTTTCACCCTGTATATAATTAATATTTTCAAATTTATTATTTTATTCTTTGAGTAATTTGGAAAAAATATTCTTGATCAAAATTAATTTTTTTTCTCGTTTTGTTTTTTTTAACTTCTATAGAATCAGTCTGTCCAGTGTCGACGACCGTTGAAACTTGCTCAAAGAACTGACAGTTGACACCTGTTAAATAGGCAAACTTGACGTACGTCAGCTTAGAAAACGTCACGCCGTGATCCGGAGCAGTCATCCCATCGAGCGCTCAACTTTCCAAGATTTTCTCGGTTTATTGACAGTTGACACCTGTCAAATGTCAAATTTGACGTATGTCTGCTTAGAGAACGTCGCGTCGCGAGCTCGAGCAGTAAAACATTGCAGACACTGCATTTCATTTCACTTGTTCGCTGAATTGACTGTTGACATCTGTCAAATGTCAAATTTGAGGTATGTCTGCTTAGAAAACGTCACGAAATGTTCCGGAGCAGTCATCCAATCAAGCGCTCAACTTTCCAAGATTTTCTCGGTTTATTGACAGTTGACACCTGTCAAATGTCAAATTTGACATATGTCTGCTTAGAAAACGTCACGCCGCGAGCCCTAGCAGTAAAACATTGCACAAACTTTTTTTCATTTTATTTTCTCAAATGTCAAGTTTGATGTACGTCAGCTTAGAAAACGTCACTCCGTGATCCGGAGCGGTAACTCATTCGAACGCTCAACTTTCAAAGATTTCCTCAGTTTATTGACAGTTGACACCTGTCAAATGTCAAATTTGATGTATGTCTGCTTAGAGAACGTCACGCCGCCAGCTCGAGCAGTAAAACATTGCAGACACTGCATTTCATTTCACTTGTTCGCTGAATTTACTGTTGACATCTGTCAAATGTCAAAATTTGAGGTATGTCTGTTCAGAAAACGTCACGAAATGTTACGGAGCATTCACCCATTCGAGCGCTGTACTCGAACATGCGTGCTAAACTTTCCAAGATTTTTTCGGTTGACTGACAGTCGACACAAAAAATTAAAAAAACGGTGTTTCATCAACGAGGTACCTGTTACCTGAGATTAGACTTATTTTTGCTTCTTTCTTTTTTTTCACCCTGTATATAATTAATATTTTCAAATTTATTATTTTATTCTTTGAGTAATTTGGAAAAAATATTCTTGATTAAAATTAATTTTTTTTCTCGTTTTGTTTTTTTTAACTTCTATAGAATCAGTCTGTCCAGTGTCGACGACCGTTGAAACTTGCTCAAAGAACTGACAGTTGACACCTGTTAAATAGGCAAACTTGACGTACGTCAGCTTAGAAAACGTCACGCCGTGATCAGGAGCAGTCATCCAATCAAGCGCTCAACTTTCCAAGATTTTCTCGGTTTATTGACAGTTGACACCTGTCAAATGTCATATTCGACGTATGTCTGCTTAGAGAACGTCACGCCGCGAGCTCGAGCAATAAAACTTTGCTGACACTGCATTTCATTTCACTTGTTCGCTGAATTGACTGTTGACATCTGTCAAATGTCAAATTTTAGTTATGTCTGCTTAGAAAACGTCACGCCGTGTTCCGGAGCAGTCACCCATTCGAGCGCTGTACTCTAACATGCGTGCTAAACTTTCCAAGATTTTCTCGGTTGATTGACAGTCGACACAAAAAATTAAAAAAACGGTGTTTCATCAACGAGGTACCAGTTACCTGAGATTAGACTTATTTTTGCTTCTTTCTTTTTTTTCACCCTGTATATAATTAATATTTTCAAATTTATTATTTCATTCTTTGAGTAATTTGGAAAAAATATTCTTGATTAAAATAATTTTTTTTTTTTGTTTTTTTAACTTCTATCGAATCAGTCTGTCCAGTGTCGACGACCGTTGAAACTTGCTCAAAGAACTGACAGTTGACACCTGTTAAATAGGCAAACTTGACGTACGGCGGCTTAGAAAACGTCAAGCGGTGATCCGGAGCAGTCATCCAATCGAGCGCTCAACTTTCCAAGATTTTCTCGGTTTATTGATAGTTGACACCTGTCAAATGTCAAATTTGACGTATGTCCGCTTAGAGAACGTCACGCCGCGAGCCCTAGAAGTAAAACATTGCACAAACTGCATTTCATTTCACTTTCTCGCTGATCTAACGGTTGACACCTGTCAAATGTAAAAGTTTGACGTACGTCAGCTTAGAAAAGTCACTCTGTGATCCGGAGCGGTAACTCATTCGAACGCTCAACTTTCAAAGATTTCCTCGGTTTATTGAAAGTTGACACCTGTCAAATTTGACGTATGTCTGCTTAGAGAACGTCACGCCGCGAGCTCGAGCAGTAAAACATTGCAGATACTGGATTTCATTTCACTTGTTCGCTGAATTGACTGTTGACATCTGTCAAATGTCAAATTTGAGGTATGCCTGCTTAGAGAACGTCACTCAGCGAGCCCTAGCAGTAAAACATAGCACAAACTGCATTTCATTTCACTTTCTCGCTGATCTAACGGCTGACACCTGTCAAATGTCAAGTTTGAAGTTCGTCAGCTTAGAAAACGTCACTCCGTGATCGGGAGCGGTACCTCATTCGAACGCTCAACTTTCCAAGATTTTCTCGGTTTATTGACAGTTTACAACTGTCAAATTTGACGTATGTTTGATTAGAGAACGTCACGCCGCGAGCCCGAGCAATAAAACATTGCAGACACTGCATTTCATTTCACTTGCTTACTGAATTGACTGTTGACAACTGTGAAATGTCAAATTTGAGGTATGTCTGCTTAGAAAACGTCACGCCGTGTTCCGGAGCAGTCACCCATTCTAGCGCTGTACTCCAACATGCGTGCTAAACTTTCCAAGAATTTCTCGGTTTATTGACAGTTGACACCTGTCAAATGTAAAATTTGACGTATGTCTGCTTAGATAACGTCATGCCGCGAGCCCTAGCAGTAAAACATTGCACAAACTGCATTTCATTTCACGTTCTCTCTGATCTAACGGTTGACACCTGTCAAATGTCAAGTTTGACGTACGTCAGCTTAGAAAACGTCACTCCGTGAGCCCGAGCAGTAAAACATTGCAGACACTGCATTTCATTTTACTTGTTCGCTGAATTGACTGTTGACATCTGTCAAATGTCAAATTAGAGGTATGTCTGCTTACAAAACGTCACGCCGTGTTCCGGAGCAGTCACCCATTCGAGCGCTTTACTCGAACATGCGTGGTAAACTTTCCAAGATTTTCTCGGTTGATTGACAGTCGACACGTACAAAAAAAAAACGATATTTCATCAACGACGTACCAGTTACCTGAGATTAGACTTATTTTTGCATCTTTCTTTTTTTTCACCCTGTATATAATTAATATTTTCAAATTTATTATTTTATTCTTTGAGTAATTTGGAAAAAAAATTCTTGATCAAAATTAATTTTTTGTTTTGTTTTTTTACTACTTTTTTACCGTTGAAACTTGCTCAAAGAACTGACAGTTGACACCTGTTAAATAGGCAAACTTGACGTACGTCAGCTTAGAAAACGTCACGCCGTGAGCCCTAGCAGTAAAACATTGCCCAAACTGCATTTCATTTCACTTTTTCGCTGATCCAACGGTTGACACCTGTCAAATGTCAAGTTTGACGTACGTCAGCTTAGTAAACGTCACCCCGTGATCCGGAGCGGTAACTCGTTCTAACGCTCAACTTTCAAAGATTTCCTTGGTTTATTTACAGTTGGCACCTGTCAAATGACAAATTTGACGTATGTCTGCTTAGAGAACGTCACGCCGCGAGCTCGAGCAGTAAAACATTGCAGACACTGCATTTCATTTCGCTTGTTCGCTGAATTGACTGTTGACATCTGTCAAATGTCAAATTTGATGTATGTCTGTTTAGAAAACGTCACACGTGTTCCGGAGCAGTCACCCATTCGAGCGCTGTACTCGAACATGCTTGCTAATCTTTCCAAGATTTTCTCGGTTGATTGACAGTCGACAGAAAAAAAAAACGGTATTTCATCAACGACGTACCAGTTACCTGAGATTAGACTCATTTTTGCTTCTTTCTTTTTTTCATCCTGTATATAATTAATATTTTCAAATTTATTATTTTATTCTTTGAGTAATTTGGAAAAAATAGTCTTGATCAAAATTAATTTTTATTGTTTGTTTTGTTTTTTTTAACTTCTATCGAATCAGTCTGTCCAGTGTCGACGACCGTCGAAACTTGCTCAAAGAACTGATAGTTGACACCTGTTAAATAGGTAAACTTGACGTACGTCAGCTTAGAAAACGTCACGCCGTGATCCGGGGCAGTCATCCAATCGAACGATCAACTTTCCAAGAGTTTCTCGGTTTATTGACAGTTGACACCTGCCAAATGTCAAATTTGATGTATGTCTGCTTAGAGAACGTCACGCCGCGAGCCCGAGCAGCAAAACATTGCACAAACTGCATTTCTTTTCACTTTCTCGTTGATCTAACGGTTGACACATGTCAAGTTTCCCGTACGTCAGCATAGAAAACGTCACTCTGTGATCCGGAGCGGTAACTCATTCGAACGCTCAACTTTCAAAGATTTCCTCGGTTTATTGACAGTTAACACCTGTCAAATGTCAAATTTGACGTATGTCTGCTTAGAGAACGTCACGCCGCGAGCTCGAGCAGTAAAACATTGCAGACACTGCATTTCATTTCACTTGTTCGCTGAATTGACTGTTGACATCTGTCAAATGTCAAATTTTAGGTATGTCTGCTTAGAAAACGTCACGCCGTGTTCACCCATTGGAGCGCTGTACTCGCACATGCGTGCTAAACTTTCCAAGATTTTCTCGGTTGATTGACAGTCGACACAAAAAAAAAACGGTATTTCATCAACGACGTACCAGTTAACCGAGAATAGACTTATTTTTGCTTCTTTCTTTTTTTTCACCCTGTATATAATTAATATTTACAAATTTATTATTTTATTCTTTGAGTAATTTGGAAAAAATATTCTTGATCAAAATTAATTTTTTTTTTGGTTCTGTTCTTTCTAACTTCTATCGAATCAGTCTGTCCATTGTCGACGACCGTTGAAACTTGCTCAAATAACTGACAGTTGACACCTGTTAAATATGCAAACTTGACGGACGTCAGCTTAGAAAACGTCACGCCGTGATCCGGAGCGATAACTCATTCGAACGCTCAACTTTCCAAGATTTTCTCGGTTTATTGACAGTTGACACCTGTCAAATGTCTAATTTGACGTGTGTCTGCATAGAGAACGTCACGCCGCGAGCCCTAGCAGTAAAACATTACACAAACTGCATTTCATTTCACTTTCTCGCTGATCTAACGGTTGACACCTGTCAAATGTCAAGTTTGACGTACGTAAGCTTAGAAAACGTCACTCCGTGATCCGGAGCGGTAACTCATTCGAACGCTCAACTTTCCTAGATTTTCTCGGTATATTGAAAGTTGACACCTGTTAAATGTCAAATTTGACGTATGTCTGATTAGAGAACGTCACGCCGCGAGCCCGAGCAGTAAAACATTGCAGACACTGCATTTTATTTCACTTGTTCGCTGAATTGACCGTTGACATCTGTCAAATGTCAAATTTGACATACGTCAGATTAGAAAACGTCACTCCGTGATCCGGACCGGTAACTCATTCGAACGCTCAACTTTCCAAGATTTTCTCAGTTTATTTACAGTTGAAACATGTCAAATGTCAAAGTTGACGTATGTCTGCTTAGAGAACATCACGCCGCGAGCCCGAGCAGTAAAACATTGCACAAACTGCATTTCATTTCACTTTCTCGCTGATCTAACGGTTGACACCTGTCAAATGTCAAGTTTCCCGTACGTCAGCATAGAAAACGTCACTCTGTGATCCGGAGCGGTAACTCATTCGAACGCTCAACTTTCAAAGATTTCCTAGGTTCATTGACAGTTAACACCTGTCAAATGTCAAATTTGACGTATGTCTGCTTAGAGAACGTCACGCCGCGAGCTCGAGCAGTAAAACATTGCAGACACTGCATTTCATTTCACCTGTTCGCTGAATTGACTGTTGACATCTGTCAAATGTAAAATTTGAGGTATGTCTGCTTAGAAAACGTCACGCCGTGTTCCGGAGCAGTCACCCTTTCGAGCGCTGTACTCGAACATGCGTGCTAAACTTTCCAAGATTTTCTCGGTTGAAAGGGTCGACACAAAAAAAAAAACGGTATTTCAGCAACGACGTACCAGTTACCTGAGATTAGACTTATTTTTTGTTCTTTATTTTTTTCACCCTGTATATAATTAATATTTTCAAATTTATTATTTTATTCTTTGAGTAATTTGGAAAAAATATTCTTGATCAAAATATTTTTTTTTTTATTTTTTTTTTCAACTTTTATCGATTCAGTCTGTCCAGTGTCGACGACCGTTGAAACTTGCTCAAAGAACTGACAGTTGACACCTGTTAAATAGGCAAACTTGACTTACGTCAGCTTAGAAAATGTCACGCCGTGATCCGGAGCAGTCATCTAATCGAGCGCTCAACTTTCCAAGATTTTCTCGGTTTATTGACAGTTGACACCTGTCAAATGTCAAATTTGACGTATGTCTGCTTAGAGAACGTCACGCCGCGAGCTCGAGCAGTAAAACATTGCAGACACTGCATTTCATTTGACTTTTTCGCTGAATTGACTGTTGACATATGTCAAATGTCAAATTTGAGGTATGTCTGCTTAGAAATCGTCACGCCCTGTTCCGGAGCAGTCATCCATTCGAGCGCTGTACTCGAACATGCGTGCTTAGCTTTCCAAGATTTTCTCGGTTGATTGACAGTCGACACTTAAAAAAAAAAAAAAACGGTATTTGATCAACGACGTACCAGTTACCTGAGATTAGACTTATCTTTGCTTCTTTCTTTCTTTTTCACCCTGTATATAATTAATATTTTCAAATTTATTATGTCATTCTTTGAGTAATTTGGAAAAAATATTCTTGATCAAAATTAATTTTTTTTTTAACTTCTATCGAATCACTCTGTCCAGTATCGACGACCGTTGAAACTTGCTCAAAGAACTGACAGTTGACACCTGTTAAATAGGCAAACTTGACGTACGTCAGCTTAGAAAACGTCACGCCGTGTTCCGGAGCAGTCACCCATTCGAGCGCTGTACTCGAGCATGCGTGCTAAACTTTCCAAGATTTTCTCGGTTGATTGACAGTCAACACATAAAAAAAAAAAAAACGGTATTTCAACGACGACGTACCAGTTACCTGAGATTAGACTTATTTTTGCTTCTTTCTTTCTTTTTCACCCTGTATATAATTAATATTTTCAAATTTATTATGTTATTCTTTGAGTAATTTGGAAAAATATTCTTGATCAAAATTAATTTTTTTTTTTTAATTCTATCGAATCACTATGTCCAGTGTCGACGACCGTTGTAACTTGCTCAAAGAACATACAGTTGACAACTGTTAAATAGGCAAACTTGACGTACGTCCGCTTAGAAAACGTCACGCCGTGATCCGGAGCAGTCATCCAATCGAGCGCTAAACTTTCCAAGATTTTCTCGGTTGATTGACATTGGACACAAAAAAAAATTTCATCAACGACGTACCAGTTACCAGAGATTAGACTTATTTTTGCTTCTTTTTTTTCACCCTGTATATAATTATTATTTTCAAATTTATTATTTTATTCTTTGAATAATTTGGAAAAAATATTCTTGATCAAAATTAATTTTTGTTTTGTTTTGTTTTTCAACTTCTATCGAATCAGTCTGTCCACTGTCGACGACCGTTGAAACTTGCTCAAAGAACTGACAGTTGACACCTGTTAAATAGAAAACGTCACGCCGTGATCCGGAGCAGTCATCCAATCGAGCGCTCAACTTTCCAAGATTTTCTCGGTTTATTGACAGTTGACACCTGTCAAATGTCAAATTTGACGTGTGTCTGCTTAGAGAACGTCACGCCGCGAGCCCTAGCAGTAAAACATTGTACAAACTGCATTTCATTTCATTTTCTCGCTGGTAAAACAGTTGACACCTGTCAAATGTCAAATTTGACGTACGTCAGCTTAGAAAACGTCACTCCGTGATCCGAAGCAGTCATCCAATCGAGCGCTCACCTTTCCAAGATTTTCTCGGTTTATTGACAGTTGACACCTATCAAATGTCAAATTTGACGTGTGTCTGCTTAGAAAACTACACCCATTCGAGCGCTGCACTCGATCATGCGTGCTAAACTTTCCAAGATTTTCTCGGTTTATTGACAGTTGACACCTGTCAAATGTCAAATTTGACGTGTGTCTGCTTAGAGAACGTCACGCCGCGAGCCCTAGCAGTACAAATGGCAAATTTGAGGTATGTCTGCTTAGAAAACGTCACGCCGTGTTCCGCAGCAGTCACCCATTCGAGCGCTGTACTCGAACATGCGTGCTAAACTTTCCAAGATTTTCTCGGTTGATTGACAGTCGACACTTAAAAAAAAAAAAAACGGTATTTCATCAACGACGTACCAGTTACCTGAGATTAGACTTATTTTTGCTTCTTTTTTTTCACCCTGTATATAATTAATAATTTAAAAATTATTATTTTATTCTTTGAGTAATTTGGAAAAAATATTCTTGATCAAAATTATTTTTTTTTGTTTTGTTTTTTTTAACTTCTATCGTATCAGTATGTCCAGTTTCGACGACCGCTGCAACTTGCTCAAAGAACTGACAGTTGACACCTGTTAAATAGGCAAACTTGACGTACGTCACCTTAGAAAACGTCACGCCGTGATCCGGAGCTGTCATCCAATCGAGCGCTCAACTTTCCAAGATTTTCTCGGTTAGTTGACAGTCGACACTTAAAAAAAAAAAAAACGGTATTTCATAAACGACGTACCAGTTACCTGAGATTAGACTTCTTTTTGCTTCTTTTTTTCCACCCTGTATATAATTAATATTTTCAAATTTATTATTTTACTCTTTGAGTAATTTGGAAAAAATATTCTTGATCAAAATTATTTTTTGTTTGTTTTGTTTTTTTAACTTCTATCGAATCAGTCTGTCCAGTGTCGACGACCGCTGAAACTTGCTCAAAGAACTTACAGTTGACACCTGTTATAAAGGCAAACATGACGTACGGCAGCTTAGAATACGTCAGGCCGTGATCCGGAGCAGTCATCCAATCGAGCGCTCAACTTTCCAAGATTTTCTCGGTTTATTGACAGTTGACACTTGTCAAATGTCAAATTTGACGTGTGTCTGCTTAGAGAACGTCACGCCGCGAGCCCTAGCAGTAAAACATTGTACAAACTGCATTTCATTTCACTTTCTCGCTGGTCAAACGGTTGACACCAGTCAAATGTCAAATTTGACGTACGTCAGCTTAGAAAACGTCACTATGTGATCCGAAGCGGTCATCCAATCGAGCGCTCAACTTTCCAAGATTTTCTCGGTTTATTGACAGTTGACAATTGTCAAATGTCAAATTTGACGTGTGTCTGCTTAGAAAACGTCACGCCGTGTTCCGCAACAGTCACCCATTCGAGCGCTGTACTCGAACATGCGTGCTAGACTTTCCAAGATTTTCTCGGTTGATTGACAGTTGACACCTGTCAAATGCCAAATTTGACGTGTGTCTGCTTAGAGAACGTCACGCCGCGAGCCCTAGCAGTAAAACATTGCACAAACTGCATTTCATTTCATTTTCTCGCTGATCTAACGGTTGACACCTGTCAAATTTGACGTACGTCAGCTTAGAAAACGTCACTCCGTGATCCGGAGCAGTCATCCAATCGAGCGCTCAACTTTCCAAGATTTTCTCGGTTTATTGACGGTTGGCACCTGTCAAATGTCAAATTTGAAGTGTGTCTGCTTAGAGAACGTCACGCCGCGAGCCCTAGCAGTAAAACATTGCACAAACTGCATTTCATTTCACTTTCTCGCTGATCTAACGGTTGACACCTGTCAAATGTCAAATTTGACGTACGTCAGCTTAGAAAACGTCACTCCGTGATCCGGAGCAGTCATCCGATCGAGCGCTCAACTTTCCAAGATTTTCTCGGTTTATTGACAGTTGACACCTGTCAAATATCAAATTTAACGCACGTCAGCTAAGAAAACGTCACTCCGTGATCCGGAGCGGTAACTCATTCGAACGCTCAACTTTCCAAAATTTTCTCGGTTTATTGACAGTTGACACCTGTCAAATGTCAAATTTGACGTGTGTCTGCTTAGAGAACGTCACGCCACGAGCCCTAGCAGTAAAACATTGCAGACACTGAATTTCATTTCACTTTCTCGCTGATCTAACGGTTGACACCGTCACGTCAGCTTAGAAAACGTCACTCCGTGATCCGGAGCAGTCATCGAATCGAGCGCTCAACTTTACAAGATTTTCTCGGTTTATTGACAGTTGACACCTGTCAAATGTTAAATTTGACGTGTGTCTGCTTAGAGAACGTCACGCCGCGAGCCCTAGCAGTAAACCATTGCACAAACTGCATTTGGTTTCGCTTTCTCGCTGATCTAACGGTTGACACCTGTCAAATGTCAAATTTGAAGTACGTCAGCTTAGAAATCGTCACTCCGTGATCCGGAGCGGTAACTCATTCGAACGCTCAACTTTCCAAGATTTTCTCGGTTTATTGACAGATGACACCTGTCAAATTTGACGTATGTCTGCTTAGAGCACGTCACGCCGCGAGCTCTAGCAGTAAAACATTGCACAAACTGCATTTCATTTCACTTTCTCGCTAATCTAACGGTTGACACCTGTCAAATGTCAAGTTTGACGAACATCAGCTTAGAAAAGGTCTCCCGGATCACTGGGAGACCTTTTCTAAGCGGTAGCTCATTCGAACGCTCAACTTGCCAAGATTTTCTCGGTTTATTGACAGTTGACACCTGTCAAATGTCAAATTTGACGTATGTCTGCTTAGAGAACGTCACGCCGAGAGCCCTAGCAGTAAAACATTGCACAAACTGCATTTCATTTCACTTTCTCGCTGATCTAACTGTTGACACCCGTCAAATGTCAAGTTTGACGTGCGTCAGCTTAGAAAACGTCACTCCGTGATCCGGAGCGGTAACTCATTCGAACGCTCAACTTTCCAAGATTTTCTCGGTTTATTGACAGTAGACACCTGTCAAATGTGAAATTTGACGTATGTCTACTTAGAGAACGTCACGCCGCGAGCCCGAGCAGTAAAACATTGCTGACACTGCATTTCATTTCACTTGTTCGTTGAATTGACTGTTGACATCTGTCAAATGTCAAATTTGAGGTATGTCTGCTTAGAAAACGTCACGCCGTGTTCCGGAGCAGTCACCCATTCAAGCGCTGTACTCGAACATGCGTGCTAAACTTTCCAAGATTTTCTCGGGTGATTGACAATCGACACAAAAAAAAACGGTATTTCATCAACGACGTACCAGTTACCTGAGATTAGACTTATTTTTGCTTCTTTCTTTTTTTTTCACCCTGTATATAATTAATATTTTCAAATTTATTATTTTATTCTATGCCCGAGCAGTAAAACATTGCAGACACTGCATTTCATTTCACTTTCTATCTGATCTAACGGTTGACACCTGTCAAATGTCAAATTTGACGTACGTCAGCTTAGACAACGTCACTTCGTGATCCGGAGCGGTAACACATTCGAACGCTCAACTTTCCAAGATTTTCTCGGTTTATTGACAGTTGACACCTGTCAAATGTCAAATTTTACGTATGTCTGCTTAGAGAACTTCACGCCGCAAGCCCTAGCAGTAAAACATTGCACAAACTGCATTTCATTCCACTTTCTCGCTAATCTAACCGTTGACACCTGTCAAATGTCAAGTTTGACGTACGTCAGCTTAGAAAATGTCACTCCGTGATCCGGAGCGGTAACTCATTCGAACGCTCAACTTTCCAAGATTTTCTCGGTTTATTGACAGTTGACACCTGTCAAATGTCAAAATTGACGTATGTCTGCTTAGAGAACGTCACGCCGCGAGCCCGAGCAGTAAAACATTGTAGACACTACATTTCATTTCACTTGTTCGCTGAATTGACTGTTGACATCTGTCAAATGTCAAATTTGAGGTGTGACTGCTCAGAAAACGTCACGCCGTGTTCCGGAGCAGTCACCCATTCGAGCGCTGTACTCGGACATGCGTGCTAAACTTTCTAAGATTTTCTCGGTTGATTGATAGTCGACACTTAAAAAAAAACGGTCATCAACGGTCATCAACGACGTACTAGTTACCTGAGGTTAGAATTATTTTTGCTTCTTTCTTGTTTTTCACCCTGTCTATAATTAATATTTTCATATTTACTATTTTATTCTTTGAGTAATTTGGAAAACATATTCTTGATCAAATTTTTTTTTTTTTTTGGTTTTGTTTTTTTTAACTTCTATCGAATCAGTCTGTCCAGTGTCGACGACCGTTGAAACTTGCTCAAAGAACTGACAGTTGACACCTGTTAAATAGGCAAACTTGACGTACGTCAGCTTAGAAAACGTCACGACGTGATCCGGAGCAGTCATCCAATCGAGCGCTCAACTTTCTACAATTTTCCCGGTTTATTGACAGTTGACACCTGTCAAATGTCAAATTTGATGTATGTCTGCTTAGAGAACGTCACGCCGCGAGCCCTAGCAGTAAAACATTGCACAAACTATATTTCATTTCAATTTCTCGCTGATCTAACGGTTGACACCTGTCAAATGTCAAGTTTGACGTACGTCAGCTTAGAAAACGTCACTCCGCCATCCGAAGCGGTAGCTCATTCGAACGCTCAACTTTCCAAGATTTTCTCGGTTTAATGAGAGTTGACACCCGTCAAATGTCAAATTTGACGTATGTATGCTCACAGAACGTCACGCCGCGAGCCCGAGCAGTAAAACATTGCAGACACTGCATTTCATTTCACTTGTTCACTGAATTGACTGTTGACATCTGTCAATGGTCAAATTTGAGGTATGCCTGCTTAGAAAACGTCACCCCGTGTTCCGGAGCAGTCATCCATTCGAGCGCTGTACTCGAACATGCGTGCTAAACTTTCCAAGATTTTCTCTGGTTTGCTCAAAGAACTGACAGTTGACACCTGTTAAATAGGCAAACTTGACGTATGTCAGCTTAGAAAACGTCACGCCATGATCCGGAGCAGTCATCCAATCGAGCGCTCAACTTTCCAAGATTTTCTCGGTTTATTGAAAGTTGACACCTGTCAAATGTCAAATTTGACGTATGTCTGCTTAGAGAACGTCACGCCGCGAGCCCGAGCAGTAAAACATTGTAGACACTGCATTTCATTTCACTTGTTCGCAGAATTGATTGTTGATATCTGTCAAATGTCAAATTTGAGGTATGTCTGCTTAGAAAACGTCACTCCGTGATCTGGAGCGGTAACTCATTCGAACGCTCAACTTTCCAAGATTTTCTCGGTTTAATGAAAGTTGACACCTGTCAAATGTCAAATTTGACGTATGTCTGCTCAGAGAACGTCACGCCGAGAGCCAGAGCAGTAAAACATTGCAGACACTGCATTTCATTTCACTTGTTCGCTGAGTTGACTGTTGACATCTGTCAAATGTCAAATTAGAGCTATGTCTGCTTGGAAAACGTCACGCCGTGTTCCGGAGCAGTCACCCATTCGAGCGCTGTACTCGAACATGCGTGCTAAACTTTCCAAGATTCTCTCGGTTGATTGACAGTCGACACTTAAAAAAAACACGGTATTTCATCAACGACGAACCAGTTACCTGAGATTAGACTAATTTTTGCTTCTTTCTTTTTTTTTCACCCTGTATATAATTAATATTTTCAAATTTATTATTTTATTCTTTGAGAAATTTGGAAAAAACTTATTCTTGATCAGAATTAATTTTTTTTTGGTTTTGTTTATTTAACTTCTATCGAATCAGTCTGTCCAGTGTCGACGAACGTTGAAACTTGCTCAACGAACTGACAGTTGACACCTGTTAAATAGGCAAACTTGACGTACGTCAGCTTTGAAAACGTCACGCCGTGATCCGGAGCAGTCATCCAATCGAGCGCTCAACTTTCCAAGATTTTCTCGGTTTATTGACAGTTGACACCAGTCAAATGTCAAATTTGACGTATGTCTGCTTAGAGAACGTCAGGCCGCGAGCCCTAGCAGTAAAACATTGCACAAACTGCATTTCATTTCACTTTCTCGCTGATCAAACGGTTGACACTTGTCAATTGTCAAGTTTGACGTACGTCAGCTTAGAAAACGTCACTCCGTGATCCGGTGCGGTAACTCATTCGAATGCTGAACTTTCCAAGATTTTCTCGGTTTATTGAAAGTTGACACCTGTCAAATGTTATATTTGGCGTATGTCTGCTTAGAGAACGTCACGCCGTGTTCCGGAGCAGTCACCCATTCGAGCGCTGTACCCAAACATGCGTGCTAAACTTTCCAAGATTTTCTCGGTTGATTGACAGTCGACACAAATAAAAAAAATAAAAAACGGTATTTCATCAACGACGTACCAGTAACCTGAGAGTAGACTTATTTTTGCTACTTTCATTTTTTTTTCACCCTGTATATAATATAATTAATATTTTCAAATTTATTATTTTATTATTTGAGTAATTTAAAAAAATATTCAAGATCAAAATTATTTTTGTTTTGTTTTGTTTTTTTCTATCAAATCAGTCTGTCCAGTGTCGACGACCGTTGAAACTTGCTCAAAGAACTGACAGTTGACACCTCAGTCATCCAATCATCCAATCGAGCGCTCAACTTTCTAAGATTTTCTCGGTTTATTGACAGTTGACACCTGTCAAATGTCAAATTTGACGTATGTCGGCTTAGAAAACGTCACGCCGCGAGCCCTAGCAGTAAATCATTGCACAAACTGCATTTCATTTCACTTTATCGCTGAATTTACTGTTGACATCTGTCAAATGTCAAATTTGAGGTATGTCTGATTAGAAAACGTCATGCCGTGTTCCGGAGCAGTCATCCAATCGGCGCTCAACTTTCCAAGATTTTCTCGGTTTATTGACAGTTGACATCTGTTAAATGTCAAATTTGACGTATGTCTGCTTAGAGAACGTCACGCCGCGAGCCCTAGCAGTAAAACATTGCAGACACTGCATTTCATTTCACTTGTTCGGTGAATTGACTCTTGACATCTGTCAAATGTCAAATTTGAGGTATGTCTGCTTAGAAAACTTCACGCCGTGTTCCGGAGCAGTCACCCATTCGAGCGCTGTACTCGAACATGCGTGCTAAACTTTCCAAGATTTTCTCGGTTGATTGACAGTCGACACTTAAAAAAAAAACGGTATTTCATCAACGACGTACCAGTTACCTGAGATTAGACTTATTTTTGCTTCTTTTTTTTCACCCTGTATATAATTAATATTCCTAAATTTATTATTTTATTCTTTTAGTAATTTGGAATAAAACTTATTCTTGATCAAAATTTTTTTTTTTTTTGGTTTTGTTTTTTTAACTTCTATCGAATCAATCTGTCCAGTGTCGACGACCGTTGAAACTTGCTCAAAGAACTGACAGTTGACATCTGTTAAGTAGGCAAACTTGACGTACGTCAGCTTAGAAAACGTCACGAGGTGATCCGGAGAAGTCATCCAATCGAGCGCTCAACTTTCCAAGATTTTCTCGGTTTATTGACAGTTGACACCGGTCAAATGTCAAATTTGACGTATGTCTGCTTAGAGAACGTCACGCCGCGAGCCCTAGCATTAAAACATTGCACAAACTGCATTTCATTTCACTTTCTCGCTGATCTAACGGTTGACACCTGTCAAATGTCAAGTTTGACGTACGTCAGCTAAGAAAACGTCACTCCGTTATCCGGAGCGGTAACTCATTCGAACGCTCAACTTTCCAAGATTTTCTCGGTTTATTGAAAGTTAACACCTGTCATATGTCAAATTTGACGTATGTCTGCTTAGAGAACGTCACGCTGCGAGCCCGAGCAGTCAAACATTGCAGACACTGCATTTCATTGCACTTGTTCGCAGAATTGATTGTTGACATTTGTCAAATGTCAAAATTGAGGTATGACTGCTTAGAAAACGTCACTCCGTGATCTGGAGCGGTAACTCATTCGAACGCTCAACGCTAAAAAAAAAACGGTATTTCATCAACGACGTACCAGTTACCAGAGATTAGACTAATTTTTGCTTCTTTCTTTTTTTTTCACCCTGTATATAATTAATATTTTCAAATTTATTTTTTATTCTTTGAGAAATTTGGAAAAAAACTTATTCTTGATCAGAATTAATTTTTTTTTTGGTTTTGTTTTTTTAACTTCTATCGAATCAGTCTGTCCAGTGTCGACGACCGTTGAAACTTGCTCAAAGAACTGACAGTTGAAACCTGTTAAATAGGCAAGTTTGACGTACGTCAGCTTAGAAAACGTCACGCTGTGATCCGGAGCAGTCATCCAATCGAGCGCTCAACTTTCCAAGATTTTCTCGGTTTATTGACAGTTAACACCTGTCAAGTGTCAAATTTGACGTATGTCTGCTTAGAGAACGTCACTCCGCGAGCACTAGCAGTAAAACATTGCACAAACTTCATTTCATTTCACTTTCTCGCTGATCTAAGGATTGACACCTGTCGAATGTCAAGTTTGACGTACATCAGCTTAGAAAACGTCACTCCGTGATCCGGTTTAATGAAAGTTGACACCTGTCAAATGTCAAATTTGACGCATGTCTGCTTAGAGAACGTCACGCTGCAAGCCCGAGCAGTAAAACATTGCAGACACTACATTTCATTTCACTTGCTCGCTGAATTGCCTGTTGACATCTGTCAAATTTCAAATTTGAGGTATAGCTGCTTATAAAACGTCACGCCGTGTTCCGGAGCAGTCATCCATTCGAGCGCTGTACTCGAACATGCGTGCTAAACTTTCCGAGATTTTCTCGGTTGATTGACAGTCAACACTTAAAAAAAAAAACGATATTTCATCAACGACGTACCAGTTACCTGATATTAGACTTATTTTTGCTTCTTTCTTTTTTTTCACCCTGTATATAATTAATATTTTCAAATTTATTATTTTATTCTTTGATTAATTTGGAAAAAATATTCTTGATCAAAATTATTTTTTTTTTGTTTTGTTTTTTTTAACCACTATCGAATCAGTCTGTCCAGTGTCGACGACCGTTGAAACTTGCTCAAAGAACTGACAGTTGACACCTGTTAATTAGTCAAACTTGACTTACGTCAGCTTAGAAAACGTCACACCGTGAACCGGAGCAGTCATCCAATCGAGCGCTCAACTTTCCAAGATTTTCTCGGTTTATTGACAGTTGACACTTGTCAAATGTCAAATTTGACGTGTGTCTGCTTAGAGAACGTCACGCCGCGAGCCCTAGCAGTAAAACATTGTACAAACTGCATTTCATTTCACTTTCTCGCTGGTCAAACGGTTGACACCAGTCAAATGTCAAATTTGACGTACGTCAGCTTAGAAAACGTCACTATGTGATCCGAAGCGGTCATCCAATCGAGCGCTCAACTTTCCAAGATTTTCTCGGTTTATTGACAGTTGACAATTGTCAAATGTCAAATTTGACGTGTGTCTGCTTAGAAAACGTCACGCCGTGTTCCGCAACAGTCACCCATTCGAGCGCTGTACTCGAACATGCGTGCTAGACTTTCCAAGATTTTCTCGGTTGATTGACAGTCGACACTTTAAAAAAAAAACGGTATTTCATCAATGACGTACCAGTTACCTGTGATTAGACTTATTTTTGCTTCTTCCTATTTTTTCACCCTGTATATAATTAATATTTTCAAATTTATTATTTTATTCTTTGAGTAATTTGGAAAAAATATTCTTGATCAAAATTAATTTTTTTTTTTTGATTTTGTTTTTTTTAACAACTGTCGAATCAGTCTGTCCAGTGTCGACGACCGTTGAAACTTGCTCAATGAACTGACAGTTGACACCTGTTAAATAGGCAAACTTGACGTACGTCACCTTAGAAAACGTCACGCCGTGATCCGGAGCTGTCATCCAATCGAGCGCTCAACTTTCCAAGATTTTCTCGGTTTGTTGACAGTTGACACCTGTCAAATGCCAAATTTGACGTACGTCAGCTTGGAAAACGTCACTCTGTGATCCGGAGCAGTCATCCAATCGAGCGCTCAACTTTCCAAGATTTTCTCCGTTTATTGACAGTTCACACCTGTCAAATGTCAAATTTGACGTGTGTCTGCTTAGAGAACGTCACGCCGCGAGCCCTAGCAGTAAAACATTGCACAAGCTGCATTTCATTTCACTTTCTCGCTGATCTAACGGTTGACACCTGTCAAATTTGACGTACGTCAGCTTAGAAAACGTCACTCCGTGATCCGGAGCAGTCATCCAATCGAGCGCTCAACTTTCCAAGATTTTCTCGGTTTATTGACGGTTGACACCTGTCAAATGTCAAATTTGAAGTGTGTCTGCTTAGAGAACGTCACGCCGCGAGCCCTAGCAGTAAAACATTGCACAAACTGCATTTCATTTCACTTTCTCGCTGATCTAACGGTTGACACCTGTCAAATGTCAAATTTGACGTGCGTCAGCTTAGAAAACGTCACTCCGTGATCCGGAGCAGTCATCCGATCGAGCGCTCAACTTTCCAAGATTTTCTCGGTTTATTGACAGTTGACACCTGTCAAATATCAAATTTAAAGCACGTCAGCTAAGAAAACGTCACTCCGTGATCCGGAGCGGTAACTCATTCGAACGCTCAACTTTCCAAAATTTTCTCGGTTTATTGACAGTTGACACCTGTCAAATGTCAAATTTGACGTGTGTCTGCTTAGAGAACGTCACGCCACGAGCCCTAGCAGTAAAACATTGCAGACACTGAATTTCATTTCACTTTCTCGCTGATCTAACGGTTGACACCGTCACGTCAGCTTAGAAAACGTCACTCCGTGATCCGGAGCAGTCATCGAATCGAGCGCTCAACTTTACAAGATTTTCTCGGTTTATTGACAGTTGACACCTGTCAAATGTTAAATTTGACGTGTGTCTGCTTAGAGAACGTCACGCCGCGAGCCCTAGCAGTAAACCATTGCACAAACTGCATTTGGTTTCGCTTTCTCGCTGATCTAACGGTTGACACCTGTCAAATGTCAAATTTGAAGTACGTCAGCTTAGAAATCGTCACTCCGTGATACGGAGCGGTCACTCATTCGAACGCTCAACTTTCCAAGATTTTCTCGGTTTATTGACAGTTGAGACCTGTCAAATGTCAAATTTGACGTATGTCTGCTTGGACAACGTCACGCCGCGTGCCCGAGCAGTAAAACATTGCAGACACTGCATTTCATTTCACTTGTTCGCTGAATTGGAAAAAATATTCTAATTTGGAAAAAATATTCTTGATCAAAATTATTATTTTTTTTTTTGTTTTGTTTTTTTTAACTTCTATCGAATCAGTCTGTCCAGTGTCGACGACTGTTGAAACTTGCTCAAAGAACTGACAGTTGACACGTGTTAAAAAGGCAAACTTGACGTACGTCAGCTTAGAAAAGTCACACCGTGATCCGGAGCAGTCATCCAATCGAGCGCTCAACTTTCCAAGATTTTCTCGGTTTATTGACAGTTGACACCTGTCAAATGTCAAATTTGACGAATGTTTGCTTAGAGAACGTAACGTCGCGAGCCCTAGCAGTAAAATATTGCACAAACTGCATTTCATTTCACTTTCTCGCTGATCTAACGGTTGACACCTGTCAAATGTCAAATTTGACGTACGTCAGCTTAGAAAACGTCAGTCCGTGATCCTGAGCGGTAACTCATTCGAACGCTCAACTTTCCAAGATTTTCTCGGTTTATTGACAGATGACACCTGTCAAATTTGACGTATGTCTGCTTAGAGCACGTCACGCCGCGAGCTCTAGCAGTAAAACATTGCACAAACTGCATTTCATTTCACTTTCTCGCTGATCTAACGGTTGACACCTGTCAAATGTCAAGTTTGACGAACGTCAGCTTAGAAAAGGTCTCCCGGATCACTGGGAGACCTTTTCTAAGCGGTAGCTCATTCGAACGCTCAACTTGCCAAGATTTTCTCGGTTTATTGACAGTTGACACCTGTCAAATGTCAAATTTGACGTATGTCTGCTTGGAGAACGTCACGCCGAGAGCCCTAGCAGTAAAACATTGCACAAACTGCATTTCATTTCACTTTCTCGCTGATCTAACTGTTGACACCCGTCAAATGTCAAGTTTGACGTGCGTCAGCTTAGAAAACGTCACTCCGTGATCCGGAGCAGTAACTCATTCGAACGCTCAACTTTCCAAGATTTTCTCGGTTTATTGACAGTAGACACATGTCAAATGTGAAATTTGACGTATGTCTACTTAGAGAACGTCACGCCGCGAGCCCGAGCAGTAAAACATTGCTGACACTGCATTTCATTTCACTTGTTCGTTGAATTGACTGTTGACATCTGTCAAATGTCAAATTTGAGGTATGTCTGCTTAGAAAACGTCACGCCGTGTTCCGGAGCAGTCACCCATTCAAGCGCTGTACTCGAACATGCGTGCTAAACTTTCCAAGATTTTCTCGGGTGATTGACAATCGACACAAAAAAAAAACGGTATTTCATCAACGACGTACCAGTTACCTGAGATTAGACTTATTTTTGCTTCTTTCTTTTTTTTTCACCCTGTATATAATTAATATTTTCAAATTTAATATTTTATTCTATGCCCGAGCAGTAAAACATTGCAGACACTGCATTTCATTTCACTTTCTATCTGATCTAACGGTAGACACCTGTCAAATGTCAAATTTGACGTACTTCAGCTTAGAAAACGTCACTTCGTGATCCGGAGCGGTAACACATTCGAACGCTCAACTTTCCAAGATTTTCTCGGTTTATTGACAGTTGACACCTGTCAAATGTCAAATTTTACGTATGTCTGCTTAGAGAACTTCACGCCGCAAGCCCTAGCAGTAAAACATTGCACAAACTGCATTTCATTCCACTTTCTCGCTGATCTAACCGTTGACACCTGTCAAATGTCAAGTTTGACGTACGTCAGCTTAGAAAATGTCACTCCGTGATCCGGAGCGGAAACTCATTCGAACGCTCAACTTTCTAAGATTTTCTCGGTTTATTGACAGTTGACACCTGTCAAATGTCAAAATTGACGTATGTCTGCTTAGAGAACGTCACGCCGCGAGCCCGAGCAGTAAAACATTGTAGACACTACATTTCATTTCACTTGTTTGCTGAATTGACTGTTGACATCTGTCAAATGTCAAATTTAAGGTGTGACTGCTCAGAAAACGTCACGCCGTGTTCCGGAGCAGTCACCCATTCGAGCGCTGTACTCGGACATGCGTGCTAAACTTTCTAAGATTTTCTCGGTTGATTGATAGTCGACACTTAAAAAAAAACGGTCATCAACGGTCATCAACGACGTACTAGTTACCTGAGGTTAGAATTATTTTTGCTTCTTTCTTGTTTTTCACCCTGTCTATAATTAATATTTTCATATTTACTATTTTATTCTTTGAGTAATTTGGAAAAAATATTCTTGATCAATTTTTTTTTTTTTTTTGGTTTTGTTTTTTTTAACTTCTATCGAATCAGTCTGTCCAGTGTCGACGACCGTTGAAACTTGCTCAAAGAACTGACAGTTGACACCTGTTAAATAGTCAAACTTGACGTACGTCAGCTTAGAAAACGTCACGACGTGATCCGGAGCAGTCATCCAATCGAGCGCTCAACTTTCTAAAATTTTCCCGGTTTATTGACAGTTGACACCTGTCAAATGTCAAATTTGATGTATGTCTGCTTAGAGAACGTCACGCCGCGAGCCCTAGCAGTAAAACATTGCACAAACTATATTTCATTTCAATTTCTCGCTGATCTAACGGTTGACACCTGTCAAATGTCAAGTTTGACGTACGTCAGCTTAGAAAACGTCACTCCGCCATCCGAAGCGGTAGCTCATTCGAACGCTCAACTTTCCAAGATTTTCTCGGTTTAATGAAAGTTGACACCCGTCAAATGTCAAATTTGACGTATATCTGCTCATAGAACGTCACGCCGCGAGCCCGAGCAGTAAAACATTGCAGACACTGCATTTCATTTCACTTGTTCACTGAATTGACTGTTGACATCTGTCAATGGTCAAATTTGAGGTATGCCTGCTTAGAAAACGTCACCCCGTGTTCCGGAGCAGTCATCCATTCGAGCGCTGTACTCGAACATGCGTGCTAAACTTTCCAAGATTTTCTCTGGTTTGCTCAAAGAACTGACAGTTGACACCTGTTAAATAGGCAAACTTGACGTATGTCAGCTTAGAAAACGTCACGCCATGATCCGGAGCAGTCATCCAATCGAGCGCTCAACTTTCCAAGATTTTCTCGGTTTATTGAAAGTTGACACCTGTCAAATGTCAAATTTGACGTATGTCTGCTTAGAGAACGTCACGCCGCGAGCCCGAGCAGTAAAACATTGTAGACACTGCATTTCATTTCACTTGTTCGCAGAATTGATTGTTGATATCTGTCAAATGTCAAATTTGAGGTATGTCTGCTTAGAAAACGTCACTCCGTGATCTGGAGCGGTAACTCATTCGAACGCTCAACTTTCCAAGATTTTCTCGGTTTAATGAAAGTTGACACCTGTCAAATGTCAAATTTGACGTATGTCTGCTCAGAGAACGTCACGCCGAGAGCCAGAGCAGTAAAACATTGCAGACACTGCATTTCATTTCACTTGTTCGCTGAGTTGACTGTTCACATCTGTCAAATGTCAAATTAGAGCTATGTCTGCTTGGAAAACGTCACGCCGTGTTCCGGAGCAGTCACCCATTCGAGCGCTGTACTCGAACATGCGTGCTAAACTTTCCAAGATTCTCTCGGTTGATTGACAGTCGACACTTAAAAAAAACACGGTATTTCATCAACGACGAACCAGTTACCTGAGATTAGACTAATTTTTGCTTCTTTCTTTTTTTTCACCCTGTATATAATTAATATTTTCAAATTTATTATTTTATTCTTTGAGAAATTTGGAAAAAACTTATTCTTGATCAGAATTAATTTTTTTTTTGTTTTGTTTATTTAACTTCTATCGAATCAGTCTGTCCAGTGTCGACGAACGTTGAAACTTGCTCAACGAACTGACAGTTGACACCTGTTAAATAGGCAAACTTGACGTACGTCAGCTTTGAAAACGTCACGCCGTGATCCGGAGCAGTCATCCAATCGAGCGCTCAACTTTCCAAGATTTTCTCGGTTTATTGACAGTTGACACCAGTGAAATGTCAAATTTGACGTATGTCTGCTTAGAGAACGTCAGGCCGCGAGCCCTAGCAGTAAAACATTGCACAAACTGCATTTCATTTCACTTTCTCGCTGATCTAACGGTTGACACTTGTCAATTGTCAAGTTTGACGTACGTCAGCTTAGAAAACGTCACTCCGTGATCCGGTGCGGTAACTCATTCGAATGCGGAACTTTCCAAGATTTTCTCGGTTTATTGAAAGTTGACACCTGTCAAATGTTATATTTGGCGTATGTCTGCTTAGAGAACGTCACGCCGTGTTCCGGAGCAGTCACCCATTCGAGCGCTGTACCCAAACATGCGTGCTAAACTTTCCAAGATTTTCTCGGTTGATTGACAGTCGACACAAAGAAAAAAAAATAAAAAACGGTATTTCATCAACGACGTACCAGTAACCTGAGAGTAGACTTATTTTTGCTACTTTTATTTTTTTTTCACCCTGTATATAATATAATTCATATTTTCAAATTTATTATTTTATTATTTGAGTAATTTAAAAAAATATTCAAGATCAAAATTATTTTTGTTTTGTTTTGTTTTTTTCTATCAAATCAGTCTGTCCAGTGTCGACGACCGTTGAAACTTGCTCAAAGAACTGACAGTTGACACCTGTTAAATAGGCAAACTTGACGTACGTCAGCTTAGAAAACGTCACGCCGTGTACCGGAGCAGTCATCCAATCGGCGCTCAACTTTCCAAGATTTTCTCGGTTTATTGACAGTTGACATCTGTTAAATGTCAAATTTGACGTATGTCTGCTTAGAGAACGTCACGCCGCGAGCCCTAGCAGTAAAACATTGCAGACACTGCATTTCCTTTCACTTGTTCGGTGAATTGACTCTTGACATCTGTCAAATGTCAAATTTGAGGTATGTCTGCTTAGAAAACTTCACGCCGTATTCCGGAGCAGTCACCCATTCGAGCGCTGTACTCGAACATGCGTGCTAAACTTTCCAAGATTTTCTCGGTTGATTGACAGTCGACACTTAAAAAAAAAACGGTATTTCATCAACGACGTACCAGTTACCTGAGATTAGACTTATTTTTGCTTCTTTTTTTTCACCCTGTATATAATTAATATTCCTAAATTTATTATTTTATTCTTTGAGTAATTTGGAATAAAACTTATTCTTGATCAAAATTTTTTTTTTTTTGGTTTTGTTTTTTTAACTTCTATCGAATCAATCTGTCCAGTGTCGACGACCGTTGAAACTTGCTCAAAGAACTGACAGTTGACACCTGTTAAGTAGGCAAACTTGACGTACGTCAGCTTAGAAAACGTCACGCCGTGATCCGGAGAAGTCATCCAATCGAGCGCTCAACTTTCCAAGATTTTCTCGGTTTATTGACAGTTGACACCGGTCAAATGTCAAATTTGACGTATGTCTGCTTAGAGAACGTCACGCCGCGAGCCCTAGCATTAAAACATTGCACAAACTGCATTTCATTTCACTTTCTCGCTGATCTAACGGTTGACACCTGTCAAATGTCAAGTTTGACGTACGTCAGCTAAGAAAACGTCACTCCGTTATCCGGAGCGGTAACTCATTCGAACGCTCAACTTTCCAAGATTTTCTCGGTTTATTGAAAGTTAACACCTTTCATATGTCAAATTTGACGTATATCTGCTTAGAGAACGTCACGCTGCGAGCCCGAGCAGTCAAACATTGCAGACACTGCATTTCATTTCACTTGTTCGCAGAATTGATTGTTGACATTTGTCAAATGTCAAAATTGAGGTATGACTGCTTAGAAAACGTCACTCCGTGATCTGGAGCGGTAACTCATTCGAACGCTCAACGCTAAAAAAAAACGGTATTTCATCAACGACGTACCAGTTACCAGAGATTAGACTAATTTTTGCTTCTTTCTTTTTTTTTTCACCCTGTATATAATTAATATTTTCAAATTTATTTTTTATTCTTTGAGAAATTTGGAAAAAAACTTATTCTTGATCAGAATTAATTTTTTTTTTTGGTTTTGTTTTTTTAACTTCTATCGAATCAGTCTGTCCAGTGTCGACGACCGTTGAAACTTGCTCAAAGAACTGACAGTTGAAACCTGTTAAATAGGCAAGTTTGACGTACGTCAGCTTAGAAAACGTCACGCTGTGATCCGGAGCAGTCATCCAATCGAGCGCTTAAATTTCCAAGATTTTCTCGGTTTATTGACAGTTAACACCTGTCAAGTGTCAAATTTGACGTATGTCTGCTTAGAGAACGTCACGCCGCGAGCCCTAGCAGTAAAACATTGCCCAAACTGCAATTCATTTCACTTTCTCGATGATCTAACGGTTGACACGTGTCAAATGTCAAGTTTGACGTACGTCAGCTTAGAAAACGTCACTCCGTGAGCCGGAGCGGTAACTCATTCGAACGCTCAACTTTCCGAGATTTTCTCGGTTTATTGAAAGTTGACACCTGTCAAATGTCAAATTTGACGTATGTCTGCTTAGAGAACGTCACGCCGCGAGCCCGAGCAGTAAAACATTGCAGACACTGCATTTCATTTCACTTGTTCGCTGAATTGACTGTTGACATCTGTCAAATGTCAAATTTGAGGTATGTCTGCTTAGAAAACGTCACGCCGTGTTCCGGAGCAGTCACCCATTCGAGCGCTGTACTCAAACATGCGTGCTAAACTTTCCAAGATTTTCTCGGCTGATGGACAGTCGACACAAAAAAAAAACGGTATTTCATCAACGACGTACCAGTTACCTGAGATTAGACTTATTTTTGCTTCTTTATTTTTTTTCACCCTGTATATAATTAATATTTTCAAATTTATTATTTTATTCTTTGAGTAATTTGGAGAAAATATTCTTGATCAAAATTAATTATTTTTTTGGTTTTGTTTTTTTTTTAACTTCTATCGAATCAGTCTGTCCAGTGTCGACGACCGTTGGAACTTGCTCAAAGAACTGACAGTTGACTGTTAAATAGGCAAACTTGACTTACGTCAGCTTAGAAAAGGTCACGCCGTGATCCGGAGCAGTCATCCAATCGAGCGCTCAACTTTCCAAGATTTTCTCGGTTTATTGACAGTTGACACCTGTCAAATGTCAAGTTTGACGTATGTCTGCTTAGAGAACGTCACGCCGCGAGCCCTAGCAGTAAAACATTGCACAAACTACATTTCATTTTACTTTCTCACTAATCTAATGGTTGACACCTGTCAAATGTCAAGTTTGACTTACGTCAGCTTAGAAATCGTCACTCCGTGATCCGGAGCGGTAACTCATTCGAACGCTCAACTTTCCAAGATTTTCTCGGTTTAATGAAAGTTGACACCTGTCAAATGTCAAATTTGACGTATGTCTGCTTAGAGAACGTAACGCCGCGAGCGCGAGCAGTAAAACATTTCAGACACTGCATTTCATTTCACTTGTTCGCTGAATTGACTGTTGACATCTGTCAAATGTCAAATTTGAGGTATGTGTGCTTAGAAAACGTCACGCCGTGTTCCGGAGCAGTCACCCATTCGAGCGCTGTACTCGAACATGCGTGCTAAACTTTCCAAGATTTTCTCGGTTGATTGACAGTTGACACAAAACAAAAAAAAATCGGTATTTCATCAACGACGTACCAGTTACCTGAGATTAGACTTATTTTTGCTTCTTTCTTTTTTTTCACCCTGTATATAATTAATATTTTGAAATTTATTATTTTATTGTTTGAGTAATTTGGAAAAAACATTCTTGATCAATTTTTTTTTTTTGGTTTTGTTTTTTTTAACTTCTATCGAATCTGTATTTTCATTGTCGACGACCGTTGAAACTTGCTCAAAGAACTGACAGTTGACACCTGTTAAATGGCAAACTTGACATACGTCAGCTTAGATAATGTCACGCCGTGATCCGGAGCAGTCATCCAATCGAGCGTTAAACTTTCCAAGATTTTCTCGATTTATTGACAGTTGACACCTGTCAAATGTTAAATTTGACGTATGTCTGCTAAAAGAACGTCACGCCGCGAGCCCTAGCAGTAAAATATTGCACAAACTGCATTTCATTTCACTTTCTCGCTGATCTAACGGTTGACACCTGTCAAAAGTCAAATTTGACGTACGTCAGCTTAGAAAACGTCACGCCGTGAGCCGGAGCGGTAACTCATTCGAACGCTCAACTTTCCTAGATTTTCTCGGTTTATTGACAGTTGACACCTGTCAAATGTTAAGTTTGACGTATGTCTGCTTAGAGAACATCACGACGCGAGCCAGAGCAGTAAAACATTGCACAAACTGCATTTCATTTCACTTTCTCGCTGATCTAACGGTTGACACCTGTCAAATGTCAAGTTTGACGTACGTCACCTTAGAAAACCTCACTCCGTGATCTGGAGCGGTAACTCATTCGATCGCTCAACTTTCAAAGATTTCCTCGGTTTATTGACAGTTGACACCTGTCAAATGTGACGTATGTCTGCTTAGAGAACGTCACGCCGCGAGCCCGAGCAGTAAAACATCGCAGACACTGCATTTCATTTCACTTTTTCGCTGAATTAACTGTTGACATCTGTCAAATGTCAAATTTGAAGTATGTCTGCTTAGAGAACGTCACGCCGCAAGCCCGAGACAGTTGACACCTGTCAAATGCCAAATTTGACGTATGTCTGCTGAGAGAACGTCATGCCGCCAGCCCTAGCAGTAAAACATTGCACAAACTGCATTTCATTTCACTTTCTCGCTGATCTAACGGTTGACACCTGTCAAATGTCAAGTTTGACGAATGTCAGCTTAGAAAACGTCACTCCGTGATCCGGAGCGGTAACTCATTCGAACGCTCAACTTTCCAAGATTTTCTCGGTTTATTGACAGTTGACACCTGTCAAATGTCAAATTTGACGTATGTCTGCTTAGAGAACGTCACGCCGCGAGCCCGAGCAGTAAAACAATGCACAAACTGCATTTCATTTCACATTCTCGCTGATCTAACGGTTGACACCTGTCAAATGTCAAATTTGACGTACGTCAGCTTAGAAAACGTCACTCCGTGATCCGGAGCGGTAACTCATTCGAACGCTCAATTTTCCAAGATTTTCTCGGTTTATTGACAGTTGACACCTGTCAAATGTCAAATTTGACGTATGTAAGCTTAGAGAACGTCACGCCGCGAGCCCGAGCAGTAAAACATTGCAGACACTGCATTTCATTTCACTTGCTCGTTGAATTGACTGTTGACATCTGTCAAATGTCAAATTTGACGTATGTCTGCTTAGAAAACGTCACGCCGTGTTCCGGAGCAGTCACCCATTCGAGCGCTGTACTCGAACATGCGTGCTAAACTTTCCAAGATTTTCTCGGTTGATTGACAGTCGACATTTAAAAAAAAAAAAAAAATAAAACGGTATTTCATCAACGACGTAAAAAAAACGGTATTTCATCAACGACGTACCAGTTAGCCGAGATTAGACTTATTTTTGCTTCTTTCTTTTTTTTTCTCCCTGTATATAATTAATATTTTCAAATTTATTATTTTATTCTTTGAGTAATTTGGAAAAAATATTCTTGATCAAAATTAATATTTTTTTTTGGTTTTGTTTTTTTTAACTTCTATCGAATCAGTCTGTCCAGTGTCGACGACCGTTGAAACTTGCTCAAAGAACTGACAGTTGACACCTGTTAAATGGCAAACTTGTCGTACGTCAGCTTAGAAAACGTCACGCCGTGATCCGGAGCAGTAACTCATTCGAACGCTCAACTTTCCAAGATTTTCTCGATTTATTGACAGTTGACACCTGTCAAATGTTTGACGTATGTCTGCTTAAAGAACATCACGCCGCAAGCCCTAGCAGTAAAACAATGCACAAACTGCATTTCATTTCACTTTCCCGCTGATCTAACGGTTCACACCTGTCAAATGTCAAATTTGACGTACGTCAGCTTAGAAAACGTCACGCCGTGATATGGAGTGGTAACTCATTCGAACGCTCAACTTTCCAAGATTTTATCGGTATATTGACAGTTGACGCCTGTCAAATGTCAAATTTGACGTCTGTCTGCTTAGAAAACGCACGCTGCGAGCACTAGCAGTAAAACATTGCACAAACTGCATTTCATTTCACTTTTTTGCTGATCTAGCGGTTGACACCTTTCAAATGTCAAATTTGACGTACGTCAGCTTAGAAAACGTCACGCCGTGATCCGGAGCGGTAACTCATTCGAACGCTCAACATTCCAAGATTTTTTTGGTTTATTGCCAGTTGACACCTGTCAAATGTTAAATTTGACGTATGTCTGCTTAAAGAACGTCACGCCGCGAGCACTAGCAGTAAAACATTGTACAAATTGCATTTCACTTTACTTTCTTGCTGATCTAACGGTTGACACCTGTCAAATGTCAAATTTGATGTACGTCAACTTAGAAAACGTCACGCCGTGATCCGGGGCGGTAATTCATTCGAACGCTCAACTTTCCAAGATTTTCTCGATTTATTGACAGTTGACACCTGTCAAATGTTAAATTTGACGTATGTCAGCTTAGAAAACGTCACGCCGTGATCCGGAGCGTTAATTTATTCGAACGCTCAACTTTCCAAGATTTTCTCGGTTTATTGACAGTTGACACCTGTCAATTGTTAAGTTTGACGTATATCTGCTTAAATAACGTCACGCCGCGAGCCCTAGCAGTAAAACATTGCACAAACTGCATTTCATTACACTTTTTTTTTTTTTTTTTTGTAATATATTGCTTTATTGTCAGTAGAAATACATGATTTCTGTGGACAAAGCACAGGCAAAATAAATAAATAAATAAATGTCACTTAAAAACTAAAACAAAACATATCAAGAAAGTACATACATACATAAATACATACATTCGTGAGAAAAAAAAAAAAAACAAACAACAAAAAAACACAAAAAACAAAAAAAAAATAACGAAATAAATAAAGAAAAAAAAAAAAAAATAAACAATAAATAAACAATGAAATAAATAACAATAGGCTAGCTGAGGCTAATAGGTGTGTGTGCAGTTCAAAAACTAGTGATCACCGAAGAATTCTGCCGTAGTGTAGTAAGGTCGTTCTAGGAAATATGACTTGACGGCGGAACGAAACTTGGAGTTATTGGGGATTGATTTTAGGTGGATAGGTAAATGATTGAACATTTTTTTCGCGTTGTAGAATATAGATTTTTTTATAAGTTCTGATCTAGGTAAGGGTAGATAAATATCCTGATCCAAGTTCCTTGTACTGTGTTTGTGTTGTGGTCTCTCCAGTAAAGCACGAATGTGCTTATGCATTAAGCTAACGGATTCCAGGATAAATAATGAAGGGAGAGTTAAAATTTTGAAATTCTTAAAGTAGGGTTGACAATGGGCTCTACTACTCAAACCAAACATATAGCGAATAGCTCTCTTTTGTAGCTTGAATAAAGATTCAAGTTGGAGAAGGTTGGAGTGACCCCAGAACGGAAGGCCATATCGCAGGTGTGATTCGAAAAGAGCGAAATAAGAAGATCTGGAAGTATGGAGATTTAGCTCTCTGGAAATAGACCTAATTGCGAAGCAAGCAGAAGACAGCTTCTTGGTTAAGATCTCCACATGCGAGGTCCATTTGAGTGAATTGTCAATGTTGAGGCTCAGAAATCTAACAGAGTCAACAGGGTTAATGACGTTTTTGTCTAGTATAAGAGGCGGTAGAGTACCTTTATAAGATAGGACTACAGTTTTCTTAGTACTTAATTCTAGGCAGTTAGAATCGTACCATGACTTAATACATGCAAGGTCATTAGATATTGTAGAGTGGAGAAGCGGCAGGTTAGGTTTTGACCATGTGATACTAGTATCATCGGCAAAGAGACAAATTTTTCCGCTGATATTTAAATTAGTTATATCGTTGATAAATACTAGGAAGAGAATTGGACCTAGAACGGAACCTTGAGGGACACCAACATCCACCGCTCTGCAGGAGGAAGAGTAGTCATTTACCCTGACGAACTGCCTTCTATTGCCAAGATAGGATTTGAACCATTCCTGAGGAGTTCCCCGAATTCCATAAAAGTGCAGTTTTTTTAGTAGAATCTCATGGTTCACACAATCGAAGGCTTTGGCAATGTCACAAAAAACTGTTGCTGTGAAAAGCTTGTTGTTAAGATTGTGGTAGATATCACTAAGAACAGAGAATATGGCATCACTCGAACTTTTACTGGATAAGAATCCGAACTGATTCGATGTTATGATGCTATATTTGGTCAAGAAAGCCATCAAGCGTACCTTGACGAGCCTCTCTATGATCTTTGATAGAGCAGGTAGTAAGGCGATTGGTCTGTAGTTGCAGCAGCTGTCTTTATCGCCACTTTTATGTAGAGGGATAATGATTGCTGTCTTGAGGCACTGGGTTAAAACAACCTTCTCGAAAGATTGGTTGATTAGATGGGACAGGGCGTTCATTGCTTCAAGAGGAAGGTTTAGAAATACTTTAACCGGTAGACCATCAGTGCTGCATGTAGACTTACTTTTTATAGCTGTAATGGCTTGTGATAGTTCCGAGTTGTCAACAGGACTTAAAAAGAAACTACTGGAATTCAAATTAGAGGCAGGGAGGAAGGAAAGGGGGTCGCAATTTGAAGATATATTAGTTGTTATATTTTTGGCTACATTTACGAAATAATTGTTCAAATCATTTGGATCAGGATAAGTTTGGTTAGGTGAACGAGGTTTATTTCGCAGATCATTCACTATTGACCAGGCCTCTCTAGCGACATTACTAGTAGTTGAGAGGCGATTTTGAAAGTAAACTTTTTTTGCCAGTTTGATGATTTTGATGTGTAAAGTACGGTATTGCGAGATGTACTTAAGGACCTTAGGGTTGACCGTGAACTTTTTAATGTACAGCAAAGAGCGCATGTTTTTGGAAGCTTCTAATTCCCACTGTAGTCCAAGGTTTATGACGCTTGGGCTTAATGGGAGTTAGGGGGAACGCTGAATTACTAGCACAGGAAACTTTCATTAAAAAATCTGAGAAGTTAATGTCTACCTCTCCGGAAGGAAAGTTCCAATCAATGGATTTACATTTATTTCGAAAATTTATAAAGTTCTTCGCTGAATAAATTCTACCTAGGCGGTGGGAAGTGGGTTTTGGTTTTTTTCCTAGAGAAAAGTTGGTCAATATTGCTTCATGGTCCGAGAAGCCAGAGCAAATAACTATAGATTCTACATCGTTAGGTGGTAGGTCAGACACAACGTAGTCAATGGTGCTAGCTGTAGTTTTTGAGATTCTGGTGGGTGACTCGACATGCATTTGAAGCCCAAAGGAATCAAAAATGGATATCAAAGATTTCTGAACAGCACACACATTAGCGAAGTCAATGTTAAAATTGCCACATAAAATGTTTCTGCTTTTAATAGGTAAAGCATCGAGCAAGCTTAGAAGGTTCTGTAAAAAAGATGAACTATCTGAACTAGGTGATCTATAAATACATATTATATAGAGATCGAAAAGTAGGCTATGCACTAGCGAAAATTCAAAGACTTTCTCAACTAATAGGGAGTCAAAGTTCGAAATCGGAGAAAAATCACCCCTAGTTGAAAGTATTAAAGTTCCTCCATGAGCTGAGTCTCTTCTATTAAACCGAGCAACAGTGATGTACTTTTCAATAAATACCGGTTCGCCTACTTTTAACCAATGTTCCGTTATATATACTATTTCAGGAAAGGTCATTTCTTCTAATAACAGAAACAGTTCATCTGTTTTGTATCTTAAAGATTGTATATTTAAGAGAACCATGCTAAGCTTGCTGTTGTTAGGTTTGGAAAACGTTTGGTCTTCCGAACACGTCAAATTATTAATTAAAAATTTCTTTTCGGCGAGTTACAGGAAAAATATTTTTTTTGACTATCCCTGACTTTTTGGAGGTGTATAATTCTTTCGGAAGAGACGTAGGACCTATAGGCGGAGAGGTCGGCTTCCACATCGGAGGTAGATATGCCATAAGCTTCGTGAAAACTAAAGAAGATGGCACGAAGGGCTTTTAGTTCTATTGGGAGGCCTTCTGACGCTAGAAGCACTTTTATGCTGGTGTTGGTGAATCTATCGTAACACACAGTGGCGGGTTGGTCATGAAGGTACGCAAGGTATAACTTAACTGCTCTCATGATGATAGGTTCCCTCAGTCTTGACAAGGTGTATCGATTATCTCGCTGATCTAACGGTTGACACCTGTCAAATGTAAAGTTTGACGTATGTCTGCTTAAAGAACGTCACGCCGCGAGCCCTAGCAGTAAAACATTGCACAAACTGCATTTCATTTCACTTTCTCGCTGATCTAACGGTTGAAATCTGTAAAATGTCAAGTTTGACGTACGTCAGCTTAGAAAAAGTCACCCCGTGATCCGGAGCGGTAACTCATTCGAACGCTCAACTTTCCAACATTTTCTCGGTTTATTGACAGTTGACACCTGTCAAATGTCAAATTTGACGTATGTCTGCTTAGAGAACGTCACGACGCGAGCCATATCAGTAAAACATTGCACAAACTGCATTTCATTTCACTTTCTCGCTGATCTAACGGTTGACACCTGTCAAATGTCAAGTTTGACGTACGTCACCTTACAAAACGTCACTCCGTGATCTGGAGCGGTAACTCATTCGATCGCTCAACTTTCAAAGATTTCCTCGGTTTATTGACAGTTGACACCTGTCAAATGTGACGTATGTCTGCTAAGAGAACGTAACGCCGCGAGCCCGAGCAGTAAAACATTGCAGACACTGCATTTCGTTTCACGTTTTCGCTGAATTAACTGTTGACATCTGTCAAATGTCAAATTAGAAGTATGTCTGCTTAGAGAACGTCCCGCCGCAAGCCCGAGACAGTTGACACCTGTCAAATACCAAATTTGACGTATGTCTGCTGAGAGAACGTCACGCCGCCAGCCCTAGCAGTAAAACATTGCACAAACTGCATTTCATTTCACTTTCTCGTTGATCTAACGGTTGACACTTGTCAAATGTCAAGTTTGACGTACGTCAGCTTAGAAAACGTAACTCCGTGATCCGGAGCGGTAACTCATTCGTACGTTCAACTTTCCAAGATTTCCTCGGTTTATTGACAGTTGACACCTGTCAAATGTCAAATTTGACGTATGTCTGCGTAGAGAACGTCACGCAGCGAGCCCTAGCAGCAGAACATTCCACAAACTGCATTTCATTGCACTTTCTCGCTGATCTAACGGTTGACACCTGTCAAATGTCAAGTTTGACGTACGTCAGCTTAGAAAACGTCACTCCGTGATCCGGAGCGGTAACTCATTCGAACGCTCAACTTTGCAAGATTTTCTCGGTTTATAGAAAGTTGTCACCTGTCAAATGTCAAATTTGACGTATGTCTGCTTAGAGAACGTCACGCCGCGAGCCCGAGCAGTAAAACATTGCAGACACTGCATTTCATTTCACTTGTTCGCTGAATTGACTGTTGACGTCTGTCAAATGTCAAATTTGAGGTATGTCTGCTTAGAAAACGTCACGCCGTGTTCCGGAGCAGTCACAATTTCGAGCGCTGTACTCGAACATGCGTGCCAAACTTTCCAAGATTTTCTCGGTTGATTGACAGTCGACACAAAGAAAAACGGTATTTCATCAACGACGTACCAGTTACTTGAAATTAGACTTATTTTTGCTTCTTTCTTTTTTTCACCCTGTATATAATTAATATTTTCAAATTTATTATTTTATTCTTTGAGTAATTTGGAAAAAATATTCTTGATCAAAATTAATTTTTTTTTTGGTTTTGTTTTTTCAACTTCTATCGAATCATTCTGTCCAGTGTCAACGACCGTTGAAACTTGCTCAAAGAACTGACAGTTGACACCTGTTAAATAGGCAAACTTGACGTCCGTCAGCTTAGAAAACGTAACGCCGTGATCCCGAGCAGTCATTCAATCGAGCGCTCAACTTTCCAAGATTTTCTCGGTTTATTGACAGTTGACACCTGTCAAATGTCAAGTTTGACGTACGTCAGCTTAAAAAACGTCACTTTGTGATCCGGAGCGGTAACTCATTCGAAGGCTCAACTTTCCAAGATTTTATCGGTTTATTGACAGTTGACACCTGTCAAATGTTAAATTTAACATATGTCTGCTTAGAGAACGTCACGCCGCGAGCCCGAGCAGTAAAACGTTGCAGACACTGCATTTAATTTCACTTGTTCGCTGAATTGACAGTTGACATCTGTCAAATTTGAGGTATGTCTGCTTAGAAAACGTCACGCCGTGTTCCAGAGCAGTCACCCATTCGAGCGCTGTACTCGAACATGCGTGCTAAACTTTCCAAGATTTTCTCGTTTGATTGACAGTCGAAAAAAAAAAACGGTATTTCATCAACGACGTACCAGTTACCTGAGATTAGACTTATTTTTGCTTCTTTCTTTTTTCTCACCCTGTATATAATTAATATTTTCAAATTTATTATTTTATTCTTTGAGTAATTTGGAAAAAATATTCTTAATCAAAATTAAGTTTTTTTTTTGGTTTTGTTTTTTTTAACTTCTATCGACGAATCAGTTTGTCCAGTGTCGACGACCGTTGAAACTTTCTCAAAGAACTGACAGTTGACACCTGTTAAATAGGCAAACTTGACGTACGTCAGCTTAGAAAACGTCACGCCGTGATCCGGAGCAGTAATCCAATCGAGCGCTCCACTTTCCAAGATTTTCCGGGTTTATTGACAGTTGACACCTGTCAAATGTCAAATTTGACGTATGTCTGCTTAGAGAACGTCACGCCGCGAGCCCGAGTAGTAAAACATTGCACAAACTGCATTTCATTTTACTTTCTCGCTGATCTAACGGTTGACACCTGTCAAATGTCAAGTTTGATGTACGTCAGCTTAGAAAACGTCACTCCGTTTTCCGGAGCCGTCACCCATTCGAGCGCTGTACTCGAACATGCGTGCTAAACTTTCCAAGATTTTCTCGGTTGATTGACAGTCGACACAAAAAAAAAACGGTATTTCATCAACGACTTACCAGTTACCTGAGATTAGACTTATTTTTGCTTCTTTCTTTTTTCTCACCCTGTATATAATTAATATTTTCAAATTTATTATTTTATTCTTTGAGTAATTTGGAAAAAATATTCTTAATCAAAATTAATTTTTTTTTTGGTTTTGTTTTTTTTAACTTCTATTGAATCAGTCTGTCCAGTGTCGACGACCATTGAAACTTGCTCAAGGAACTGACAGTTGACACCTGTTAAAAAGGCAAACTTGACGTACGTCAGCTTAGAAAACGTAACTCCGTGATCCGGAGCGGTAACTCATTCGTACGTTCAACTTTCCAAGATTTCCTCGGTTTATTGACAGTTGACACCTGTCAAATGTCAAATTTGACGTATGTCTGCGTAGAGAACGTCACGCAGCGAGCCCTAGCAGCAGAACATTCCACAAACTGCATTTCATTGCACTTTCTCGCTGATCTAACGGTTGACACCTGTCAAATGTCAAGTTTGACGTACGTCAGCTTAGAAAACGTCACTCCGTGATCCGGAGCGGTAACTCATTCGAACGCTCAACTTTGCAAGATTTTCTCGGTTTATAGAAAGTTGTCACCTGTCAAATGTCAAATTTGACGTATGTCTGCTTAGAGAACGTCACGCCGCGAGCCCGAGCAGTAAAACATTGCAGACACTGCATTTCATTTCACTTGTTCGCTGAATTGACTGTTGACGTCTGTCAAATGTCAAATTTGAGGTATGTCTGCTTAGAAAACGTCACGCCGTGTTCCGGAGCAGTCACAATTTCGAGCGCTGTACTCGAACATGCGTGCCAAACTTTCCAAGATTTTCTCGGTTGATTGACAGTCGACACAAAGAAAAACGGTATTTCATCAACGACGTACCAGTTACTTGAAATTAGACTTATTTTTGCTTCTTTCTTTTTTTTCACCCTGTATATAATTAATATTTTCAAATTTATTATTTTATTCTTTGAGTAATTTGGAAAAAATATTCTTGATCAAAATTAATTTTTTTTTTGGTTTTGTTTTTTCAACTTCTATCGAATCATTCTGTCCAGTGTCAACGACCGTTGAAACTTGCTCAAAGAACTGACAGTTGACACCTGTTAAATAGGCAAACTTGACGTCCGTCAGCTTAGAAAACGTAACGCCGTGATCCCGAGCAGTCATTCAATCGAGCGCTCAACTTTCCAAGATTTTCTCGGTTTATTGACAGTTGACACCTGTCAAATGTCAAGTTTGACGTACGTCAGCTTAAAAAACGTCACTTTGTGATCCGGAGCGGTAACTCATTCGAAGGCTCAACTTTCCAAGATTTTATCGGTTTATTGACAGTTGACACCTGTCAAATGTTAAATTTAACATATGTCTGCTTAGAGAACGTCACGCCGCAAGCCCGAGCAGTAAAACGTTGCAGACACTGCATTTAATTTCACTTGTTCGCTGAATTGACAGTTGACATCTGTCAAATTTGAGGTATGTCTGCTTAGAAAACGTCACGCCGTGTTCCAGAGCAGTCACCCATTCGAGCGCTGTACTCGAACATGCGTGCTAAACTTTCCAAGATTTTCTCGTTTGATTGACAGTCGAAAAAAAAAAAAACGGTATTTCATCAACGACGTACCAGTTACCTGAGATTAGACTTATTTTTGCTTCTTTCTTTTTTCTCACCCTGTATATAATTAATATTTTCAAATTTATTATTTTATTCTTTGAGTAATTTGGAAAAAATATTCTTAATCAAAATTAAGTTTTTTTTTTGGTTTTGTTTTTTTTAACTTCTATCGACGAATCAGTTTGTCCAGTGTCGACGACCGTTGAAACTTTCTCAAAGAACTGACAGTTGACACCTGTTAAATAGGCAAACTTGACGTACGTCAGCTTAGAAAACGTCACGCCGTGATCCGGAGCAGTAATCCAATCGAGCGCTCCACTTTCCAAGATTTTCCGGGTTTATTGACAGTTGACACCTGTCAAATGTCAAATTTGACGTATGTCTGCTTAGAGAACGTCACGCCGCGAGCCCGAGCAGTAAAACATTGCACAAACTGCATTTCATTTTACTTTCTCGCTGATCTAACGGTTGACACCTGTCAAATGTCAAGTTTGATGTACGTCAGCTTAGAAAACGTCACTCCGTTTTCCGGAGCCGTCACCCATTCGAGCGCTGTACTCGAACATGCGTGCTAAACTTTCCAAGATTTTCTCGGTTGATTGACAGTCGACACAAAAAAAAAACGGTATTTCATCAACGACTTACCAGTTACCTGAGATTAGACTTATTTTTGCTTCTTTCTTTTTTCTCACCCTGTATATAATTAATATTTTCAAATTTATTATTTTATTCTTTGAGTAATTTGGAAAAAATATTCTTAATCAAAATTAATTTTTTTTTTGGTTTTGTTTTTTTTAACTTTTATTGAATCAGTCTGTCCAGTGTCGACGACCATTGAAACTTGCTCAAGGAACTGACAGTTGACACCTGTTAAAAAGGCAAACTTGACGTACGTCAGCTTAGAAAACGTCACGCCGTGATCCGGAGCAGTCATCCAATCGAGCGCTTAACTTTCCAAGATTTTCTCGGTTTATTGACAGTTGACACCTGTCAAATGTCAAATTTGACGTATGTCTGCTTAGAGAACGTCACGCCGCGAGCCCTAGCAGTAAAACATTGCACAAACAGCATTTCATTTCACTTTCTCGCTGATCTAACGGTTGACACCTTTCAAATGTCAAGTTTGACGTACGTCAGCTTAGAAAACGTCACTCCGTGATCCGTAGCGGTAACTCATTCAAACGCTCAGCTTTCAAAGATTTCCTCGGTTTATTGACAGTTGACACCTGTCAAATGTCAATTTCATCGTATGTCTGCTTAGAGAACGTCACGTCGCGAGCCCTAGAGGTAAAACATTGCACAAACTGCGTTTCATTTCACTTTCTCGCTGATCTAACGGTTGACACTGGTCAAATGCCAAGTTTGACGTACGTCAGCTTAGAAAACGTCACGCCGTGATCCGGCGCAGTCATCCAATCGAGCGCTCAACTTTCCAAGATTTCTTCGGTTTATTGACAGTTCACAAATGTCAAATGTCAAATTTGACGTATGTCTGCTTAGAGAACGTCACGCCGCGAGCCCTAGCAGTAAAACATTGCACAAACTGCATTTCATTTCACTTTCTCGGTGAGCTAACGGTTGACACCAGTCAAATGTAAAGTTTGACGTACGTAAGTTACGAAACGTTACCCCGTGATCTGGAGCGATAACTCATTCGAACGCTCAACTTTCCAAGATTTTCTCGGTTTATTGACATTTGACACCTGTCAAATGTCAAATTTGACGTATGTCTCCTTAGAGAACGTCACGCCGCGAGGACGAGCAGTAAAACATTGCACAAACAGCATTTCATTTCACTTTCTCGCTGATCTAACGGTTGACACCTGTCAAATGTCAAGTTTGACGTACGTCAGCTTAGAAAACGTCTATCCGTGATCCGGAGCGGTAACTCATTCGAACGCTCAACTTTCCAATATTTTCTCAGTTTATTGAGAGTTGACACCTGTCAAATTTGACGTATGTCTGCTTAGGGAACGTCACGCCGCGAGCACGAGCTAAAAAAATGCAGACACTGCATTTCATTTCACTTTCTCGCTGATCTAACGGTTGACACCTGTCAAATGTCAAGTTTAACGTACGTCAGCTTAGGAAACGTCACTCCGTGATCCGGAGCGGTAACTCATTCGAACGCTCAACTTTCCAAGGTTTTCTCGGTTTATTGAAAGTTGACACCTGTCAAATGTCAAATTTACGTATGTCTGCTTAGAGAGCGCTCAACTTTCCAAGATTTTCTCGGTTTATTGACAATTGACACCTGTCAAATTTGACGTATGGCTGCTTAGAGAACGTCATGCCGCGAGCCCGAGCAGCAAAATATTGCAGATACTGCATTTCATTTCACTTGCTTGCTGAATAGACTGTTGACATCTGTCAAATGTCAAATTTGTAATATGTCTGCTTAGAAGACGTCACGCCGTGTTCTGGAGCAGTCATCCATTCGAGCGCTGTACTCCAACATGCGTGCTAAACTTTCCAAGATTTTCTTGGTTTATTGACAGTTGACACCTGTCAAATGTCAAATTTGACGTATGTCTGCTTAGAGAACGTCATGCCGCGAGCCCTAGCAGTAAAACATTGCACAAACTGCATTTCATTTCACTTTCACGCTGATCTAACGGTTGACACCTGTCAAATGTCAAGTTTGACGTACGTCAGCTTAGGAAACGTCACTCCGTGATCCGGAGCGGTAAATCATTCGAACGCTTAACTTTCCAAGATTTTCTCGGTATATTGAAAGTTGACACCTGTCAAATGTCAAAATTGACGTATGTCTGTTTAGAGAACGTCACGCCGCGAGCCCGATCAATAAAACATTGCAGACACTGCATTTCGTTTCACTTGTTCGCTGAATTGACTGTTGGCGTCCGTCAAATGTCAAATTTGATGTATGTCTGCTTAGAAAACGTCACGCCGTGTTCCGGAGCAGTCACCCATTCGAGCGCTGTACTCGAACATGCGTGCTAAACTTTCCAAGATTTTCTCGGTTGATTGACAGTCGACACAAAAAAAAACGGTATTTCATCAACGACGTACCAGTTTCCTGAGATTAGACTTATTTTTGCTTCTTTCTTTTTTTCCACCCTGTATATAATTAATATTTTCAAATTTATTATTTTATTCTTTGAGTAATTTGGAAAAAATATTCTTGATCAAAATTAATTTTTTTTCTCGTTTTGTTTTTTTTAACTTCTATAGAATCAGTCTGTCCAGTGTCGACGACCGTTGAAACTTGCTCAAAGAACTGACAGTTGACACCTGTTAAATAGGCAAACTTGACGTACGTCAGCTTAGAAAACGTCACGCCGTGATCCGGAGCAGTCATCCCATCGAGCGCTCAACTTTCCAAGATTTTCTCGGTTTATTGACAGTTGACACCTGTAACGGTAAAGTTACAGTAACTCATTCGAACGTTTAACTTTCAAAGATTTCCTCGGTTTATTGACAGTTGACACCTGTCAAATGTCAAATTTGACGTATGTCTGCTTAGAGAACGTCGCGTCGCGAGCTCGAGCAGTAAAACATTGCAGACACTGCATTTCATTTCACTTGTTCGCTGAATTGACTGTTGACATCTGTCAAATGTCAAATTTGAGGTATGTCTGCTTAGAAAACGTCACGAAATGTTCCGGAGCAGTCATCCAATCGAGCGCTCAACTTTCCAAGATTTTCTCGGTTTATTGACAGTTGACACCTGTCAAATGTTAAATTTGACATATGTCTGCTTAGAAAACGTCACGCCGCGAGCCCTAGCAGTAAAACATTGCACAAACTTTTTTTCATTTTATTTTCACAAATGTCAAGTTTGACGTACGTCAGCTTAGAAAACGTCACTCCGTGATCCGGAGCGGTAACTCATTCGAACGCTCAACTTTCAAAGATTTCCTCAGTTTATTGACAGTTGACACCTGTCAAATGTCAAATTTGATGTATGTCTGCTTAGAGAACGTCACGCCGCCAGCTCGAGCAGTAAAACATTGCAGACACTGCATTTCATTTCACTTGTTCGCTGAATTTACTGTTGACATCTGTCAAATGTCAAAATTTGAGATATGTCTGTTCAGAAAACGTCACGAAATGTTACGGAACATTCACCCATTCGAGCGCTGTACTCGAACATGCGTGCTAAACTTTCCAAGATTTTTTCGGTTGACTGACAGTCGACACTTAAAAAAAAATAAAATCGGTATTTAATCAACGACGTAACAGTTACTTTAGATTACACTTATTTTTGCTTCTTTCTTTTTTTTTCACCCTGCATATAATTAATATTTTCAAATTTATTATTTCATTCTTTGAGTAATTTGGAAAAAATATTCTTTATCAAAATTAATTGTTTTTTTTTGGTTTTGTTTTCATTAACTTCTATCGAATCAGTCTGTCCAGTGTCGACGACCGTTGAAACTTGCTCAAAGAACTGACAATTGACACCTGTTAAATAGGCAAACTTGACGTACGTCAGCTTAGAAAACGTCACGCCGTGATCAGGAGCAGTCATCCAATCAAGCGCTCAACTTTCCAAGATTTTCTCGGTTTATTGACAGTTGACACCTGTCAAATGTCATATTCGACGTATGTCTGCTTAGAGAACGTCACGCCGCGAGCTCGAGCAATAAAACTTTGCTGACACTGCATTTCATTTCACTTGTTCGCTGAATTGACTGTTGACATCTGTCAAATGTCAAATTTTAGTTATGGCTGCTTAGAAAACGTCACGCCGTGTTCCGGAGCAGTCACCCATTCGAGCGCTGTACTCTAACGTGCGTGCTAAACTTTCCAAGATTTTCTCGGTTGATTGACAGTCGACACAAAAAATTAAAAAAACGGTGTTTCATCAACGAGGTACCAGTTACCTGAGATTAGACTTATTTTTGCTTCTTTCTTTTTTTTCACCCTGTATATAATTAATATTTTCAAATTTATTATTTCATTCTTTGAGTAATTTGGAAAAAATATTCTTGATTAAAATAATTTTTTTTTTGTTTTTTTCAACTTCTATCGAATCAGTCTGTCCAGTGTCGACGACCGTTGAAACTTGCTCAAAGAACTGACAGTTGACACCTGTTAAATAGGCAAACTTGACGTACGGCGGCTTAGAAAACGTCAAGCGGTGATCCGGAGCAGTCATCCAATCGAGCGCTCAACTTTCCAAGATTTTCTCGGTTTATTGATAGTTGACACCTGTCAAATGTCAAATTTGACGTATGTCCGCTTAGAGAACGTCACGCCGCGAGCCCTAGCAGTAAAACATTGCACAAACTGCATTTCATTTCACTTTCTCGCTGATCTAACGGTTGACACCTGTCAAATGTAAAAGTTTGACGTACGTCAGCTTAGAAAAGTCACTCTGTGATCCGGAGCGGTAACTCATTCGAACGCTCAACTTTCAAAGATTTCCTCGGTTTATTGAAAGTTGACACCTGTCAAATTTGACGTATGTCTGCTTAGAGAACGTCACGCCGCGAGCTCGAGCAGTAAAACATTGCAGATACTGGATTTCATTTCACTTGTTCGCTGAATTGACTGTTGACATCTGTCAAATGACAAATTTGAGGTATGCCTGCTTAGAGAACGTCACTCAGCGAGCCCTAGCAGTAAAACATAGCACAAACTGCATTTCATTTCACTTTCTCGCTGATCTAACGGTTGACACCTGTCAAATGTCAAGTTTGAAGTTCGTCAGCTTAGAAAACGTCACTCCGTGATCGGGAGCAGTACCTCATTCGAACGCTCAACTTTCCAAGATTTTCTCGGTTTATTGACAGTTGACACCTGTCAAATGTCAAATTTAACGTATGTCTGCTTAGAGAACGTCACGCCGCAAGCCCGAGCAGTAAAACATTGCAGACACTGTATTTCATTTCACTTGTTCGCTGAATTGACTGTTGACATCTGTCAAATGTCAAATTTGAGGTATGTCTGCTTAGAAAACGTCACGCCGTGTTCCGCAGCAGTCACCCATTCGAGCGCTGTACTCGAACATGCGTGCTAAACTTTCCAAGATTTTCTCGGTTGATTGACAGACGACACTTAAAAAAAAACCGGTATTTCATCAACGACGTACCAGTTACCTGTGATTAGACTTATTTTTGCTTCTTCCTATTTTTTCACCCTGTATATAATTAATATTTTCAAATGTATTATTTTATTCTTTGAGTAATTTGGAAAAAATATTCTTGATCAAAATTAATTATTTTTTTTTGGTTTTGTTTTGTTTAACATCTGTCGATTCAGTCTGTCCAGTGTCGACGACCGTTGAAACTTGCTCAAAGAACTGACAGTTGACACCTGTTAAATAGGCAAACTTGACGTACGTCACCTTAGAAAACGGCACGCCGTGATCCGGAGCTGTCATCCAATCGAGCGCTCAACTTTCCAAGATTTTCTCGGTTTGTTGACAGTTGACACCTGTCAAATGCAAAATTTGAAGTACGTCAGCTTGGAAAACGTCACTCCAACATTCGAAGATTTTCTCCGTTTATTAACAGTTCACACCTGTCAAATGTCAAATTTGACGTGTGTCTGCTTAGAGAACGTCACGCCGCGAGCCCTAGCAGTAAAACATTGCACAATCTGCATTTCATTTCACTTGCTCGCTGATCTAACGGTTGACACCTGTCAAATGTTAAATTTGACGTACGTCAGCTTAGGAAACGTCACTCCGTGATCCGGAGCGGTAACTCATTCGAACGCTAAACTTTCCAAGATTTTCTCTGTTTATTGACAGTTGACACCTGTCAAATGTCAAATTTGACGTATGTCTGCTTAGAGAACGTCACGCCGCGAGCCCGAGCAGTAAAATATTGCAGACACTTCATTTCATTTCACTTGTTCGCTGAATTGACTGTTGACATCTGTCAAATGTCAAATTTGAGGTATGTCTGCTTAGAAAACGTCACGCCGTGTTCCGCAGCAGTCACCCATTCGAGCGCTGTACTCGAACATGCGTGCTAAACTTTCCAAGATTTTCTCGGTTGATTGACAGTCGACACTTAAAAAAAAAAAAACGGTATTTCATCAACGACGTACCAGTTACCTGAGATTAGACTTATTTTTGCTTCTTTTTTTTTCACCCTGTATATAATTAATAATTTAAAAATTATTATTTTATTCTTTGAGTAATTTGGAAAAAATATTCTTGATCAAAATTATTTTTTTTTGTTTTGTTTTTTTTAACTTCTATCGTATCAGTCTGTCCAGTGTCGACGACCGCTGAAACTTGCTCAAAGAACTGACAGTTGACACCTGTTAAATAGGCAAACTTGACGTACGTCACCTTAGAAAACGTCACGCCGTGATCCGGAGCTGTCATCCAATCGAGCGCTCAACTTTCCAAGATTTTCTCGGTTAGTTGACAGTTGACACCTGTCAAATGCCAAATTTGAGGTACGTCAGCTTAGAAAACGTCACTCCGTGATCCAGAGCAGTCATCCAATCGAGCGCTCAACTTTCCAAGATTTTCTCGGTTGATTGACAGTCGACACTTCGGTCATCAACGGTCATCAACGACGTACTAGTTACCTGAGGTTAGAATTATTTTTGCTTCTTTCTTGTTTTTCACCCTGTATATAATTAATATTTTCATATTTACTATTTTATTCTTTGAGTAATTTGGAAAAAATATTCTTGATCAAAATTAAATGTTTTTAATTAATTAAGTGTAAAATTTGAGGTATGTCTGCTTAGAAAACGTCACGCCGTGTTCCGGAGCAGTCACCCATTCGAGCGCTGTACTCGAACATGCGTGCTAAACTTTCTAAGATTTTCTCGGTTGATTGACAGTTGACACCTGTCAAATGTCAAATTTGACGTATGTCTGCTGAGAGAACGTCACGCCGCGAGCCCTAGCAGTAAAACATTGCACAAACTGCATTTCATTTCGCTTTGTGGCTGATCTAACGGTTGACACCTGTCAAATGTCAAGTTTGACGTACGTCAAAAGAATTGACTTCGCTGAATTGACTGTTGACATCTATCAAATGTCAAATTTGAGGTATGTCTGCTTAGAAAACGTCACTCCGTGATCCGAAGCGGTAACTCATTCGAACGCTCAACTTTTCAAGATTTTCTCGGTTTATTGAAAGTTGACACCTGTCAAATGTCAAATTTGACGTATGTCTGCTTAGAGAACGTCACGCCGCGAGCCCGAGCAATAAAACATTGCAGACACTAACGACTCACCAATCTATACACTTTACTGTTTTGTCCTGTTTCATCATTTGTGTGTACTACTAACAATACTGCAGCAAATAAATTTTATTATTATTATTATTATTATTAAACTGCATTTCATTTCACTTGTTCGCTGAATTGACTGTTGACATCTGTCAAATGTCAAATTTGAGGTATGTCTACTTAGAAAACGTGACGCCGTGTTCCGGAGCAGTCACCCATTCGAGCGCTGTACTCGAACATGCGTGCTAAACTTTCCAAGATTTTCTCGGTTGATTGACAGTTGACACTTAAAATCAAAAAAACGGTATTTCATCAACGACGTACCAGTTACCTGAGATACACTTATTTTTGCTTCTTTCTTATTTTTCACCCTGTATATAATTAATATTTTCAAATTTATTATTTTATTCGTTGAGTAATTTGGAAAAAATATTCTTGATCACATTTTTTTTTGAAATTCTATCGAATCAGTCTGTCCAGTGTCGTCGACCTTTGAACCTTGCTCAAAGAACTCGCAGTTGACACCTGTTAAATAGGGAAACTAGACGTACGTCAGCTTAGAAAACGTCACTCCGTGATCCGGAGCGGTAAATCATTCGAACGCTCAACTATCCAAGATTTTCTCGGTTTATTGAAAGTTGACACCTGTCAAATGTCAAATTGGACGTATGTCTGCTTAGAGAACGTCACACCGCGAGCCCGAGCAGTAAAACATTGCAGACACTGCATTTCATTTCACTTGTTCGCTGAATTGACTGTTGACATCTGTCAAATGTCAAATTTGAGGTACGTCTGCTTAGAAAACGTCACGCCGTTTCCAAACTTTCCAAGATTTTCTCGGTTGATTGACAGTCGACACTTAAGAAAAAAAAAACGGTATTTCATCAACGACGTACCAGTTACCTGAGATTAGACTTATTTTTGCTTCTTTTTAACTTTTTTCACCCTGTATATAATTAATATTTTCTAAATTATTATTTTATTCTTTGAGTAATTTGGAAAAAATATTCTTGATCCAAATTAATTTTTTTTTTTGGTTTAGTTTTTTTTAACTTCTATCGAATCAGTCTGTCCAGTGTCGACGACCGTTGAAACTTGCTCAAAGAACTGACAGTTGACACCTGTTAAATAGGCAAACTTGACTTATGTCAGCTTAGAAAACGTCACGCCATGATCCGGAGCAGTCATCCAATCGAGAGCTCAACTCTCCAAGATTTTCTCGGTTTATTGACAGTTGACACCTGTCAAATGTCAAATTTGACTTATGTCTGCTTAGAGAACGTCACGCCGCGAGCCCTAGCAGTAAAACATTGCACAAACTGCATTTCATTTCACTTTCTCGCTGATCTAACGGTTGACGCCTGTCAAATGTCAAGTTTGACGTACGTCAGCTTAGAAAACGTCACTCCGTGATCCGGAGCGGTAACTTATTCGAAAGCTCAACTTTCCAAGATTTTCTAGGTTTATTGAAAGTTGACACCTGTCAAATGTCAAATTTGACGTATGTCTGCTTAGAGAACGTCACACCGCGAGTCCGAGCAGTAAAACATTGCAGACACTGCATTTCATTTCACTTGTTCGCTGTATTGACTGTTGACATCTGTCAAATGTCAAATTTGAGGTATGTCTGCTTAGAAAACGTCACGCGTTTCCAAACTTTCCAAGATTTTCTCGGTTGATTGACAGTCGACACTTAAAAAAAAAGAAGGGTATTTCATCAACGACGTACCAGTTACCTGTGATTAGACTTATTTTTGCTTGTTTCTTTTTTTTTCACCCTGTATATAATTAATATTTTCAAATTTATTATTTTATTCTTTGAGTAATTTGGAAAAAATATTCTTGATCAATATTAAATATTTTTTTGGTTTTGTTTTTTTTAACTTCTATCGAATCAGTCTGTCCAGTGTCGACGAACGTTGAAACTTGCTCAAAGAACTGACATTTGACACCTGTTAAATAGGCAAACTTGACGTATGTCTGCTTAGAGAACGTCACGCCGCGAGCCCAAGCAGTAAAACATTGCACAAACTGCATTTCATTTCACTTGTTCGCTGAATTGACTGTTGACATCTGTCAAATGTCAAATTTGAGGTATGTCTACTTAGAAAACGTCACGCCGTGTTCCGGAGCAGTCACCCATTCGAGCGCTGTACTCAAACATGCGTGCTAAACCTTCCAAGATTTTCTCGGTTGATTGACAGTCGACACTTAAAAAAAAAGAAAAAAAAAGTATTTCATCAACGACGTACCAGTTACCTGAGATTAGACTTATTATTGCTTCTTTCTTTTTTTTTTCACCCTGTATCTAAATTACATTTTCAAATTTATTATTTTATTCTTTGAGTAATTTGGAAAAAATATTCTTAATCAAAATTAATTTTTTTTTTTTGGTCTTGTTTTTTTTTCTATCGAATCAGTCTGTCCAGTGTCGACGACCGTTGAAACTTGCTCAAAGAACTGACAGTTGACACCTGTTAAATAGGCAAACTTGACGTACGTCAGCTTAGAAAACGTCACGACGTGATCCGGAGCAGTCATCCAATCGAGCGCTCAACTTTCTAAAATTTTCCCGGTTTATTGACAGTTGACACCTGTCAAATGTCAAATTTGATGTATGTCTGCTTAGAGAACGTCACGCCGCGAGCCCTAGCAGTAAAACATTGCACAAACTATATTTCATTTCAATTTCTCGCTGATCTAACGGTTGACACCTGTCAAATGTCAAGTTTGACGTACGTCAGCTTAGAAAACGTCACTCCGCCATCCGAAGCGGTACCTCATTCGAACGCTCAACTTTCCAAGATTTTCTCGGTTTAATGAAAGTTGACACCCGTCAAATGTCAAATTTGACGTATGTCTGCTCACAGAACCTCACGCCGCGAGCCTGAGCAGTAAAACATTGCAGACACTGCATTTCATTTCACTTGTTCACTGAATTGACTGTTGACATCTGTCAATGGTCAAATTTGAGGTATGCCTGCTTAGAAAACGTCACCCCGTGTTCCGGAGCAGTCATCCATTCGAGCGCTGTACTCGAACATGCGTGCTAAACTTTCCAAGATTTTCTCTGGTTTGCTCAAAGAACTGACAGTTGACACCTGTTAAATAGGCAAACTTGACGTATGTCAGCTTAGAAAACGTCACGCCATGATCCGGAGCAGTCATCCAATCGAGCGCTCAACTTTCCAAGATTTTCTCGGTTTATTGAAAGTTGACACCTGTCAAATGTCAAATTTGACGTATGTCTGCTTAGAGAACGTCACGCCGCGAGCCCGAGCAGTAAAACATTGTAGACACTGCATTTCATTTCACTTGTTCGCAGAATTGATTGTTGATATCTGTCAAATGTCAAATTTGAGGTATGTCTGCTTAGAAAACGTCACTCCGTGATCTGGAGCGGTAACTCATTCGAACGCTCAACTTTCCAAGATTTTCTCGGTTTAATGAAAGTTGACACCTGTCAAATGTCAAATTTGACGTATTTCTGCTCAGAGAACGTCACGCCGCGAGCCCGAGCAGTAAAACATTGCAGACACTGCATTTCATTTCACTTGTTCGCTGAGTTGACTGTTGACATCTGTCAAATGTCAAATTAGAGGTATGTCTGCTTGGAAAACGTCACGCCGTGTTCCGGAGCAGTTACCCATTCGAGCAATGTACTCGAACATGCGTGCTAAACTTTCCAAGATTCTCTCGGTTGATTGACAGTCGACACTTAAAAAAAAACCACGGTATTTCATCAACGACGAACCAGTTACCTGAGATTAGACTAATTTTTGCTTCTTTCTTTTTTTTTCACCCTGTATATAATTAATATTTTCAAATTTATTATTTTATTCTTTGAGAAATTTGGAAAAAACTTATTCTTGATCAGAATAAATTTTTTTTTGGTTTTGTTTTTTTAACTTCTATCGAATCAGTCTGTCCAGTGTCGACGAACGTTGAAACTTGCTCAAAGAACTGACAGTTGACACCTGTTAAATAGGCAAACTTGACGTACGTCAGCTTTGAAAACGTCACGCCGTGATCCGGAGCAGTCATCCAATCGAGCGCTCAACTTTCCAAGATTTTCTCGGTTTATTGACAGTTGACACCTGTCAAATGTCAAATTTGACGTATGTCTGCTTAGAGAACGTCAGGCCGCGAGCCCTAGCAGTAAAACATTGCACAAACTGCATTTCATTTCACTTTCTCGCTGATCTAACGGTTGACACTTGTCAATTGTCAAGTTTGACGTACGTCAGCTTAGAAAACGTCACTCCGTGATCCGGTGAGGTAACTCATTCGAATGCTGAACTTTCCAAGATTTTCTCGGTTTATTGAAAGTTGACACCTGTCAAATGTTATATTTGGCGTATGTCTGCTTAGAGAACGTCACGCCGTGTTCCGGAGCAGTCACCCATTCGAGGGCTGTACCCGAACATGCGTGCTAAACTTTCCAAGATTTTCTCGGTTGATTGACAGTCGACACAAAGAAAAAAAATAAAAAACGGTATTTCATCAACGACGTACCAGTAACCTGAGAGTAGACTTATTTTTGCTACTTTCATTTTTTTTTCACCCTGTATATAATATAATTAATATTTTCAAATTTATTATTTTATTATTTAAGTAATTTAAAAAAATATTCAAGATCAAAATTATTTTTTTTTTGTTTTGTTTTTTTCTATCAAATCAGTCTGTCCAGTGTCGACGACCGTTGAAACTTGCTCAAAGAACTGACAGTTGACACCTGTTAAATAGGCAAACTTGACGTACGTCAGCTTAGAAAACGTCACGACGTGATCCGGAGCAGTCATCCAATCGAGCGCTCAACTTTCTAAGATTTTCTCGGTTTATTGACAGTTGACACCTGTCAAATGTCAAATTTGACGTATGTCTGCTTAGAGAACGTCACGCCGCGAGCCCTAGCAGTAAATCATTGCACAAACTGCATTTCATTTCACTTTATCGCTGAATTGACTGTTGACATCTGTCAAATGTCAAATTTGAGGTATGTCTGATTAGAAAACGTCACGCCGTGTTCCGGAGCAGTCATCCAATCGGCGCTCAACTTTCCAAGATTTTCTCGGTTTATTGACAGTTGACATCTGTTAAATGTCAAATTTGACGTATGTCTGCTTAGAGAACGTCACGCCGCGAGCCCTAGCAGTAAAACATTGCCAAACTGCATTTCATTTCACTTTCTCGCTAATCTAACGGTTGACACCTGTCAAATGTCAAGTTTGACGTACGTCAGCTTAGAAAACATCACTCCGTGATCCGCAGCGGTAACTCATTCGAACGCTCAACTTTCCAAGATTTTCTCGATTTATTGACAGTTGACACCTGTCAAATGTCAAATTTGACGTATGTCAGCTTAGAGAACGTCACGCCGCGAGCCCGAGCAGTAAAACATTGCAGACACTGCATTTCATTTCACTTGTTCGGTGAATTGACTCTTGACATCTGTCAAATGTCAAATTTGAGGTATGTCTGCTTAGAAAACTTCACGCCGTGTTCCGTAGCAGTCACCCATTCGAGCGCTGTACTCGAACATGCGTGCTAAACTTTTTAAGATTTTCTCGGTTGATTGACAGTCGACACTTAAAAAAAAAAACGGTATTTCATCAACGACGTACCAGTTACCTGAGATTAGACTTATTTTTGCTTCTTTTTTTTTTTCACCCTGTATATTATTAATATTCCTAAATTTATTATTTTATTCTTTGAGTAATTTGGAAAAAAACTTATTCTTGATCAAAATTTTTTTTTTTTTTGGTTTTGTTTTTTTAACTTCTATCGAATCAATCTGTCCAGTGTCGACGACCGTTAAAACTTGCTCAAAGAACTGACAGTTGACACCTGTTAAGTAGGCAAACTTGACGTACGTCAGCTTAGAAAACGTCACGCCGTGATCCGGAGAAGTCATCCAATCGAGCGCTCAACTTTCCAAGATTTTCTCGGTTTATTGACAGTTGACACCGGTCAAATGTCAAATTTGACGTATGTCTGCTTAGAGAACGTCACGCCGCGAGCCCTAGCAGTAAAACATTGCACAAACTGCAATTCATTTCACTTTCTCGATGATCTAACGGTTGACACGTGTCAAATGTCAAGTTTGACGTACGTCAGCTTAGAAAACGTCACTCCGTGAGCCGGAGCGGTAACTCATTCGAACGCTCAACTTTCCGAGATTTTCTCGGTTTATTGAAAGTTGACACCTGTCAAATGTCAAATTTGACGTATGTCTGCTTAGAGAACGTCACGCCGCTAGCCCGAGCAGTAAAACATTGCAGACACTGCATTTCATTTCACTTGTTCGCTGAATTGACTGTTGACATCTGTCAAATGTCAAATTTGAGGTATGTCTGCTTAGAAAACGTCACGCCGTGTTCCGGAGCAGTCACCCATTCGAGCGCTGTACTCAAACATGCGTGCTAAACTTTCCAAGATTTTCTCGGTTGATGGACAGTCGACAAAAAAAAACGGTATTTCATCAACGACGTACCAGTTACCTGAGATTAGACTTATTTTTGCTTCTTTCTTTTTTTCACCCTGTATATAATTAATATTTTCAAATTTATTATTTTATTCTTTGAGTAATTTGGAGAAAATATTCTTGATGAAAATTATTTATTTTTTTTTGTTTTGTTTTTTTTTTAACTTCTATCGAATCAGTCTGTCCAGTGTCGACGACCGTTGAAACTTGCTCAAAGAACTGACAGTTGACACCTGTTAAATAGGCAAATTTGAAGTACGTCAGCTTAGAAAACGTCACGCCGTGATCCGGAGCAGTCATCCAATCGAGCGCTCAACTTTCCAAGATTTTCTCGGTTTATTGACAGTTGACACCTGTCAAATGTCAAATTTGACGTATGTCTGCTTAGAGAACGTCACGCCGCGAGCCCGAGCAGTAAAACATTGCAGACACTGCATTTAATTTCACTTGTTCGCTGAAATGACAGTTGACATCTGTCAAATGTCAAATTTGAGGTATGTCTGCTTAGAAAACGTTACGCCGTGTTCCGGAGCAGTCACCCATCCGAGCGCTGTACTCGAGCATGCGTGCTAAACTTTCCAAGATTTTCTCGGTTGATTAACAGTCGACACAAAAAAAAAACGGTATTTCATCAACGACGTACCAGTTACCTGAGATTAGACTTATTTTTGCTTCTTTCTTTTTTTCACCCTGTATATAATTAATATTTTCAAATTTATTATTTTATTCTTTGAGTAATTTGGAAAAAATATTCTTGATCAAAATTAATTTTTTTTTTGGTTTTGTTCTTTTTAACTTCTATCGAATCAGTCTGTCCAGTGTCGACGACCGTTGAAACTTGCTCAAAGAACTGACAGTTGACAACTGTTAAATAGGCAAACTTGACGTACGTCACCTTAGAAAACGTTACGCCGTGATCTGGAGCAGTCGTCCAATCGAGCGCTCAACATTCCAAGATATTTTCCGTTTATTCACAGTTGACACCTGTCAAATGTCAAATTTGACGTCAGCTTAGAAAACGTCACTCCGTGATCCGGAGCGGTAACTCATTCGAACGCTCAACTTTCCAAGATTTTCTCGGTTTATTGAAAGTTGACACCTGTCAAATGTCAAATTTGACGTATGTCTGCTTAGAGAACGTCACGCCGCGAGCCCTAGCAGTAAAACATTGCAAAAACTGTATTTCATTTCACTTTCTCGCTGATATAACGGTTGACAAATGTCAAATGTCAAGTTTGACGTACGTCAGCTTAGAAAACGTCACTCCGTGATCCGGAGCGGTAACTCATTCGAACGCTCAACGTTCCAAGATTTTCTCGGTTTATTGAAAGTTGACACCTGTCAAATGTAAAATTTGACGTATGTCTGCTTGGAGAACGTCACGCCGCGAGCCCGAGCAGTAAAACGTTGCAGACACTGCATTTCATTTCACTTGTTCGCTGAATTGACTGTTGACATCTGTCAAATGTCAAATTTTTAGGTATGTCTGCTTAGAGAACGTCACGCCGCTCGCCCTAGCAGTAAAACATTGCACAAACTGTATTTCATTTCACTTTCTCGCTGATCTAACGGTTGACACCTGTCAAATGTCAAGTTTCAAGTACGTCAGCTTAGAAAACGTCACTCCGTGATCCGGAGCGGTAGCTCATTCGAACGCTCAACTTTCCAAGATTTTCTCGGTTTATTGAAAGTTGACATCTGTCAAATGTCAAATTTTTAGATATGTCTGCTTAGAGAACGTCACGCCGCGAGCCCTAGCAGTAAAACATTGCACAAACTGTAATTCATTTCACTTTCTCGCTGATCTAACGGTTGACACCTGTCAAATGTCAGGTTTGACGTACATCAGCTGAGAAAACGTCACTCCGTGATCCGGGGCGGTAACTTATTCGAACGGTCAACTTTCCAAGATTTTCTCGGTTTATTGACAGTTGACACCTGTCAAATATCAAATTTTACGTATGTCTGCTTAGGGAACGTCACGCCGCGAGCCCTAGCAGTAAAACATTGCACAAACTGCATTTCATTTCACTTTCTCGCTGATCTAACGGTTGACACCTTTCAAATGTCAAGTTTGACGTACGTCAGCTTAGAAATCGTCACTCCGTGATCCGGAGCGGTAACTCATTCGAACGCTCAACTTTCCAAAATTTTCTCGGTTTATTGACAGTTGACACATGTCAAATGTGAAATTTGACGTGTGTCTGCTTAGAGAATGTCACACCGCGAGCCCGAGCAGTAAAACATTGCAGACACTGAATTTCATTTCACTTGTTCCCTGAATTGGCTGTTGACATCTGTCAAATTTGAGGTACGTCAGCTTAGAAAACGTCACGTCGTGTTCCGGAGCAGTCATCCAATCGAGCGCTCAACTTTCCAAGATTTTCTCGGTTGATTGACAGTCGACACTTAAAAAAAAAAACGTTATTTCATCAACGACGTACCAGTTACCTGAAATTAGACTTATTTTTGCTTCTTTTTTTTTTCACCTTGTATATAATTAATATTTTCAAATTTATTATTTTATTCTTTGAGTAATTTGTAAAAAATATTCTTGATCAAAATTATTTTTGTTTTTTGGTTTTGTTTTTTTTTAACTTCTATTGAATCAGTCTGTCCAGTGTCGACGACCGTTGAAACTTGCTCAAAGAACTGACAGTTGACACCTGTTAAATAGGCAAACTTGACGTACGTCAGCTTAGAAAACGTCGCGCCGTGATCCGGAGCAGTCATCCAATCGAGCGCTCAACTTTCCAAGATTTTCTCGGTTTATTGACAGTTGACACCTGTCAAATGTCAAATTTGACGTATGTCTGCTTAGAGAACGTCACGCCGCGAGCCCGAGCAGTAAAACATTGCATACACAGCATTTCATTTCACTTGTTCGCTGAATTGGCTGTTGACATCTGTCAAATGTCAAATTTGAGGTATGTTTTGAGGTATGTGGTTCTTGATCAGAATTAATTGTTTTTTTGGTTTTGTTTTCTTTCCAAAAAATTTTTTCCATTTCTTACAAGAGTTTCCATTTGTCCATTTGTAAGCTGAGTTACAAGATTTTCTCGGTTGATTGACAATCGACACTTTAAAAAATAATTTAAAAAACGGTATTTCATCAACAACGTACTCGTTACCTGAGATTAGACTTATTTTTGCTTCTTTCTTTTTTTTTCACCCTGTATATAATTAATATTATCAATTTTATTATTTTATTCTTTGAGTAATTTGGAAAAAATATTCTTGATCAAAATTATTTTTATTTTTGGTTTTGTTTTTGTTAACTTCTATCGAATCAGTCTGTCCAGTGTCGGCGACCGTTGAAACTTGCTCAAAGAACTGACACGCCGTGATCCGGAGCGGCAACTCATTCGAACGCTCAACTTTCCATGATTTTCTCGGTTTATTGAAAGTTGACACCTGTCAAATGTCAAATTTGACGTAAGTCTGCTTAGAGATCGTCACGCCGCGAGCCCCAGCAGTAAAGCATTGCAGACACTGCATTTCATTTCACTTGTTCGCTGAATTGTCTGTTGACATCTGTCAAATGTCAAATTTGAAGTATGTCTGCTTAGAAAACGTCACTCCGTGATACGGAGCGGTAACTCATTCGAACGCGCAACTTTTCAAGATTTTCTCGGTTTATTGAAAGTTGACACCTGTCAAATGTCAAATTTGACGTATGTCTGCTTAGAGAACGTCACGCCGCGAGCCCTAGCAGTAAAACATTGCACAAACTGCATTTCATTTCAGTTTCTCGCTTATCTAACGGTTGACACCTGTCAAATGTGAAATTTGACGTACGTCAGCTTAGAAAACGTCATTCCGTGATCCGGCGCGGTAACTCATTCGAACGCTCAACTTTCCAAGATTTTCACGGTTTATTGAAAGTTGACACCTGTCAAATGTCAAATTTGACGTATGTCTGCTTAGAGAACGTCGAGCCCTAGCAATAAAACATTGCAGACAATTGTTTTTTTTAACTTCTATCGAATCAGTCTGTCCAGTGTCGACGACAGTTGAAACTTGCTCAAAGAACTGACAGTTGACACCTGTTAAATGGCAAACTTGACGTACCTCAGCTTAGTAAACGTCACGCCCTGATCCGGAGCGGTAACTCATTCGAACGCTCAACTTTCCAAGATTTTCTCGATTTATTGACAGCTGACACCTGTCAAATGTCAAATTGGACGTATGTCTGCTTAGAGAACGTCACGCCGCGAGCCCGAGCAGTAAAACATTGCAGACACTGCATTTCATTTCACTTGCTCGTTGAATTGACTGTTGACATCTGTCAAATGTCAAATTTAAGGTATGTCTGCTTAGAAAACGTCACGCCGTGTTCCGGAGCAGTCACCCATTCGAGCGCTGTACTCGAACATGCGTGCTAAACTTTCCAAGATTTTCTCGGTTGATTGACAGTCGACACTTTAAAAAAAAAACGGTATTTCATCAACGACGTAAAAAAAACGGTATTTCATCAACGACGTACCAGTTAGCCGAGCTTAGACTTATTTTTGCTTCTTTTTTTTCACCCTGTATATAATTAATATTTTCAAATTTATTATTTTATTCTTTGAGTAATTTGGAAAAAATATTCTTGATCAAAATTATTTTTATTTTTGGTTTTGTTTTTGTTAACTTCTATCGAATCAGTCTGTCCAGTGTCGGCGACCGTTGAAACTTGCTCAAAGAACTGACACGCCGTGATCCGGAGCGGCAACTCATTCGAACGCTCAACTTTCCATGATTTTCTCGGTTTATTGAAAGTTGACACCTGTCAAATGTCAAATTTGACGTAAGTCTGCTTAGAGATCGTCACGCCGCGAGCCCCAGCAGTAAAGCATTGCAGACACTGCATTTCATTTCACTTGTTCGCTGAATTGTCTGTTGACATCTGTCAAATGTCAAATTTGAAGTATGTCTGCTTAGAAAACGTCACTCCGTGATACGGAGCGGTAACTCATTCGAACGCGCAACTTTTCAAGATTTTCTCGGTTTATTGAAAGTTGACACCTGTCAAATGTCAAATTTGACGTATGTCTGCTTAGAGAACGTCACGCCGCGAGCCCTAGCAGTAAAACATTGCACAAACTGCATTTCATTTCAGTTTCTCGCTTATCTAACGGTTGACACCTGTCAAATGTCAAATTTGACGTACGTCAGCTTAGAAAACGTCATTCCGTGATCCGGCGCGGTAACTCATTCGAACGCTCAACTTTCCAAGATTTTCACGGTTTATTGAAAGTTGACACCTGTCAAATGTCAAATTTGACGTATGTCTGCTTAGAGAACGTCGAGCCCTAGCAATAAAACATTGCAGACAATTGTTTTTTTTAACTTCTATCGAATCAGTCTGTCCAGTGTCGACGACAGTTGAAACTTGCTCAAAGAACTGACAGTTGACACCTGTTAAATGGCAAACTTGACGTACCTCAGCTTAGTAAACGTCACGCCCTGATCCGGAGCGGTAACTCATTCGAACGCTCAACTTTCCAAGATTTTCTCGATTTATTGACAGCTGACACCTGTCAAATGTCAAATTGGACGTATGTCTGCTTAGAGAACGTCACGCCGCGAGCCCGAGCAGTAAAACATTGCAGACACTGCATTTCATTTCACTTGCTCGTTGAATTGACTGTTGACATCTGTCAAATGTCAAATTTAAGGTATGTCTGCTTAGAAAACGTCACGCCGTGTTCCGGAGCAGTCACCCATTCGAGCGCTGTACTCGAACATGCGTGCTAAACTTTCCAAGATTTTCTCGGTTGATTGACAGTCGACACTTTAAAAAAAAAACGGTATTTCATCAACGACGTAAAAAAAACGGTATTTCATCAACGACGTACCAGTTAGCCGAGCTTAGACTTATTTTTGCTTCTTTTTTTTCACCCTGTATATAATTAATATTTTCAAATTTATTATTTTATTCTTTGAGTAATTTGGAAAAAATATTCTTGATCAAAATTAATATTTTTTTTGGATTTGGTTTTTTTAACTTCTATCGAATCAGTCTGTCCAGTGTCGACGACCGTTGAAACTTGCTCAAAGAACTGACAGTTGACACCTGTTAAATGGCAAATTTCACGTATGTCTGCTTAAAGAACATCACGCCGCGAGCCCTAGCAGTAAAACATTGCACAAACTGCATTTCATTTCACTTTCTGGCTTATCTAACGGTTTACACCTGTCAAATGTCAAATTTGACGTACGTCAGCTTAGAAAACGTCACGCCGTGATATGGAGTGGTAACTCATTCGAACGCTCAACTTTCCAAGATTTTATCGGTATATTGACAGTTGACGCCTGTCAAATGTCAAATTTGACGTCTGTCTGCTTAGAAAACGTCACGCCGCGAGCCCTAGCAGTAAAACATTGCACAAACTGCATTTCATTTCACTTTTTTGCTGATCTAACGGTTGACACCTGTCAAATGTCAAATTTGACGTACGTCAGCTTAGAAAACGTCACGCCGTGATCCGGAGCGGTAACTCATTCGTACGCTCAACATTCCAAGATTTTTTTTGTTTATTGTCAGTTGACACCTGTCAAATGTTAAATTTGACGCATGTCTGCTTAAAGAACGTCACGCCGCGAGCACTAGCAGTAAAACATTGTACAAATTGCATTTCACTTTACTTTCTTGCTGATCTAACGGTTGACACCTGTCAAATGTCAAATTTGACGTACGTCAGCTTAGAAAACGTCACGCCGTGATCCGGGGCGGTAATTCATTCGAACGCTCAACTTTCCAAGATTTTCTCGAATTATTGACAGTTGACATATGTCAAATGTCAAATTTGAGGTATGCCTGCTTAGAAAACGTCACGCCGTGTTCCGGAGCAGTCACCCATCCGAGCGCTGTACTCGAACATGCGTGCTAAACTTTCCAAGATTTTCTCGGTTGATTGACAGTCGACACTTTAAAAAAAAAAACGGTATTTCATCAACGACGTAAAAAAAACGGTATTTCATCAACGACGTACCAGTTAGCCGAGATTAGACTTATTTTTGCTTCTTTCTTTTTTTTTCACCCTGTATATAATTAATATTTTCAAATTTATTATTTTATTCTTTGGGTAATTTGGAAAAAATATTCTTGATCAAAATTAATATTTTTTTTGGATTTGTTTTTTTTAACTTCTATCGAATCAGTCTGTCCAGTGTCGACGACCGTTGAAACTTGCTCAAAGAACTGACAGTTGACACCTGTTAAATGGCAAACTTGACATACGTCAGCTTAGATAACGTCACGCCGTGATCCGGAGCAGTCTTCCAATCGAGCGTTAAACTTTCCAAGATTTTCTCGGTTTATTGACAGTTGACACCTGTCAAATGTTAAGTTTGACGTATGTCTGCTTAAATAACGTCACGCCGCGCGACCTAGCAGTAAAACATTGCACAAACTGCATTTCATTTCACTTTCTCGCTGATCTAACGGTTGACACTTGTCAAATGTCAAGTTTGACGTACGTAAGCTTAGAAAACGTCACTCCGTGATCCGGAGCGGTAACTCATTCGAACGCTCAACTTTCCTAGATTTTCTCGGTATATTGAAAGTTGACACCTGTTAAATGTCAAATTTGACGTATGTCTGATTAGAGAACGTCACGCCGCGAGCCCGAGCAGTAAAACATTGCAGACGCTGCATTTTATTTCACTTGTTCGCTGAATTGACCGTTGACATCTGTCAAATGTCAAATTTGACGTACGTCAGCTTAGAAAACCTCACTCCGTGATCCGGACCGGTAACTCATTCGAACACTCAACTTTCCAAGATTTTCTCAGTTTATTTACAGTTGAAACATGTCAAATGTCAAAGTTGACGTATGTCTGCTTAGAGAACATCACGCCGCGAGCCCGAGCAGTAAAACATTGCACAAACTGCATTTCATTTCACTTTCTCGCTGATCTAACGGTTGACACCTGTCAAATGTCAAATTTGACGTACGTCAGCTTAGAAAACGTCACTCTGTGATCCGGACCGGTAACTCATTCGAACGCTCAACTTTCAAAGATTTCCTAGGTTCATTGACAGTTAACACCTGTCAAATGTCAAATTTGACGTATGTCTGCTTAGAGAACGTCACGCCGCGAGCTCGAGCAGTAAAACATTGCAGACACTGCATTTCATTTCACCTGTTCGCTGAATTGACTGTTGACATCTGTCAAATGTAAAATTTGAGGTATGTCTGCTTAGAAAACGTCACGCCGTGTTCCGGAGCAGTCACCCTTTCGAGCGCTGTACTCGAACATGCGTGCTAAACTTTCCAAGATTTTCTCGGTTGAAAGGGTCGACACAAAAAAAAAAAACGGTATTTCATCAACGACGTACCAGTTACCTGAGATTAGACTTATTTTTGTTTCTTTATTTTTTTCACCCTGTATATAATTAATATTTTCAAATTTATTATTTTATTCTTTGAGTAATTTGGAAAAAATATTCTTGATCAAAATAATTTTTTTTTTATTTTGTTTTTTTCAACTTTTATCGATTCAGTCTGTCCAGTGTCGACGACCGTTGAAACTTGCTCAAAGAACTGACAGTTGACACCTGTTAAATAGGCAAACTTGACTTACGTCAGCTTAGAAAATGTCACGCCGTGATCCGGAGCAGTCATCTAATCGAGCGCTCAACTTTCCAAGATTTTCTCGGTTTATTGACAGTTGACACCTGTCAAATGTCAAATTTGACGTATGTCTGCTTAGAGAACGTCACGCCGCGAGCTCGAGCAGTAAAACATTGTAGACACTGCATTTCATTTGACTTTTTCGCTGAATTGACTGTTGACATATGTCAAATGTCAAATTTGAGGTATGTCTGCTTAGAAATCGTCACGCCCTGTTCCGGAGCAGTCTTCCATTCGAGCGCTGTACTCGAACATGCGTGCTTAGCTTTCCAAGATTTTCTCGGTTGATTGACAGTCGACACTTTAAAAAAAAAACGGTATTTGATCAACGACGTACCAGCTACCTGAGATTAGACTTATTTTTGCTTCTTTCTTTTTTTTTCACCCTGTATATAATTAATATTTTCAAATTTATTATGTTATTCTTTGAGTAATTTGGAAAAAATATTCTTGATCAAAATTAATTTTTTTTTTAACTTCTATCGAATCACTATGTCCAGTGTCGACGACCGTTGTAACTTGCTCAAAGAACATACAGTTGACAACTGTTAAATAGGCAAACTTGACGTACGTCCGCTTAGAAAACGTCACGCCGTGATCCGGAGCAGTCATCCAATCGAGCGCTAAACTTTCCAAGATTTTCTCGGTTTATTGACAGTTGACACCTGTCAAATGTCAAATTTAACGTATGTCTGCTTAGAGAACGTCACGCCGCAAGCCCGAACAGTAAAACATTGCAGACACTAAGGTTTCGAGCAAATAGGCGTTTGAGGTACGTCAGCTTAGAAAACGTCACGCCGTGTTCCGGAGCAGTCACCCATTCGAGCGCTGTACTCGAGCATGCGTGCTAAACTTTCCAAGATTTTCTCGGTTGATTGACAGTCAACACATAAAAAAAAAAAACGGTATTTCAACAACGACGTACCAGTTACCTGAGATTAGACTTATTTTTGCTTCTTTCTTTTTTTTTCACCCTGTATATAATTAATATTTTCAAATTTATTATGTTATTCTTTGAGTAATTTGGAAAAATATTCTTGATCAAAATTAATTTTTTTCTTTTAATTCTATCGAAGCACTATGTCCAGTGTCGACGACCGTTGTAACTTGCTCAAAGAACATACAGTTAACAACTGTTAAATAGGCAAACTTGACGTACGTCCGCTTAGAAAACGTCACGCCGTGATCCGGAGCAGTCATCCAATCGAGCGCTAAACTTTCCAAGATTTTCTCGGTTTATTGACAGTTGACACCTGTCAAATGTCAAATTTAACGTATGTCTGCTTAGAGAACGTCACGCCGCAAGCCCGAGCAGTAAAACATTGCAGACACTGTATTTCATTTCACTTGTTCGCTGAATTGACTGTTGACATCTGTCAAATGTCAAATTTGAGGTATGTCTGCTTAGAAAACGTCACGCCGTGTTCCGCAGCAGTCACCCATTCGAGCGCTGTACTCGAACATGCGTGCTAAACTTTCCAAGATTTTCTCGGTTTATTGACAGTTGACACCTGTCAAATGTCAAATTTGACGTGTGTCTGCTTAGAGAACGTCACGCCGCGAGCCCTAGCAGTAAAACATTGTACAAATTGCATTTCATTTCATTTTCTCGCTGGTAAAACAGTTGACACCTGTCAAATGTCAAATTTGACGTACGTCAGCTTAGAAAACGTCACTCCGTGATCCGAAGCAGTCATCCAATCGAGCGCTCAACTTTCCATGATTTTCTCGGTTTATTGACAGTTGACACCAGTCAAATGTCAAATTTGACGTGTGTCTGCTTAGAAAACTACACCCATTCGAGCGCTGCACTCGATCATGCGTGCTAAACTTTCCAAGATTTTCTCGGTTTGTTGACAGTTGACACCTGTCAAATGCCAAATTTGAAGTACGTCAGCTTGGAAAACGTCACTCCAACATTCGAAGATTTTCTCCGTTTATTAACAGTTCACACCTGTCAAATGTCAAATTTGACGTGTGTCTGCTTAGAGAACGTCACGCCGCGAGCCCTAGCAGTAAAACATTGCACAATCTGCATTTCATTTCACTTGCTCGCTGATCTAACGGTTGACACCTGTCAAATGTTAAATTTGACGTACGTCAGCTTAGGAAACGTCACTCCGTGATCCGGAGCGTTAACTCATTCGAACGCTAAACTTTCCAAGATTTTCTCTGTTTATTGACAGTTGACACCTGTCAAATGTCAAATTTGACGTATGTCTGCTTAGAGAACGTCACGCCGCGAGCCCGAGCAGTAAAATATTGCAGACACTTCATTTCATTTCACTTGTTCGCTGAATTGACTGTTGACATCTGTCAAATGGCAAATTTGAGGTATGTCTGCTTAGAAAACGTCACGCCGTGTTCCGCAGCAGTCACCCATTTGAGCGCTGTACTCGAACATGCGTGCTAAACTTTCCAAGATTTTCTCGGTTGATTGACAGTCGACACTTAAAAAAAAAAAACGGTATTTCATCAACGACGTACCAGTTACCTGAGATTAGACTTATTTTGCTTCTTTTTTTTTCACCCTGTATATAATTAATAATTTAAAAATTTATTATTTTACTCTTTGAGTAATTTGGAAAAAATATTCTTGATCAAAATTATTTTTTTTTGTTTTGTTTTTTTTAACTTCTATCGAATCAGTCTGTCCAGTGTCGACGACCGCTGAAACTTGCTCAAAGAACTTACAGTTGACACCTGTTATAAAGGCAAACATGACGTACATCAGCTTAGAAAACGTCAGGCCGTGATCCGGAGCAGTCATCCAATCGAGCGCTCAACTTTCCAAGATTTTCTCGGTTTATTGACAGTTGACACTTGTCAAATGTCAAATTTGACGTGTGTCTGCTTAGAGAACGTCACGCCGCGAGCCCTAGCAGTAAAACATTGTACAAACTGCATTTCATTTCACTTTCTCGCTGGTCAAACGGTTGACACCAGTCAAATGTCAAATTTGACGTACGTCAGCTTAGAAAACGTCACTATGTGATCCGAAGCAGTCATCCAATCGAGCGCTCAACTTTCCAAGATTTTCTCGGTTTATTGACAGTTGACAATTGTCAAATGTCAAATTTGACGTGTGTCTGCTTAGAAAACGTCACGCCGTGTTCCGCAACAGTCACCCATTCGAGCGCTGTACACGAACATGCGTGCTAGACTTTCCAAGATTTTCTCGGTTGATTGACAGTCGAAACTTAAAAAAAAAACGGTATTTCATCAATGACGTGCCAGTTACCTGTGATTAGACTTATTTTTGCTTCTTCCTATTTTTTCACCCTGTATATAATTAATATTTTCAAATTTATTATTTTATTCTTTGAGTAATTTGGAAAAAATATTCTTGATCAAAATTAATTTTTTTTTTTTGGTTTTGTTTTTTTTAACATCTGTCGAATCAGTCTGTCCAGTGTCGACGACCGTTGAAACTTGCTCAATGAACTGACAGTTGACACCTGTTAAATAGGCAAACTTGACGTACGTCACCTTAGAAAACGTCACGCCGTGATCCGGAGCTGTCATCCAATCGAGCGCTCAACTTTCCAAGATTTTCTCGGTTTGTTGACAGTTGACACCTGTCAAATGCCAAATTTGACGTACGTCAGCTTGGAAAACGTCACTCTGTGATCCGGAGCAGTCATCCAGTCGAGCGCTCAACTTTCCAAGATTTTCTCCGTTTATTGACAGTTCACACCTGTCAAATGTCAAATTTGACGTGTGTCTGCTTAGAGAACGTCACGCCGCGAGCCCTAGCAGTAAAACATTGCACAAACTGCATTTCATTTCACTTTCTCGCTGATCTAACGGTTGACACCTGTCAAATTTGACGTACGTCAGCTTAGAAAACGTCACTCCGTGATCCGGAGCAGTCATCCAATCGAGCGCTCAACTTTCCAAGATTTTCTCGGTTTATTGACGGTTCACACCTGTCAAATGTCAAATTGGAAGTGTGTCTGCTTAGAGAACGTCACGCCGCGAGCCCTAGCAGTAAAACATTGCACAAACTGCATTTCATTTCACTTTCTCGCTGATCTAACGGTTGACACCTGTCAAATGTCAAATTTGACTTACGTCAGCTTAGAAAACGTCACTCCGTGATCCGGAGCAGTCATCCGATCGAGCGCTCAACTTTCCAAGATTTTCTCGGTTTATTGACAGTTGACACCTGTCAAATATCAAATTTAACGTACGTCAGCTAAGAAAACGTCACTCCGTGATCCGGAGCGGTAACTCATTCGAACGCTCAACTTTCCAAAATTTTCTCGGTTTATTGACAGTTGACACCTGTCAAATGTCAAATTTGACGTGTGTCTGCTTAGAGAACGTCACGCCACGAGCCCTAGCAGTAAGACATTGCAGACACTGCATTTCATTTCACTTTCTCGCTGATCTAACGGTTGACACCGTCACGTCAGTTTAGAAAACGTCACTCCGTGATCCGGAGCAGTCATCGAATCGAGCGCTCAACTTTACAAGATTTTCTCGGTTTTTTGACAGTTGACACCTGTCAAATGTTAAATTTGACGTGTGACTGCTTAGAGAACGTCACGCCGCGAGCCCTAGCAGTAAACCATTGCACAAACTGCATTTGGTTTCGCTTTCTCGCTGATCTAACGGTTGACACCTGTCAAATGTCAAATTTGAAGTACGTCAGCTTAGAAATCGTCACTCCGTGATCCGGAGCGGTAACTCATTCGAACGCTCAACTTACCAAGATTTTCTCGGTTTATTGACAGTTGAGACCTGTCAAATGTCAAATTTGACGTATGTCTGCTTGGACAACGTCGCGCCGCGTGCCCGAGCAGTAAAACATTGCAGACACTGCATTTCATTTCACTTGTTCGCTGAATTGGAAAAAATATTCTAATTTGGAAAAAATATTCTTCATCAAAATTATTTTTTTTTTTTTGGTTTTGTTTTTTTTAACTTCTATCGAATCAGTCTGTCCAGTGTCGACGACCGTTCAAACTTGCTCAAAGAACTGACAGTTGACACGTGTTAAAAAGCAAACTTGACGTACGTCAGCTTAGAAAAGTCACACCGTGATCCGGAGCAGTCATCCAATCGAGCGCTCAACTTTCCAAGACTTTCTCGGTTTATTGACAGTTGACACCTGTCAAATGTCAAATTTGACGATTGTTTGCTTAGAGAACGTAACGTCGCGAGCCCTAGCAGTAAAAGATTGCACAAACTGCATTTCATTTCACTTTCTCGCTGATCTAACGGTTGACACCTGTCAAATGTCAAATTTGATGTACGTCAGCTTCGAAAACGTCACTCCGTGATCCTGAGCGGTAACTCATTCGAGCGCTCAACTTTCCAAGATTTTCTCGGTTTATTGACAGATGACACCTGTCAAATTTGACGTATGTCTGGTTAGAGCACGTCACGCCGCGAGCTCTAGCAGTAAAACATTGCAAAAACTGCATTTCATTTCACTTTCTCGCTGATCTAACGGTTGACACCTGTCAAATGTCAAGTTTGACGAACGTCAGCTTAGAAAAGGTCTCCCGGATCACTGGGAGACATTTTCTAAGCGGTAGCTCATTCGAACGCTTAACTTGCCAAGATTTTCTCGGTTTATTGACAGTTGACACCTGTCAAATGTCAAATTTGACGTATGTCTGCTTAGAGAACGTCACGCCGAGAGCCCTAGCAGTAAAACATTGCACAAACTGCATTTCATTTCACTTTCTCGCTGATCTAACTGTTGACACCCGTCAAATGTAAAGTTTGACGTACGTCAGCTTAGAAAACGTCACTCCGTGATCCGGAGCGGTAACTCATTCGAACGCTCAACTTTCCAAGATTTTCTCGGTTTATTGACAGTAGACACCTGTCAAATGTGAAATTTGACGTATGTCTACTTAGAGAACGTCACGCCGCGAGCCCGAGCAGTAAAACATTGCTGACACTGCATTTCATTTCACTTGTTCGCTGAATTGACTGTTGACATCTGTCAAATTTGAGGTATGTCTGCTTAGAAAACGTCACGCCGTGTTCCGGAGCAGTCACCCATTCAAGCGCTGTACTCGAACATGCGTGCTAAACTTTCCAAGATTTTCTCGGGTGATTGACAATCGACACAAAAAAAAAACGGTATTTCATCAACGACGTACCAGTTACCTGAGATTAGACTTATTTTTGCTTCTTTCTTTTTTTTTCACCCTGTATATAATTAATATTTTCAAATTTATTATTTTATTCTATGCCCGAGCAGTAAAACATTGCAGACACTGCATTTCATTTCACTTTCTATCTGATCTAACGGTTGACACCTGTCAAATGTCAAATTTGACGTACGTCAGCTTAGAAAACGTCACTTCGTGATCCGGAGCGGTAACACATTCGAACGCTCAACTTTCCAAGATTTTCTCGGTTTATTGACAGTTGACACCTGTCAAATGTCAAAATTGACGTATGTCTGCTTAGAGAACGTCACGCCGCGAGCCCGAGCAGTAAAACATTGTAGACACTACATTTCATTTCACTTGTTCGCTGAATTGACTGTTGACATCTGTCAAATGTCAAATTTGAGGTGCTCAGAAAACGTCACGCCGTGTTCCGGAGCAGTCACCCATTCGTGCGCTGTACTCGGACATGCGTGCTAAACTTTCTAAGATTTTCTCGGTTGATTGATAGTCGACACTTAAAAAAAACGGTCATCAACGACGTACTAGTTACCTCAGGTTAGAATTATTTTTGCTTCTTTCTTGTTTTTCACCCTGTTTATAATTAATATTTTCATATTTACTATTTTATTCTTTGAGTAATTTGGAAAAAATATTCTTGATCAAAATTAAATGTTTTTAATTAATTAAGTGTAAAATTTGAGGTATGTCTGCTTAGAAAACGTCACGCCGTGTTCCGGAGCAGTCACCCATTCGAGCGCTGTACTCGAACATGCGTGCTAAACTTTCTAAGATTTTCTCGGTTGATTGACAGTTGACACCTGTCAAATGTCAAATTTGACGTATGTCTGCTGAGAGAACGTCACGCCGCGAGCCCTAGCAGTAAAACATTGCACAAACTGCATTTCATTTCGCTTTGTGGCTGATCTAACGGTTGACACCTGTCAAATGTCAAGTTTGACGTACGTCAAAAGAATTGACTTCGCTGAATTGACTGTTGACATCTATCAAATGTCAAATTTGAGGTATGTCTGCTTAGAAAACGTCACTCCGTGATCCGAAGCGGTAAATCATTCGAACGCTCAACTATCCAAGATTTTCTCGGTTTATTGAAAGTTGACACCTGTCAAATGTCAAATTGGACGTATGTCTGCTTAGAGAACGTCACACCGCGAGCCCGAGCAGTAAAACATTGCAGACACTGCATTTCATTTCACTTGTTCGCGGAATTGACTGTTGACATCTGTCAAATGTCAAATTTGAGGTATGTCTGCTTAGAAAACGTCACGCCGTTTCCAAACTTTCCAAGATTTTCTCGGTTGATTGACAGTCGACACTTAAGAAAAAAAAACGGTATTTCATCAACGACGTACCAGTTAACTGAGATTAGACTTATTTTTGCTTCTTTTTAACTTTTTTCACCCTGTATATAATTAATATTTTCTAAATTATTATTTTATTCTTTGAGTAAGTTGGAAAAAATATTCTTGATCCAAATTAATTTTTTTTTTTGGTTTAGTTTTTTTTAACTTCTATCGAATCAGTCTGTCCAGTGTCGACGACCGTTGAAACTTGCTCAAAGAACTGACAGTTGACACCTGTTAAATAGGCAAACCTAACGTATGTCAGCTTAGAAAACGTCACGCCATGATCCGGAGCAGTCATCCAATCGAGAGCTCAACTCTCCAAGATTTTCTCGGTTTATTGACAGTTGACACCTGTCAAATGTCAAATTTGACTTATGTCTGCTTAGAGAACGTCACGCCGCGAGCCCTAGCAGTAAAACATTGCACAAACTGCATTTCATTTCACTTTCTCGCTGATCTAACGGTTGACGCCTGTCAAATGTCAAGTTTGACGTACGTCAGCTTAGAAAACGTCACTCCGTGATCCGGAGCGGTAACTTATTCGAAAGCTCAACTTTCCAAGATTTTCTCGGTTTATTGAAAGTTGACACCTGTCAAATGTCAAATTTGACGTATGTCTGCTTAGAGAACGTCACACCGCGAGTCCGAGCAGTAAAACATTGCAGACACTGCATTTCATTTCACTTGTTCGCCGTATTGACTGTTGACATCTGTCAAATGTCAAATTTGAGGTATATCTGCTTAGAAAACGTCACGCGTTTCCAAACTTTCCAAGATTTTCTCGGTTGATTGACAGTCGACACTTAAAAAAAAAAGAAGGGTATTTCATCAACGACGTACCAGTTACCTGAGATTAGACTTATTTTTGCTTGTTTCTTTTTTTTTCACCCTGTATATAATTAATATTTTCAAATTTATTATTTTATTCTTTGAGTAATTTGGAAAAAATATTCTTGATCAATATTAAATATTTTTTTGGTTTTGTTTTTTTTAACTTCTATCGAATCAGTCTGTCCAGTGTCGACGAACGTTGAAACTTGCTCAAAGAACTGACATTTGACACCTGTTAAATAGGCAAACTTGACGTATGTCTGCTTAGAGAACGTCACGCCGCGAGCCCAAGCAGTAAAACATTGCACAAACTGCATTTCATTTCACTTGTTCGCTGAATTGACTGTTGACATCTGTCAAATGTCAAATTTGAGGTATGTCTGCTTAGAAAACGTCACGCCGTGTTCCGGAGCAGTCACCCATTCGTGCGCTGTACTCGAACATGCTAAACTTTCCAAGATTTTCTCGGGTGATTGACAATCGACACAAAAAAAAACGGTATTTCATCAACGACGTACCAGTTACCTGAGATTAGACTTATTTTTGCTTCTTTCTTTTTTTTTCACCCTGTATATAATTAATATTTTCAAATTTATTATTTTATTCTATGCCCGAGCAGTAAAACATTGCAGACACTGCATTTCATTTCACTTTCTATCTGATCTAACGGTTGACACCTGTCAAATGTCAAATTTGACGTACGTCAGATTAGAAAACGTCACTTCGTGATCCGGAGCGGTAACACATTCGAACGCTCAACTTTCCAAGATTTTCTCGGTTTATTGACAGTTGACACCTGTCAAATGTCAAAATTGACGTATGTCTGCTTAGAGAACGTCACGCCGCGAGCCCGAGCAGTAAAACATTGCACAAACTGCATTTCATTTCACTTTCTCGCTGATCTAACCGTTGACACCTGTCAAATGTCAAGTCTGACGTACGTCAGCTTAGAAAATGTCACTCCGTGATCCGGAGCGGTAACTCATTCGAACGCTCAACTTTCCAAGATTTTCTCGGTTTATTGACAGTTGACACCTGTCAAATGTCAAAATTGACGTATGTCTGCTTAGAGAACGTCACGCCGCGAGCCCGAGCAGTAAAACATTGTAGACACTACATTTCATTTCACTTGTTCGCTGAATTGACTGTTGACATCTGTCAAATGTCAAATTTGAGGTGTGACTGCTCAGAAAACGTCACGCCGTGTTCCGGAGCAGTCACCCATTCGAGCGCTGTACTCGGACATGCGTGCTAAACTTTCTAAGATTTTCTCGGTTGATTGATAGTCGACACTTAAAAAAAAACGGTCATCAACGGTCATCAACGACGTACTAGTTACCTGAGGTTAGAATTATTTTTGCTTCTTTCTTGTTTTTCACCCTGTATATAATTAATATTTTCATATTTACTATTTTATTCTTTGAGTAATTTGGAAAAAATATTCTTGATCAAAATTAAATGTTTTTAATTAATTAAGTGTAAAATTTGAGGTATGTCTGCTTAGAAAACGTCACGCCGTGTTCCGGAGCAGTCACCCATTCGAGCGCTGTACTCGAACATGCGTGCTAAACTTTCTAAGATTTTCTCGGTTGATTGACAGTTGACACCTGTCAAATGTAAAATTTGACGTATGTCTGCTGAGAGAACGTCACGCCGCGAGCCCTAGCAGTAAAACATTGCACAAACTGCATTTCATTTCGCTTTGTGGCTGATCTAACGGTTGACACCTGTCAAATGTCAAGTTTGACGTACGTTAAAAGAATTGACTTCGCTGAATTGACTGTTGACATCTATCAAATGTCAAATTTGAGGTATGTCTGCTTAGAAAACGTCACTCCGTGATCCGAAGCGGTAACTCATTCGAACGCTCAACTTTTCAAGATTTTCTCGGTTTATTGAAAGTTGACACCTGTCAAATGTCAAATTTGACGTATGTCTGCTTAGAGAACGTCACGCCACGAGCCCGAGCAATAAAACATTGCAGACACTAACGACTCACCAATCTATACACTTTACTGTTTTGTCCTGTTTCATCATTTGTGTGTACTACTAACAATACTGCAGCAAATAAATTTTATTATTATTATTATTAATATTAAACTGCATTTCATTTCACTTGTTCGCTGAATTGACTGTTCACATCTGTCAAATGTCAAATTTGAGGTATGTCTACTTAGAAAACGTGACGCCGTGTTCCGGAGCAGTCACCCATTCGAGCGCTGTACTCGAACATGCGTGCTAAACTTTCCAAGATTTTCTCGGTTGATTGACAGTTGACACTTAAAATCAAAAAAACGGTATTTCATCAACGACGTACCAGTTACCTGAGATTACACTTATTTTTGCTTCTTTCTTATTTTTCACCCTGTATATAATTAATATTTTCAAATTTATTATTTTATTCGTTGAGTAATTTGGAAAAAATATCCTTGATCACATTTTTTTTTGAAATTCTATCGAATCAGTCTGTCCAGTGTCGTCGACCTTTGAACCTTGCTCAAAGAACTCGCAGTTGACACCTGTTAAATAGGGAAACTAGACGTACGTCAGCTTAGAAAACGTCACTCCGTGATCCGGAGCGGTAAATCATTCGAACGCTCAACTATCCAAGATTTTCTCGGTTTATTGAAAGTTGACACCTGTCAAATGTCAAATTGGACGTATGTCTGCTTAGAGAACGTCACACCGCGAGCCCGAGCAGTAAAACATTGCAGACACTGCATTTCATTTCACTTGTTCGCTGAATTGTCTGTTGACATCTGTCAAATGTCAAATTTGAGGTATGTCTGCTTAGAAAACGTCACGCCGTTTCCAAACTTTCCAAGATTTTCTCGGTTGATTGACAGTCGACACTTAAAAAAAAAAACGGTATTTCATCAACGACGTACCAGTTACCTGAGATTAGACTTATTTTTGCTTCTTTTTAACTTTTTTCACCCTGTATATAATTAATATTTTCTAAATTATTATTTTATTCTTTGAGTAATTTGGAAAAAATATTCTTGATCCAAATTAATTTTTTTTTTGGTTTAGTTTTTTTTAACTTCTATCGAATCAGACTGTCCAGTGTCGACGACCGTTGAAACTTGCTCAAAGAACTGACAGTTGACACCTGTTAAATAGGCAAACTTGACGTATGTCAGCATAGAAAACGTCAAGCCATGATCCGGAGCAGTCATCCAATCGAGAGCTCAACTCTCCAAGATTTTCTCGGTTTATTGACAGTTGACACCTGTCAAATGTCAAATTTGACTTATGTCTGCTTAGAGAACGTCACGCCGCGAGCCCTAGCAGTAAAACATTGCACAAACTGCATTTCATTTCACTTTCTCGCTGATCTAACGGTTGACGCCTGTCAAATGTCAAGTTTGAAGTACGTCAGCTTAGAAAACGTCACTCCGTGATCCGGAGCGGTAACTTATTCGAAAGCTCAACTTTCCAAGATTTTCTCGGTTTATTGAAAGTTGACACCTGTCAAATGTCAAATTTGACGTATGTCTGCTTAGAGAACGTCACACCGCGAGTCCGAGCAGTAAAACATTGCAGACACTGCATTTCATTTCACTTGTTCGCTGTATTGACTGTTGACATCTGTCAAATGTCAAATTTGAGGTATGTCTGCTTAGAAAACGTCACGCGTTTCCAAACTTTCCAAGATTTTCTCGGTTGATTGACAGTCGACACTTAAAAAAAAAAGAAGGGTATTTCATCAACGACGTACCAGTTACCTGAGATTAGACTTATTTTTGCTTGTTTCTTTTTTTTCACCCTGTATATAATTAATATTTTCAAATTTATTATTTTATTCTTTGAGTAATTTGGAAAAAATATTCTTGATCAATATTAAATATTTTTTTGGTTTTGTTTTTTTAACTTCTATCGAATCAGTCTGTCCAGTGTCGACGAACGTTGAAACTTGCTCAAAGAACTGACATTTGACACCTGTTAAATAGGCAAACTTGACGTATGTCTGCTTAGAGAACGTCACGCCGCGAGCCCTAGCAGTAAAACATTGCACAAACTATATTTCATTTCAATTTCTCGCTGATCTAACGGTTGACACCTGTCAAATGTCAAGTTTGACATACGTCAGCTTAGAAAACGTCACTCCGCCATCCGAAGCGGTAGCTCATTCGAACGCTCAACTTTCCAAGATTTTCTCGGTTTAATGAAAGTTGACACCCGTCAAATGTCAAATTTGACGTATGTCTGCTCACAGAACGTCACGCCGCGAGCCCGAGCAGTAAAACATTGCAGACACTGCATTTCATTTCACTTGTTCACTGAATTGACTGTTGACATCTGTCAATGGTCAAATTTGAGGTATGCCTGCTTAGAAAACGTCACCCCGTGTTCCGGAGCAGTCATCCATTCGAGCGCTGTACACGAACATGCGTGCTAAACTTTCCAAGATTTTCTCTGGTTTGCTCAAAGAACTGACAGTTGACACCTGTTAAATAGGCAAACTTGACGTATGTCAGCTTAGAAAACGTCACGCCATGATCCGGAGCAGTCATCCAATCGAGCGCTCAACTTTCCAAGATTTTCTCGGTTTATTTAAAGTTGACACCTGTCAAATGTCAAATTTGACGTATGTCTGCTTAGAGAACGTCACGCCGCGAGCCCGAGCAGTAAAACATTGTAGACACTGCATTTCATTTCACTTGTCCGCAGAATTGATTGTTGATATCTGTCAAATGTCAAATTTGAGGTATGTCTGCTTAGAAAACGTCACTCCGTGATCTGGAGCGGTAACTCATTCGAACGCTCAACTTTCCAAGATTTTCTCGGTTTAATGAAAGTTGACACCTGTCAAATGTCAAATTTGACGTATGTCTGCTCAGAGAACGTCACGCCGCGAGCCCGAGCAGTAAAACATTGCAGACACTGCATTTCATTTCACTTGTTCGCTGAGTTGACTGTTGACATCTGTCAAATGTCAAATTAGAGGTATGTCTGCTTGGAAAACGTCACGCCGTGTTCCGGAGCAGTCACCCATTCGAGCGCTGTACTCGAACATGCGTGCTAAACTTTCCAAGATTCTCTCGGTTGATTGACAGTCGACACTTAAAAAAAAAACACGGTATTTCATCAACGACGAACCAGTTACCTGAGATTAGACTAATTTTTGCTTCTTTCTTTTTTTTTCACCCTGTATATAATTAATATTTTCAAATTTATTATTTTATTCTTTGAGAAATTTGGAAAAAACTTATTCTTGATCAGAATTAATTTTTTTTTGGTTTTGTTTTTTTAACTTCTATCGAATCAGTCTGTCCAGTGTCGACGAACGTTGAAACTTGCTCAAAGAACTGACAGTTGACACCTGTTAAATAGGCAAACTTGACGTACGTCAGCTTTGAGTCATCCAATCGAGCGCTCAACTTTCCAAGATTTTCTCGGTTTATTGACAGTTGACACCTGTCAAATGTCAAATTTGACGTATGTCTGCTTAGAGAACGTCACGCCGCGAGCCCAAGCAGTAAAACATTGCAGACACTGCATTTCATTTCACTTGTTCGCTGAATTGACTGTTGACATCTGTCAAATGTCAAATTTGAGGTATGTCTACTTAGAAAACGTCACGCCGTGTTCCGGAGCAGTCACCCATTCGAGCGCTGTACTTAAACATGCGTGCTAAACTTTCCAAGAATTTCTCGGTTGATTGACAGTCGACACTAAAAAAAAAGAAAAACACGGTATTTCATCAACGACGTACCAGTTACCTGAGATTAGACTTATTATTGCTTCTTTCTTTTTTTTTCACCCTGTATCTAAATTACATTTTCAAATTTATTATTTTATTCTTTGAGTAATTTGGAAAAAATATTCTTGATCAAAATTAATTTTTTTTTTGGTCTTGTTTTTTTTTCTATCGAATCAGTCTGTCCAGTGTCGACGACCGTTGAAACTTGCTCAAAGAACTGACAGTTGACACCTGTTAAATAGGCAAACTTGACGTACGTCAGCTTAGAAAACGTCACGCCGTGATCCGGAGCAGTCATCCGCTCAACTTTCCAAGATTTTCTCGATTTATTGACAGTTGACATCTGTCAAATGTCAAATTTGAGGTATGTCTACTTAGAAAACGTCACGCCGTGTTCCGGAGCAGTCACCCATTCGAGCGCTGTACTTAAACATGCGTGCTAAACTTTCCAAGAATTTCTCGGTTGATTGACAGTCGACACTTAAAAAAAAAGAAAAACACGGTATTTCATCAACGACGTACCAGTTACCTGAGATTAGACTTATTATTGCTTCTTTCTTTTTTTTTCACCCTGTATCTAAATTACATTTTCAAATTTATTATTTTATTCTTTGAGTAATTTGGAAAAAATATTCTTGATCAAAATTATTTTTTTTTTTGGTCTTGTTTTTTTTTCTATCGAATCAGTCTGTCCAGTGTCGACGACCGTTGAAACTTGCTCAAAGAACTGACAGTTGACACCTGTTAAATAGGCAAACTTGACGTACGTCAGCTTAGAAAACGTCACGACGTGATCCGGAGCGGTAACTCATTCGAACGCTCAACTTTCCAAGATTTTCTCGGTTTATTGACAGTTGACACCTATCAAATGTCAAATTTGACGTATGTCTGCTTAGAGAACGTCACGCCGCGAGCCCGAGCAGTAAAACATTGCAGACACTGCATTTCATTTCACTTGTTCGCTGAATTGACTGTTGACATCTGTCAAATGTCAAATTTGAGGTATGTCTGCTTAGAAAACGTCAGGCCGTGTTCCGCAGCAGTCACCCATTCGAGCGCTGTACTCGAACATGCGTGCTAAACTTTCCATGATTTTCTCGGTTGATTGACTTATTTTTGCTTCTTTCTTTTGTTTTCACACTGTATATAATTAATATTTTCAAATTTATTATTTTATTCTTTGAGTAATTTGGAAAAAAAATTCTTGATAAAATTTTTTTTTTTTTTTTGGTTTTGTTTTTTTTAACTTCTAGCGAATCAGTCTGTCCAGTGTCGACGACCGTTGAAACTTGCTCAAAGAACTGACAGTTGACACCTGTTAAAAAGGCAAACTTGACGTACGTCAGCTTAGAAAACGTCACGCCGTGATCCAGAGCAGTCATCCAATCGAGCGCTCAACTTTCCAAGATTTTCTCGGTATATTGACAGTTGATGTTGAAACACGTGGGCTGTTCACAACAGACTAAAATTCTTTATTACTAAGCATAAAACCAATTTACATTCTGTAGTATAGATGGCGCTACAGGTTTATATTTAAGAACGTTTTGATACATAATATTTTAACACCCCCACTTATCAAAATAAACTAAATACACAAATACATTGAAATGATACCAAGCAAATTCATAAACTTGTAATGTTTTAAGTGATATAGACCTTTAGTCAGTATGTCAGCAGGCATTTCCTCACTAGGGATATATTTAATTTTAACAAATTTAAACTTTACAACATCTCGAATATAATGACAATGTACATCTATATGTTTTGACCTATTGTGACACTGATTACTTAAAGCTAACTTCAATGCACTTTGATTGTCACAATACAAATCAATTTCATAAAGTGTATCTGTAATTTCATACATTAAGTTTCTTAAGTAGACAGCTTCTCTAGAGGCTTCGGACAGAGCAATGTATTCTGCCTCTGTGCTAGACAATGAGACTGTTTTCTGTTTTCTACTTTGCCAAGAAATAGCTGATCCTGACAACATAAAGCAAAAACCAGTATAGGATTTCCTATCTAAAGCGTCACTTGCCCAATCACTGTCCACAAATCCTTGTAGATTGCTATGATTATTACTATATTTTAAACAATAATTCTTAGTACATTGCAAATATCTCAGTACACGTTTTGCATAATTCCAATGTACATGATTATAACAACTTAACTAATTAAAAAATTAACTCTGGTCTCGTTAATATAGCTAAGTACATTAAACTTCCAATTAGTTTTTGATAAGGAACATCAGGTAAGCATTTATCAGATGACTTATCTAAATTCAATTTAGGCTCAATAGGAGTACACTGTGTTTTACAATCAGACATCTGAAATTTAGAAACTAACTGTTCAACATATTGTTGTTGATCTACAGTAATAACATTTTAATTTTTATCTAAATTTACTCTCATGCCTAGATATTTTCTTACAGGTCCTAGGTCTTTTAACTTAAATTATGAACCTAATACAGTTTTTAATTTATTAGTTTCAGTCTCACTGTTTGAAAAAATTAGAAAATCATCTACATATAGTGCCACAACAATTTTAATTTTACCATTCATTTTTGTAAACAAACATGGGGTTCATTTGACTGTTTTTAAAATCTAATTTACTTAAAACTTCTTTAACTCTTTCATACCATGCTAGGGATGATTGCTTTAACCCATAAATGGCCTTTTTTAATTTTAATACTTTTCCACTTTTGTTTACAAAACCTTCAGGTAATGACATATATATATTTTCTTTCAAAAAACCATTTAGAAATGCAGTGGTTACATCTAAATCAGTAATACTCATTTTTCTCTTAACACTAAGGGCACACAATAATCTTAGGGTAGAATGTCGCACTACTGCTGAAAAAGTGTCTGTATAGTCAACACCACATTTCTGCGAAAAACCTTTTCCTACAAGCCGAGCTCGAAAAAACACATTATTGTCAAGATCAAATTTTTTATTAAGCACCCACCTGCACTTCACTATTGTCACATCATCTGGATTGTCAACAAGCTCCCACGCCTCACTGTCCTCAAATGATTGTAACTCTTCAGCCATTGCATGTTTCCACTGCTCCCTCTCCGGCCCCTCAAGAGCCTCTGAGAATAAAATCTCTTCAGATGCTGACACAGTAGTGGAAACACATATGTTGCTAAAACCATACCGCTCAGGTTCCCTTCTCTGACGCTTAGTAAACATCTGCACTGGAACTTTTTTCTCTATTTATTATATATATATTTTTCTCTACGATAGACTCATTTTCTATTTCGGAGTTTTCTTCTTCCTCTGACTTTTCTTCTTTTTCATTTACTACCACCTGAGCTGTGTCCGAGTCTTGCTTCTCCATAATAATGACATCTCTGCTCGTAGTAATTTTTCTTGTTTTTTGGTTATACAATCTGTATCCTTTTACTTCATCTGGATACCCAATTAGAATTAATTTGTCAGCCTTCTTATCCCATTTTTGCCTTCGTACTTTGGGAACATGCACCATTACTTTACTACCGAATATTCTCACATGGCTCAGGTCTGGTTTCTTACCTGTCCACTTCTCGAATGGTGTCATCATGTATAAACTGGCAGCTGGCGTTCTATTCTTTATATATACTGCAGTATGTACTGCTTCAGCCCAAAAATGTTTGTCGAGATCTGCTTCAAACAGTAAACATCTAGACCTTTCAACTATAGTTCTGCTGAAACACTGTGAGAGTCCATTCTGCTCTGGAGTGTGTGGATTGGTCTTCTGATGGACGATACCAACTTGTCTTATGAAGTTCTCCATCTCTCGTGAACAATACTCCCCTCCGTTGTCAGTTCTCAAAATCTTTATCTTGTTTCCTGTTTGATTCTCAACTTTACCTCGAAATTCTCTGAAGTACTGCAGTATTTTGTAATAGCTTATATTTTGGGTCATTTCACACTTTGCAAGCGATCAATTTATTAGAATTAATTAAATTCTAATTAATTAGAAGTACTGAATTACTTGATTCTTTTCCTTCAAGAAATAAACAAAAGTCATTCTGTTGGCATCATCTACGAATAATAGAAAGTATTTTGACTGACCAAGGGACTTGGTCTCCATCAGCCCGCACAAATCCAAGTGTACTACATCCAATAGTTTTTCACTTCCGTGGTTGGCTGATGGAAAAGGGAAACGTGTCTGTTTGTCCTCACAGCATACTTCACAATTCTGGATCTTTATTTCAGCTTTCTTGTTAAAAGTAACTCCTTCTACAGCACCTTCTTTCATTTTATGCAAGGCTTTACTGTTTATATGGCCTAGCCGTCTATGCCACTGCACACTGCTGACTGATATCTGTGCTGCTCCTGCCACCAACACCTTCTCAGACTTAACTGTGTTTAGTTCCATTCACTTTCTCAGCCGTTCCTATAAGCTTGTTTTGTTTATTGTATATTTTACAGTCATTTTGTCGGAACATAACTCTGTTTCCTGCTTCTATCAACCTGCTGACTGACAGCAGATTCGTTGAAAGATTTGGTACACACAAAACGTCTTTCACTATCACATCGTAGAACTGAGAATTTACCTTGGTTGTTATTTGTGTATCTCCGGCGCACAAAACAGGAACAGTCATCTTGTTTGCTACGATTATCTCACGTTTCTCGTGCACTTGTCGGATGTGTAACAATTTTTCCCCATTCGCCGTCATATGAGTGCTTGCTCCCGAGTCTATATACCAGTCGTCGGTTTTGTAGTTATTATTGAAAAATGCGGCACTAAAAGCATTCACGGTGTCACTCATCACTTTTAAATCTGGGCATTTATTTTTGAATTGACCGACTTTTTTACAATTGTAACATTTTATTTGTTTACGTCGGGTTGAAATGTCATTTAACGTTGACAGTTGTGATTTGGCGCCGCGGTTAGTATTGCCAACTTTCCACCGCTTTTTTAACAAAAACGCTGTTTCCGTTCCAGAAGTGCCAACTTCTTCACACATGTCAAGTAACTTTGTCTTAATAACGTCTGCGCTTATGGAGATGCCCGAGTGTTCGATCGCCATTATCATTGGTGAAAACTTATCTGGTAGTCCCGCCAAAAGTAAAGATCCAATCCATTCATCGGTTATCTCAAAACCTGTCCCCTTTAATTTCTTTGCAGTTTCGACCACTTGAGATACGTAGGTTGTCATGGAATCACAGTTTTCGAGGCGTATTGAAATCAATGTTCGAAACAAACTAATTTTGCGTTGATACCCCCTGTCATCGAATAACTGTTTCAATTTTTTCCACACACCGGTCACTGTAGTCTCACTTTTGATATGCGCGTATAACCAAGAGTCAATAGTCATCACGAGTTTGGCTTTGGCTTTCTTGTTTTCAGCTTCGGTGATAGACTCTGTATTAAAACACGTGATGTCCATGCGAACTTAGTTGGTTGACTAACTTTATTGAAGACTACACTTGTACACATTATTACACATAGAGGGCAGATATTGTTTACAGTATATTTTCAACACCCCCACTTACTAAAAAACTAAATATGACCTATGTTTAATTATTACAAACACCTAAATACTTAAGGAGACCAAGAAGTTTATCTGAACTTAAACCCTTTGTTAGAATATCAGTTGGCATCTCGTTAGTTGTCAAATATTTTACAATAATTTGTTTATTAGCTACTGCTTCTCTAATAAAATGATGTCTCATGTCTATATGCTTCGATCGCTTGTGATATGTATGATTTGCCGACAAATTTATGGCACCCTGATTATCATTAAAAAGTTCAACACAATTATCATTTCCAGTCAACTCGCTTATTACATTTTTTAAATAGATAGCTTCCTTAGCTGCTTCAGAAATGGCCATGTATTCCGCTTCAGTACTTGATAGCGCCACTGTTCTTTGTTTACCACTTTCCCATGAAATCACCGAACCACAGAATTTAAAAGTCCATCCAGTATATGATTTTCTATCTATTATACTATTTCCCGAATCAGCATCTACAAATCCTACTAGCTCTCTATTATCTACAGAAAATTTCAAACAGTAATCTTTAGTACCTTTCAAGTATCTTAATAAACGCTTTGCACTTTTCCAGTGCTGATCCCCATATGATTTGTTAAATTGACTTAAATAGCTCACACTGAATGCAATGTCCAGTCTTGTAAGAACCGCTAAATACATTAAGCCTACACTATCAGGTTCTGATATGGTACCTTATCAACAATATTCTGATCATGTGAATTGTCTAAATTTAAATTTTTTTCTATGGGAGTTTTGACTTCTTTACAATCAGTCATATTAAATTTTCTTAACAATTGATCTATATAACCTGATTGACTCAAGGTCAAAGTACCTTTTTCTTTATCATGATTGATTTTCATACCTAGACATTCCTTAATTTTTCCTAAATCTTTAATTTTGAATCTACTACTTAATTCCTCTTTCAAAAAATTAGTTTAACTTTCAATATTGGAAAAAATAAAGAAGTCATATACATATAACGTTACAATACTATATAAATCATCCTTTCTTTTTATGAAAACACAAGGCTCGTATTTCGACTTTACATAATCTAGCTCTAATAAAACTTTATTAATTCTATCATTTGGACGATTGCTTGAGACCATACACAGCTCTGTTAAGTCGTAATACCTTCCTTTTATTTACATTCAAACATTTATAGCCCTCTGGAATTTTCATAAATATTTTTTCTTTTAAAAAACCATTCAGGAAAGCTGTTTTTACATCTAAATGAATTATATCTAAATTCAATTTAACTGACAATGCAAATAATAGTCTTAGCATAGTGTGTCTGACTACTGGAGAGAACGTTTCACTGTAGTCAATATCTTGCTTCTGAGAAAAACCTTTTGCTACCAAACGCGCACGAAACTTGAAACCTTCACTATTAATTTTCTTCTTAAAAACCCACTTAGAACGTTGTTTTAGGCGTTGTTTTCCTCGAATGACTGCAATTCTTCCTCAATAGCCCTTCTCCAAAAAACTTCTTCATGTCCTGAAAGAGCTTCTGATACACTGACTGGATAATCTTCCAAGTTCGTATCCCCTTTAGATATGTATGAGACAAAATCCTCATTAAGTTTTGGTTTTGGTGGTCTTTGAGATCTTCTTATTCTTTCTTGAAATACCTCTTCATCGTTTTCAGGAATGTAGTCATCATCATCTGTCTGCTGATCATCTGTGAATTCTTCTTCTGAACTTTGACATTCTACTTCTTCTTTATCTTCAGTAGAAGATGCCATGCATTCTTCCCCCACTGAATCTGATATTTCAGGTTTCTGAATGCTTTCTGTTTCTCGTGTTTCCATTACAGTTATGTCACGGCTAGTGATTATATTCTTTGTTACTGGGTTGTATAATCTATGACCTTTTGTTGTTTCATCGTTACCAACAAGAATATGCTTTATTGCCTTTTTGTCCCATTTCAGTCTATTGGCTTTAGGAACATGCACCATTGATAAACTACCAAAAATCTTTAAGTGGCTAATGTTTGGCTTTCTACCAAACCATAACTCATACGGAGTCTTATCTATACCTGAAGCCACAGAGCGATTCATCAGATAGCATGCTGTGTTACTGGCTTCAGCCCAAAACATTTTTTCAAGGTTTTTATCAAAAATTAGGCATCTAGCTTTTTCTACTATGCTGCGATTAAATCTTTCAGCCATGCCATTTTGTTCAGGAGTATGACTATTTGTTTTCTGATGTATTATTCCATTATTCTGAAGAAATTTCTTAAACATATTGTTAACATATTCTCCTCCATTGTCTGTTCTCAAAGTTTTAATCTTTTTGTTTGTTTGTTTTTCAACCAGATTCTTAAAACTTTTGAATTTTTCTTGAAATAATTTTAATTGAACGATTCATCCTTCATTGTCAAAGTATATGAAGCACATCCTGCTATAATCATCTATGAATAATATGAAATATTTCGAACCTCCAACTGACCTTTTTTCCAATGGTCCACAAACATCACTGTGAATTATTTCTAGCAATTCTCCTGCCCTACTACCTGATTTTGGAAAAGGTAAGCGGGTTTTTTTGCCTTCACAACAAATTTTACAGTTTTGTTTTTGATCGTTTGCTAGTCCAGTGTATTTTAGTCCATCGACTAAACCTGTCATTTTAGTTAAATAGTTTGCATTCATATGTCCTAAACGTCTATGCCATAAATTACTTGATTCTGCGGGAGCTGCTAACAAAGCCATGTTTTCTTGTTTTAGAATTAGTTTATATATATTGTTTTCTAACTTTGCCATTCTGACTAAGACATCATTCTTGTTATAAATTTTACAACCTTCATTATTAAATTCTACCTTATTACCATTTCTGATAGTTTCGGAACGTACTATACATTTTTTAAAACAATATTTACTTCATCTTTACATACCAGTGTTTGCATTTTTACATCACCTGCACTGATAACTGGAATCTTTGTTTCATTAGCAATAGTAATTTCAGTTAGCTCTGGTTTTCTTTCATTCATTAAGTGATTCCGATTAGCTGTTAAATGAAAATTGCTCCACTATCTACATACCAATCTGTATTTTGAAATTTACCACTTGTAAACACTGCACTTAAGGCATATGTTTGTTTATTCGGACACTTTGACTTGTAATGTCCTGTTTGTTTACATTTAAAGCAAACGACATTACTTCTGTCATTTCTTCTGTCTGACATTTCTCCCGAGTTTTTACTATCGCCATCTTTTGGCTTCTTTTTTGAAATGCGGTTTACCTTTCGCAGCGAATCCTCCGTTCTTTTCACTAGCGCCATCTACTTCCATATCTAGTAACTTCGTCTTAATGGAATCTGTAGTGACATCAATTCCAGAATGTTCTATGACTATAATCATGGGTGCAAACCTTTCCGGTAATCCCGCTAGTAGTAATGAACCTATCCACTCTTCATTAATGTTAAAACCAGTTCCTCGCAGTTTTTGCGACGTTTCAACCACTTGATTTACATACGATGACATGTTGTCACAATTTTCTAGACGTAACGATATCAGGCTGCGTAATAGTCCAATCTTTCTTGTGAATCCATTGTCGTCGTATAGATTTTTTAACTTTATCCAAACTTCTCTTGCCGTTGTTGCATCTCTCACATGCGTAAACAAGGATGGATCTAGAGTCAAAACCAATTTCGATTTGGCCTTCGCCATCACGGTCGCATCCATTTCTGTGTTGTCCAGACATTTTGACAAACCTTCAAGTACGAAAACATTCTCGACGGCAAACAGCCAATCGTTATAGTTTTCTCTGCCTATTAGCTTTGGCACACTATTTAAATAACTTGTAGCCATCCATATCTTCTATGAATATTTATCAAAAAAACTTTGGGCACGCTGGGCCCATAACCTATTAAAACACGTGATGTTCATGCGAACTTAGTTGGTTGACTAACTTTAGCATACTACACTTGTACACATTATTACACATAGAGGGCTATTGTTATTAAGTTTTAATAATTCAAATGCACATTAATTTTAGGATGAACGTTTATTCTTAAACTAAAACATTAAAAAAACATACAGAATACTAAACACAGAATCTTCATCTAACGACAAACAAAAACGTAAAACTAGTTAACGGACAGGAAAAATATATATGTAAAAAAGTTTTACCAACATAACAACTATAAAAATGCCGCCAAAATAAAATATTATGAATAATCATTGTATGAAAATACAAACAAAAATAAATTTCCAACACTCCCTCTTATTGAATATAATGATTATTCTATCAATTATCGGCACTCTCTCTATTCTAAAGTTATTATTGTACAACATTTGACATACATATGCTAGAAATACATTCATTAAATTTTACCCTACCTAAAGGTTTGGTCAGAGCGTCCGCTGGCATCTTTGAGGTTGGCATGTAAGCTAAAGTTATAATATTATCATTAAAACAATTGCGAACGTAATGATATCTTATGTCAATGTGTTTTGTCCTTTTATGATGGACAGGATTCTTCACCAACTTTATCGCCCCTTGGTTATCATTGAATAATTTGACCGGCTCATTTAACCCAATTATTTGGTAAACAATATTTTTCAAAAATACAGCCTCTTTGCTTGCTTCAGACAAGCCCACATATTCCGCCTCCGTAGTGGATTGTGCTAAGCACCTTTGTTTCTTTGACTCCCAAGATATCAAACAATCCCCTAGTTTGAACACATATCCGGTATACGATTTTCTTTCATTATCATCGCTTCCCCAATCTGCATCCACATATCCCACTAAATTATCATCAGAATTTCTGAAACTAAGGCCTAATCCGCACGACCCTTTTAAGTATCTTAACACACGTTTTGCCATTAACCAGTGCTCCCTTCTGAATGACGAATTAAATTGACTTAATGCTGACGGCATACATAATATCTGGTCTGGTGCACACCGCCAGATACATCAACCCACCTATAAGTTCACGATACGGTAAGTTTTCATCTATATCTTCATTACATCCTAACTGAGATCCTAATTCTAGAGGCGTACTAACAGGTTTGCAATCACCCATGCCAAATTTATTTAATAGTTTCTTAATATAAGCCATTTGATCTAGAAAATAACACCCATTTTCTCTCTTTACTCTCATTCCCAATATATGTGATACTGGACCAAGTTCCTTTACTTTTAAACATGACTTTAATTCATTTTTTACTTGCTGCATTAAATTATCATCATTGCAAAATAATAAAAAGTCGTCAACATATAAAGCCATAATTGCAATACTTTTATTTTTCCTACGAATATATACACATGGTTCACTATCACATTTACTGAATCCTAATTTACTTAACACTTCATTGCATCTTTCGTTCCAAGCACGAGACCCCTGTTTTAGCCCGTAAATTGCCTTCGAGAGCTTACACACTTTATTTTCATTCCCCTTTTCAACAAAGCCTTTTGGCTGCCGCATGTAAATTTCTTCTTTTAACTCACTATTGAGAAACGCGGTTTCCACATCTAAGTGCTCTACGCACATATTATATTTTACTGCTAACGCAAAAAGTAGCCTAATAGTGGAATGTCTAACTACAGGGGCAAAAGTCTCCTCGTAATCAACCCCATATTGTTGGCTAAAACCCCGTGCAACAACCCTACACTTGAACCTATCAATCATATTACCACTAGCATCTCTCTTAATTTTATACACCCACTTCGATTCAATAAGATTTTTATTAGGAGGCAAATCTACAAGGGTCCATGTTTTGTTTTCCTTTAATGATTCAATTTCTGACTCCATGGCTTCTTGCCATTTTTGTTTATTTACACTCGACATGGCCTCCATGTAAGTTTCTGGCTCCTCATCATTCATCCCTACACTATAAAGGACATGATCAGGGTATTGTTTCGCAATTCTGTCTCTCAAAGGATATCGCCTACTTATAACTTGACCTTCGTCTATTTCATCAGGAGTTTCAGGTAAGTCACTATCATTCAAAACACTATCACTATCTGACAAAACACTAGTTTCGTTCAAATCAAAAATATCGACAATTGAATCTTTTTCATTTAAATTTTCAGTTAAGTCACCCTCGGGCACATAATTTTCTAAATAAGCAATAACATTTTCAACATTAACTGGTTCTATTTTATTATTTTTCCACGATTCTAGATTACCTAGTGACATATTCTCAAAGAAAACTACGCTTTTAGCTAAAGTAACTTTACTCGGCATTCCAGGATCTACTAATTTATAACCTTTCATACCATCTGGGTAGCCAACAAAAATTTTTGCTTGAGCTTTAAAATCCCATTTTTTTCTTTTCTCTTTTGGAACATGCACAAATGCAATGCAACCAAAAACCTTAATATGAGCTAAATCTACTTTGTTCCCACTCCATTTTTCTTCAGGAGTGTAACCAACTAACGCCCTGGTGGGTAACCTATTTTTTAAGTATATCGCCACCTCACACGCATATTGCCAGTAATGCTTTTCCAGCCCACTATCACTTAACATACTCTTAGCCTTGTCAACAATTGTCCTAACTGACCTCTCAATTACCCCATTCTGTTCATGATCATAGGGAACCGATTTTTCATGCTTTATTCCATAATTACTTAGAAACCCTTCAAGTTCTTTATTCACGTACTCACTACCGCAATCAGTTCTGAGTGCTTTAATTTGTAGCCCGGTCTCTTTTTCAACATTGGATTTAAATAATTTAAAATAATATCCAACTTCATCTTTTGAGGTCAAAAAATAAACAAATATTTTCCTAGTATAGTCATCTTCAAATAATAGCATATAATTTTTACCCTGAATTGACTTTATGTTCATAGGGCCAACCAAATCTGAATGAACCAAGAGCAATTTCTCAGTTGTGCGCCTGCCACTAGCTTTTGGAAATGGGGTACGGGTCATTTTCCCTTCAAAGCAAGAGATACACGGTTCTGACTCTTTATGGTTAAAATTTATACCAACAGATAATTTATCTTTTAGTGCTTTCATGCTTTGACCACTTAAATGTCCTAGCCGTCTATGCCAAAGCATTTGATCATTTTTAACCATAAAACAATTAGATGAAACCGAATTTAAATTTTCAAACAAAACATTTGGTTTTTCTAATTTTTCTACAATTTCTAATTTATAAATACCATCAACACACCTAGCGGATGCCATGACCTCACCTTTTACATTAACATTGTCTGCAGAATAAATATTACAACCATTTGAGTTAAACACAACAACATTATTATTTTGTACCAATTTACTAACTGACAATAGATTTGCAGACAAATTTGGGACATATACCACATCATTCATTTTAATTTTAATACCCTTTTTTAGATTAACAAAAATGTGTCCCTGGCCCTCAACATCTAGTTGCTCATTATTAGCAATAGTAACCGTTTTATAATTTGTATTGCTATTAAAATTTTCAAATAAATCTTTTGACTTTGAAAAATGCGTCGTTGCTCCTGAGTCAATATACCAACCCTCTGATTCAACTTTTACAGATAATGCAGTGAGCCAATTATATGATTTGTCCCCTTTGCTACCAGAATTATTACTCTGATTTGTACTTACAGTACTTTTGTTCTGACTATTACCATTATCTTCAGTTTGTGGCCTGTTCCTCGTCTTGAACCAACAGTATTTAGCTGTATGACCCACCTTCTTGCAGTGAAAACAGGATTGACGAACTTGATTTCCTCCTGGGAGCTGATTAGATCTTCTCACCACTGCTCCACCTCGTCCTCCTCTATTGGATTGACTACTTATCCAATTCTGGCTGTTCTCATATGGCCTTGAATGCTGTCCCTTAGCAGAAAAAGCTGCACCACTTTCTTTGTAATCCTTACGTGACATTTCTCTTTCTCTTGCCTCTGCAATGAGCTTTGAACCCACATTATCAGCCGTAACACCTTTTAGGTTATGTTTTAAAACGGTTTTAAATGCCTCATATTCAGAAGAAAGACCCCTTAACATTAAAACAGTTGTTAAGTCATCATCGATTGGTTTTCCCATTTCTTGTAACTGGCTAGTTATTTCTTTAAATTTTAACACGTAACTATCCATACTTTCTTTTAGTTTAATTTCCAATAACTGATCTAAAAGCACCAATCTTCTGTTTATTCCTTTGTCGTCATAGTTTTTTAATAGAATTAACCAAGATTCACTAGCAGATTTTGAATTTCTGATTAAGAGTTTTGGACCATTTTCTACACTGAGAGCAATTTTTGCTCTAGCCCTTTGTTCCTTTTTCTTGTCCGAACACAATGGGTTGCCATCTTTGTCTAGTTCAATACAGTCATACAGGTCCTCATGCATTAAGCACATTTCCATATCATATTTCCAGCTTTGGTAGTTTTCAATGCCTTTTAGTTTTATAATATTGCGAATTGAAGAACTTACGAATGTCGACATGGTTTTTTGTTCTTGGTTGATCACTTCAACTTCACTTCCTAATCCATCCATTGCACTTATTTTGTTTACGCATTGAATTTATTCACGTTTACTGGGCCCATAACCTATTGTTATTAAGTTTTAATAATTCAAATGCACATTAATTTTAGGATGAACGTTTATTCTTAAACTAAAACATTAAAAAAAACATACAGAATACTAAACACAGTATCTTCATCTAACGACAAACAAAAACGTAAAACTAGTTAACGGACAGGAAAAAACGCCATATGTAAAAAAGTTTTACCAACATAACAACTATAAAAATGCCGCCAAAATAAAATATTATGAATAATCATTGTATGAAAATACAAACAAAAATAAATTTCCAACAAGGGCAGATATAGTTTACAGTATATTTTCAAGACTCTGGCACATTTTCAATGTCGATTCCCTCGAGTAGCATGAAATTGCTTGTCGCGAATGACCAATCGTCGTAATTTTCGCGGCCCTTGAGCCTTGGCACGTTTACCAGATAGCCGGACGTCGACATTTTTAATCAACCACAATTAAACCGAAAAAAATTAGGAAAAATGGTACCGGCCCATAACCTGTGAAACACGTGGGCTGTTCACAACAGACTAAAATTCTTTATTACTAAGCATAAAACCAATTTACATTCTGTAGTATAGATGGCGTTACAGGTTTCTATTTAAGAACGTTTTGATACATAATATTTTAACAGTTGACACCTGTCAAATGTCAAATTTGACGTATGTCTGCTTAGAGAACGTCACGCCGCGAGCCGTAGCAGTAAAACATTGCACAAACTGCATTTCATTTCACTTTCTCGCTGATCTAACGGTTGACACCTGTCAAATGTCAAATTTTAGGCACGTCAGCTTACAAAACGTCACTCCGGGATCCGGAGCGGTAACTCATTCGAACGCTCAACTTTCCAAGATTTTCTCGGTTGATTGACAGTCGACACTTTAAAAAAAAACGGTATTTCATCAACGACGTACCAGTTACCTGAGATTAGACTTATTTTGTTTCTTTTTTTTTCACCCTGTATATAATTAATATTTTCAAAATAATTATTTCATTCTTTGAGTAATTTGGAAAAAATATTCTTGATCAAATTTTTTTATTTTTTTTGGTTGTTTTTTTTTTAACTTCTATCGAATCAGTCTGTCCAGTGTCGACGACCGTTGAAACTTGCTCAAAGAACTGACAGTTTACACCTGTTAAATGGCAAACTTGACGTACGTCAGCTTAGAAAACGTCACGCAGTGATCCGGAGCAGTCATCCAATCGAGCGTTAAACTTTCCAAGATTTTCTCGATTGATTGACAGTTGACACCTGTCAAATGTCGAATTTGACGTATGCCTGCTTAGAGAACGTCACGCCGCGAGCCCTAGCACTCAAACATTGCACAAACTGCCTTTCATTTCTTTCTAGCTGATCTAACGGTTAACACCTGTCAAATGTCAATTTTGACGTACGTCAGCTTAGAAAACGTCACTCCGTGATCCGGAGCGGTAACTCATTCGAACGCTCAACTTTCCAAGATTTTCTCGGTTTATTGACAGTTGACACCTATCAAATGTCAAATTTGACGTATGTCTGCTTAGAGATAGTCACGCCGCGAGCCCGAGCAGTAAAACATTGCAGACACTGCATTTGATTTCACTTGTTCGCTGAATTGACTGTTGACATCTGTCAAATGTCAAATTTGAGGTATGTCTGCTTAGAAAACGTCAGGCCGCGAGCCCGAGCAGTAAAACATTGCAGACACTTCATTTCATTTCACTTGTTCGATGAATTGACTGTTGACATCTGTCAAATGTCAAATTTGAGGTATGTTTGCTTAGAAAACGTCACGCCGTGTTCCGCAGCAGTCACCATTCGAGCGCTGTACTCGAACATGCGTGCTAAACCTTCCAAGATTTTCTCGGTTGATTGACAGTCGACACAAAAAAAAAACGGTATTTCATCAACGACGTACCAGTTACCTGAGATTAGACTTATTTTTGCTTCTTTCTTTTTTTTCACCCTGTATATAATTAATATTTTCAAATTTATTATTTTATTCTTTGAGTAATTTGGAAAAAATATTCTTGATCAAAATTAATTTTTTTTTTTGGTTTCGTTTTTTTAAACTTCTATCGAATCAGTCTGTCCAGTGTCGACGACCGTTGAAACTTGCTCAAAGAACTGACAGTTGACACCTGTTAAAAAGGCAAGCTTGACGTACGTCAGTTTATAAAACGTCACGCCGTGATCCGGAGCAGTCATCCAATCGATCGCTCAACTTTCCAAGATTTTCTCGGTTTATTGACAGTTGACACCTGTCAAATGCCAAATTTGACGTATGTCTGCTTAGAGAACGTCACGCCGCGAGCCCGAGCAGTAAAACATGGAAGACACTGCATTTCATTTCACTTGTTCGCTGAATTGACTGTTGACATCTGTCAAATGTCAAATTTGACGTATGTCTGCTTAGAAAACGTCATGCCGTGTTCCGCAGCAGTCACCCAATCGAGCGCTGTACTCGAACATGCGTGCTAAACTTTCCAAGATTTTCTCGGTTGATTGACAGCCGACACTTAAAAAAATGACGTCTCTCTGCTTAGAGAACGTCACGCCGCGAGCCCTAGTAGTAAAACATTGCACAAACTGCATTTAATTTCGCTTTCTCGCTGATCTAACGGTTGACGCCTGTCAAATGTCAAATTTGACGTACGTCAGGTTAGAAAACGTCACGCCGTGATCCGGAGCGGCAACTAATTCGGTCGCTCAACTTTCCAAGATTTCCTCGGTTTATTGACAGTTGACACCTGTCAATTGTCAAATTTGACGTATGTCTGCTTAGAGAACGTCACGCCGTGATCCGGAGCGGTAATTAATTCGAACGCTCAACATTCCAAGATTTTCTCGGTTTATTGACAGTTGACACCTGTCAAATGTCAAATTTGACGTATGTCGGCTTAGAGAACGTCGCGCCGCTAGCCCTAGCAGTAAAACATTGCACAAACTGCATTTCATTTCACTTTCTCGCTGATCTAACCGTTGACGCCTGTCAAATCTCAAATTTGACCTACGTCTGCTTAGAAAATATCACGCCGTGATCCGGAGCGGTAACTCATTCTAATGCTAAACTTTCCAAAATTTTCTCGGTTTATTGACACCTATCACATGTCAAATTTGACGTCTGTCTGCTTAGAGAACATCACGCCGCTAGCCCTAGCAGTAAAACATTGCACACACTGCATTTCATTTCACTTGTTCGCTGAACTGACTGTTGACATCTTTTAAATGTCAAATTTGACGTATGTCAAACGTATCATCCGGAGCAGTCACCCATTCGAGCGCTGTCCTCGAACATGCGTGCTAAACTTTCCACGATTTTCGCGGTTGATTGACAGTCGACACAAAAAAAAAAAAGGTATTTCATCAAGGACGTGCCAGTTACCTGAGATTATATTTATTTTTCCTTTTATTTTTTTCTTCACCCTGTGTATAATTAATATTTTTAAATTTATTATTTTATTCTTTGAGTAATTTGAAAAAAATATTCTTGATTAAAATTTATTTTTTTATAATAAATACTATATAATAAAGATAAAACTTTTTTGTTTGTTTTTTTTTTTAACTTCTATCGAATCTGTCTGTCCAGTGTCGACGACCGTTGAAACTTGCTCAATGAACTGACAGTTGACACCTGTTATATTTCAAACTTGGCGTACGTCAGCTTAGAAAACGTCACGCCGTGATCCGGAGCGGTAACTAATTCGAACGCTCAACTTTCCAAGATTTTCTCGGTTGATTGACAGTCGACACAAACAAAAAAAAAAAAGGTATTTCATCAACGACGTGCCAGTTACCTGAGATTATATTTATTTTTCCTTCTTTTTTTTCTTCACCCTGTATATAATTAATATTTTTAAATTTATTATTTTATTCTTTGAGTAATTTGAAAAAAATATTCTTGATCAAAATTTATTACTTTTTTTTTGTTTTTTTTTTAACTTCTATCGAATTTGTCTGTCCAGTGTCGACGACCGTTGAAACTTGCTCAATGAACTGACAGTTGACACCTGTTATATGTCAAACTTGGCGTACGTCAGCTTAGAAAACGCCACGCCGTGATCCTGAGCGGTAACTAATTCGAACGCTCAACTTTCCAAGATTTTCTCGGTTGATTGACAGTCGACACTTTGCACAAACTGCATTGCATTTCACTTTCTCGCTGATCTAACGGTTGACGCCTGTCAAATGTCAAATTTGATCTACGTCTGCTTAGAAAACTTCACGCCGTGAACCGGAGCGGTAACTCATTCGAACGCTCAACTTTCCAAAATTTTCTCGGTTTATTGACAGTTGACACCCGTCAAATGTAAAATTTGACGTATGGCTGCTTAGAGAACGTCACGCCGCGAGCCCGGGCAGTTAAACATTGCACACACTGCATTTCATTTCATTTGTTCGCTGAACTGACTGTTGACATCTGTCAAATGTCAAATTTGACGTATGTCAAACGTATGATCCGGAGCAGTCACCCATTCGAGCGCTGTCCTCGAACATAGGTGCTAAAGTTTCCAAGATTTTCTCGGTTGATTGACAGTCGACACAAATAAAATAAAAAAAAGGTAATTAATCAACGACGTGCCAGTTACCTGAGATAATATTTATTTTTCCTTCTTTCTTTTTTTTACCCTGTATATAATTAATATTTTTAAATTTATTATTTTATTCTTTGAGTAATTTGAAAAAAATATTTTTGATCAAAATTTATTTGTTTTTTTTTTTTTTTTAACTTCTATCGAATCTGTCTGTCCAGTGTCGACGACCGTTGAAACTTGCTCAATGAACTCGCAGTTGACACCTGTTATATGTCAAACTTGGCGTACGTCAGCTTAGAAAACGTCATGCCGTGATCCGGAGAAGTCATCCAATCGGGCGCTCAACATTCCAAGATTTTCTTGGTTTATTGACAGTTGACATCTGTCAAATGTCAAATTTGACGTATGTCTGCTTAGAGAACGTCACGCCGCGAGCCCTAGCAGTAAAACGTTGCACAACCTGCATTTCATTTCACTTTCTCGCTGATCTAACGGTTGTCAGGTCAGGTTAGAAAACGTCACACCGTGATCCGGAGCGGTAACTAATTCGAACGCTCAACTTTCCAAGATTTTCTCGGTTTATTGACAGTTGACACCTGTCAAATGTCAAATTTGACGTATGTCTGCTTAGAGAACATCACGCCGCGAGCCCTAGCAGTAAAACATTGCACAAACTGCATGTCATTTCACTTTCTCGCTGATCTAACGGTTGACGCCTGTCAAATTTCAAATTTGACCTACGCCTGCTTAGAAAACGTCACGCCGCGAACCCGGGCAGTAAAATATTGCACACACTGCATTTCATTTCACTTGTTCGCTGAACTGACTGTTGACATATGTCAAAGTTGACGTATGTCAAACGTATGGTTCGGAGCAGTCACCTCTTCGAGCGCTGTCCTCGAACATGCGTGCTAAACTTTGCAAGATTTTCTCGGTTGATTGACAGTCGACACAAAAAAAAAGAAGGTATTTCATCAACGACGTGCCAGTTACCTGAGATTATATTTATTTTTCCTTCTTTCTTTTTTTTCACCCTGTATTTAATTAATATTTTCAAATTTATTATTTTATTCTTTGAGTAATTTGGAAAAAATATTCTTGATCAAAATTAATTTCTTTTTTTTTGGTTTTGTTTTCTTTTAACTTCTATCGAATCAGTCTGTCCAGTGTCGACGACCGTTGAAACTTTTTTTTTGGTTTTGTTTTCTTTTAACTTCTATCGAATCAGTCTGTCCAGTGTCGACGACCGTTGAAACTTGCTCAAAGAACTGACAGTTGACACCTGTTAAATAAGCAAACTTGACGTACGTCAGCTTAGAAAACGTCGCGCTGTGATCCGGAGCAGTCATCCAATCGAGCGCTCAACTTTCCAAGATTTTCTCGGTTTATTGACGGTTGACACCTGTCAAATGTCAAATTTGACGTATATCTGCTTAGAGAGCGTCACGCCGCGAGCCCTAGCAGTAAAATATTGCACAAACTGCATTTCATTTCACTTTCTGGCTGATCTAACGGTTGACTCCTGTCAAATGTCAAGTTTGACGTACGTCAGCTTAGAAAACGTCACTCCGTGATCCGGAGCGGTAACTCATTCGAACGCTCAACTTTCCAAGATTTTCTCGGTTTATTGAAAGTTGACACCTGTCAAATGTCAAATTTGACGTATGTCTGCTTAGAGAACGTCACGCCGCGAGCCCGAACAGTAAAACATTGCAGACACTGCATTTTATTTCACTTGTTCGCTGAATTGACTGTTGACATCTGTCAAATGTCAAATTTGAGGTATGTCTGCTTAGAAAACGTCACCCATTCACCCATTCGAGCGCTGTACTCGAACATGCGTGCTAAACTTTCCAAGATTTTCTCGGTTCATTGACAGTCGACACAAAAAAAAAACGGTATTTCATCAACGACGTACCAGTTACCTGAGATTAGACTTATTTTTGCTTCTTTCCTTTTCTTTCACACTGTATATAATTAATATTTTCAAATTTATTATTTTATTCTTTGAGTAATTTGGAAAAAATATGCTTTATCAAAATTATTTTTTTTTTTGGTTTTGTTTTTTTTAACTTCTATCGAATCAATCTGTCCAGTGTCGACGACCCTTGAAACTTGCTCAAAGAACTGACAGTTGACACCTGTTAAATAGGCAAACTTGACGTACGTCAGCTTAGAAAACCTCACGTCGTGATACGGAGCAGTCATCCAATCGAGCGCTCAACTTTCCAAGATTTTCTCGGTTTATTGACAGTTGACACAAAAAAAAAAACGGTATTTCATCAACGACGTACCAGTTACCTGAGATTAGACCTATTTTTGCTTCTTTATTTTTTTTCACCCTGTATATAATTAATATTTTCATATTTATTATTTTATTCTTTGAGTAATTTGGAAAAAATATACTTAATCAAAATTAATATTTTTTTGTGGTTTTGTTTTTGTTATATTCTATCGAATCAGTCTGTCCAGTGTCGACTACCGTTGAAACTTGCTCAAAGAACCGACAGTTGACACCTGCTAAATAGGCAAACTTGACGTACCTCAGCTTAGAAAACGTCACGCCGTGATCCGGAGCAGTCATCCAATCGTGCGCTCAACTTTCCAAGATTTTCTCGGTTTATTGACAGTTGACACCTGTCAAATGTCAAATTTGACGTATGTCTGCTTAGAGAACGTCACGTCGCGAGCCCTAGCAGTAAAACATCGCACAAACTGCATTTCATTTCACTTTCTCGCTGATCTAACGGTTGACGCCTGTCAAATGTCAAGTTTGACGTACGACAGCTTACAAAACGTCACTCCGTGAGCCGGAGCGGTAACTCATTCGAACGCTCAACTTTCCAAGATTTTCTCGGTTTATTGACAGTTGACACCTGTCAAATGTCAAATTTAACGTATGTCTGGTTAGAGAACGTCACGTCGCGAGCCCTAGCAGTAAAACATCGCACAAACTGCATTTCATTGCACCTTCTCGCTGATCTAACGGTTGACGCCTGTCAAATGTCAAGTTTGACGTACGACAGCTTAGAAAACGTCACTCCGTGAGCCGGAGCGGTAACTCATTCGAACGTTCAACTTTCCAAGATGTTCTCGGTTTATTGAAAGTAAACACCTGTCAAATGTCAAATTTGACTATGTCTGTTTAGAGAACGTCACGACGCGAGCCCGAGCAGTTAAACATTGCAGACACTGCATTTCATTTCACTTGTTCGCTGAATTGACTGTTAACATCTGTCAAATGTCAAATTTGAGGTATGTCTGCTTAGAAAATGTCACGCCGTGTTCCGGAGCAGTCACCCATTCGAGCGCTGTACTCGAACATGCGTGCTAAACTTGCCAAGACTTTCTCGGTTGATTGACAGTCGACACTTAAAAAAAAAACGGTATTTCATAAACGAAGTACCAGTTACCTGAGATTAGACTTATATTTGCTTCTTTCTGTTTTTTTCACCCTGTATATAATTAATATTTTCAAATTTATTATTTAATTCTTTGAGTAATTTGGAAAAAATATTCTTGATCAAAATTAATTTTTTTTTTTGGTTTTGTTTTTTTTTAACTTCTATCGAATCAGTCTGTCCAGTGTCGACGACCGTTGAAACTTCCTCAAAGAACCGACAGTTGACACCTGTTAAATAGGCAAACTTGACGTACGCCAGCTTAGAAAACGTCACGCCGTGATCCGGAGCGGTCATCCAATCGAGCGCTCAACTTTCTAAGATTTTCTCGGTTTATTGACATTTGACACCTGTCAAATGTCAAATTTGACGTATGTCTGCGTAGAGAACGTCACGCCGCGAGCCCTAGCAGTAAAACATTGTACAAACTGCATTTCATTTCACTTTCTCGCTGATCTAACGGTTGACGCCTGTCAAATGTCAAGTTTGACGTACGTTAGCTTAGAAAACGTCACTCCGTGATCCGGAGCGGTCATCCAATCGAGCGCTCAACTTTCCAAGATTTTCTCGGTTTATTGACAGTTGACACCTGTCAAATGTCAAATTTGACGTATGTCTGCTTAGAGAACTTCACGCCGCGAGCCCTAGCAGTAAAACATTGCACAAACTACATTGCATTTCACTTTCTCGCTGATCTAACGGTTGACGCCTGTCAAATGTCAAGTTTGACGTACGTCAGCTTAGAAAACGTCACTCCGTGATCCGGAGCTGTAACTCATTCGAACGCTCAACTTTCCAATATTTTCTCGGTTTATTGAAAGTTGACACCTGTCAAATGTCAAATTTGACGTATGTCTGCTTAGAGAACGTCACGCCGCGAGCCCGAGCAGTAAAACATTGCAGACAAAGCATTTCATTTCACTTGTTCGCTGAATTGACTGTTGACATCTGTCAAATGTCAAATTTGAGGTAATAATAATAATTTCCTTTATTGCCATAAAATCTACAAGCGGACATAGCAACGTCAAATAGGTTTAGGTTACAGAGAAGGGTTGTTTATCAGACATGATATACAAATCAATACAAAATACAGTATAAATAAAATGTACAAGAAGGAATTAATCACAATTAAAAATTACATAAATATAGATATAAAATAAGCACCTAACACATATTTTCACAAACATAATACAGACACGTATATAGATATATTGAGATTCATCTCTTAGCTGCTATTGAAATTGTAATAGACTTTTTTTTCAAGTAGTCTGTGACTGAAATTTTGAACTTTTTTGTGTGTACAATATTTCTAATTTCAATAGGAAGAGAGTGACAGGCTTTGATTGCTCTATACTGTGTCCCTTTTTCAAAAAATGATGAGTTGTGATGTGGTATCCTGAGTTCATTTCTATATCTTGTATTGATTGTCATTTGATTTGAATATGAATCACAGCTTCTTGTAAAAATATTATAGTGTTTTTAGGCAAATGTGACTAGTTGTAGAAAGTATAAAGATGGTACTGTTAAGATTTCTAAATTAACAAAGTGGGATTTACACGATGTTCTATATGGTAATTTCAACATAGATCGAATAATTCTTTTTTGTGTTTTCAATATTTTTTCTGAGTGGGTGGAACTTCCCCAGAAGATGATGCCATACTGTATGATGGATTGTACATGGGCATAGTAATATATTTTGAGGCTATTTATTGACACCTGATCCTGTAGAGCTCGAATAACTCCACATAAAGAGCAGAGTCTAGAATTTAGAATATTTGTGTGTTTCCCAACTGAGACTGCTTTCCATTGTCACCCCTAAGAATTTGATTTCATTTATTAGTGGAATGGATTTGGAGTTTAGCCTAACATAGATAGACTCTTGACTAAGTTGATATCTAGAGAATGATATAAGCACCCTGTTTTCCCTGTATTAAGCTTAAGTCCATTTTTTGTACACCATGTTGACTTCTTCATGTGCATATCCGATTTCGGATGTTTGCGATGAGCATGACTATTTTCACTTTATTGGTTGCTATTCTGAAGAGCTCGTTCGAAGTCTTCCCGTACCACGCCCTGAGATTCTGCAACCATGAAATTCTCCTCCGTCCAGGTCCTCGTTTTCCGTGTATCTTGCCTTGAATGATGGCTTGTAATAGGGCGTATCTGTCCTCGTTCCGCATGATGTGGCCTAGATATTGGAGCTTGCGGGTTTTGATGGTGTCCATGATCTCCTTCTCTTTCTTCATCCTGTGGAGGACTTCGATGTTTGTTACCCGGTCTTTCCAAGATATATGCAGGATACGTCGATATAGCCACATCTCAAAGGCTTCAAGCTTTTTTGTTGTTGCATCATTTAGTGTCCAGGACTCGACTCCGTAAAGTAATATTGGGAAAATGTAGCACCTCAACATGCGTACTTTGGTTTCAAGATGTAGTTCGTGATTTTTGTAGAGGTTATTCATTGTATTAAAGGCAGCTCGGGCTTTTCCAATTCTACATTTTATCTCTTGGCTATTGTCCCAGTTTTCGTTCACAAGTGTACCTAAGTATGTTGTTTGTCTCACTCTCTCTATTTGTTGGTTGTGAACGTAGAGATTTGCATTAGCTATTGTTCGCGCCAATTTGGCGCGTCCAGATTTTTCAATTCATTTATTTGGATTAACTTCGGCTCGAATCGATAGACGGGGAACCGGGTGTATCGATCGGTGTCGAAGTCGCGCGATTTATTAACTTTTTCGCGAATAGATTAAATTAGTCAGTTAGCTGCGTAGAGTCGACAAAACACGCTCGGCGAGTGCGAACGAAAGACGCGAAATCCACGCAAACGGGCACATGTGCATAATTCGAATTCCCATCCAAACTAACCAGGGGTGATCACAAGCCCAAGGGCTGAAAGCGGAGCCGGACGTTCCAAGGACGCCAATTTAAGGGAATTCCTTTACCCTTTTATTCCCATTTCCCTCCCTTAGACGAAGCGCCGGAAGGACGATTCCACGTGGCGGAGACGCGGGCAGCCCAATCAGGTAAGTGATCTAACCGGCCTGTATTAAGTTTGGAAATCGTGAAATTTAGAGAGACACGGTCCGAAAATTGGTCCTTCGAACCGGATCGGGGTCAGTTAGTTGAATACGTCCATGTGCTCGGGCGCTGTGGGATTCGCCATTTTGTTTCCGGTCCCGGCGGAAACCTACCGGGTGTACTCCATTTGTTGTAATAATTAACTGATTATATCGTTAATCATTTCGTTGTTGATTAATAAGTTTGCGCGGATTCCGATTTGTTGTAATAATTAATTGATTATATAGTTAATCATTTCGTTGTTTATTAATAATTTTGCGCGGATTCCGATTTGTTGTAATAATTAATTGATTATATAGTTAATCATTTCGTTGTTGATTATTCCCTTTATCGGGTTATCCAGGTTTGTCGGGATAATTAATTGATTGCCTAGTTAATCAATTTCGTTAATTATTAATTTCATCTGGTTTAGCAATTTCGTTGGAATAATCAGCTGTTGTCTGGTTATTCATTTGTCGTAGATTATTTAATTTTATCGGGTTATCCAGGTTTGTCGGAATAATTAATTGTCTAGTTAATCAATTTCATTAATTATTAATTTTCATCTGGTTTAGCAATTTCGTGGGAATAATCAGCGGTTGTCTGGTTATTCATTTGTCGTAGCTTATTCAATTTCGTCGTTTATTGAACTTTGTCTGGGTGCAGCTCTCGTTTGAATATTCGATTTGTAAATATTCGATTTTGTGAATATTCGATTTTGGCTGGTTGCAGCTCTCGTTTGTGAATATTCGATTTTGTGAATATTCGATTTGTGAATATTCGATGTTGGCTATTTTCAGCTCTCGTTTGTGAATATGCGATTTGTGAATATTCGATTTTGGCTGGTTGCAGCTCTCGTTTGTGAATATTCGATTTTGTGAATGTTCGATTTGTGAATATTCATTCAGGCTATTTTCAGCTCTCGTTTGAATATTCGATTTGTGAATATCCGTTTCGGTTTGAGTCTACAGTTTTTCCTTTGAATGTTCCATTTTGGTTTGGTTATTCAGTTCACATTTGAATATTCGATTTTGGTTTGTTTATTCAATTATTGTCTCTTTTGGTATGTTCGATTTTGTTTGACTTATTTTGTAAATTTTCGTTTTTCATTCTTTCTTTAGTAGTTTCATATTGCTCATCGCATTGGGATCAGTTTCTCATCATCGCGTATCCACTCCAGATTCAAGCCGAGCTTCTGTCGGTGTCTTTCCCTAATAGTTCCCGTCAGAAGATCCCCGGTGCGCTTCTACCTTATTTATATATGTTGTGGCAGTTCCAGGACTCTTTCCATCACTTTTTATATCTGATGGTACCGCCTCCAGCGCTCGCTAGTGCACCATCATCACCCTCTGCTCCATTGAGTTTTGTCATGGAGTAAATAAAAACGGCATTACAACCCGTTTTTATTGGGGGTAGGGTACCACAATCGGCAGTTTCCCTGTAACTTTCCATTGGTTTGCAGCTAGTAGGCTTCTGTTTGTTCTGTCCTTGCTTCTGTTTATTGTGTGCGTAATTGTTTGGCACCGGCAGATCCAATGTTACTGAAGATTTCCGTTTGTATTCGTGCCCTCCCAATCTGAATCGATTATTGTCGGAACAAAGTCTTCGTCGTTGTTGAATTATTGGATCACTGTGTATCCGAGCGGGGCGCAACCCTGCCCTAACCATGGCCAGCGCATCGCATAAGACGCTGGGAGTTAGGCGATAATAACACTTTTTACACCTCGTGTGTTTGTTTCAGAATTTTCATGCATAAGTGCCTTTCTTCACGTGAGCTGGTCGATAGAATAGTTCTTCGAATATTTCCTTGGCTTAAGTGCCTTGTCGTAGATGAGTACCTCATTGGCACCCGCGGTCCCCTAGATCTGAATCGACATATGTTACAAGGTCTCATGTTGCAGGGTTATTGATAGCGGTAGGCTATAACTGCATCTCCTTGTCATGTGTAACCTATTTACCAAATGCCTCGTCTTCGTTTGTTTCAGATCTGTTTAGGTCAGAGGTCAAGTATTATCAAGTATTATGTTCCAAGGTCTTGTGTTGCAGGGTTATTGTTAGCGGTAGGCTATAACTGCACCCCCCTTGTCACGTGTAGCGCTTGAGCTTTCCTCTGCCCCGCGGTCCCTAGTCTGCTGCAATAAAAATAGGTTGTGTCGTGATATTTCGCCATAACTCACCGTCTTACAAACGGTGAATAGTTAAGTAGGGGTCTCGATTTCGTCTTACGATATTGTAGGGTTCGAGCTTGCTGACCTGTTTATTTGCTTTGTTTCGGATGTGGATGGATGATGCCGTTTTGAAAGGATTTAGCATTTACTAGCATTCCATTATTGTTCGTATGTTTGCTTTGGTCCTTTGACAAACACTCGTCGTGTTTGTTTTCTTTGGTCTTTGTCGTGATCATTTTGTTCAAGGACAAACACTTTGTCGTTGTGTTTGCGTTTTTTGGTCCTTGTCGTGATCATCTTGCCCAAGGACAAACACTTGTCATTGTGTTTGTTTGTTCTTTGATCTTTGTTGCGATCACTTTGTACAAGGTCAAACACTTGTCGTTGTGTTGGCTTTTTTTGGTCCTTGTCGTGATCATCTGGTCCAAGGACAAACACTTTGGAATTCTGTTTGTTTTCTTTGGTCCTTGTTTTGATCATCTTGTTAAAGGACAAAGACTTGTCGTTGTTTCGCATTTTGGTCCTTGTTGTGATCATCTTTTTAAAGGACAAACTCTTTTTCTTGTGTTTGTCTGTTCTCTGATCTTTGTTGCGAACATTTTGTACAAGGTCAAACACTTGACGTGTTTGCTTTCTTTGATCCTTGTCGCGATTCTCTTACTAAGGACAAACACTTTGTTTTGTGTTTGTTTGCTTTTGTTTTTGTAGTGACCACTCGTACTCGTGACGTAAGCTCATTCGGGACGTAATTCATTGGTCTAGTGAGCGCAAAGTCTAATAAGATTTCCGTATCTCGGCGAGTGAGGTTGATTGTCCTTGTTTCGTTCACCTCTCTGCCCGCGATCATTATTCTGAATCCGAAAAATAAAAGATGTTGTCAGTGTAAACGCATCTCCGCTGTTATTGTTGTCAACGTAGCGGTCAAGATCAATAGCATAAGTGATTGGCTGATCTTGTTATTTATTGCACTTTAACATCCTTGGTGCTGTTTCAGAATTGAGCGACTGTATGCCGGACATAGCTGAGCTGTCCTCGTGACTCTTCTGTTCAAATTATGTCTACTACAGCCCCATTCGTTGGTCGTTCGGAATTTCTTTTGTTTCTTTTGAATTGTTGACTATTTGTTTTGAACACCCAGAGGGTGATAATTGTTACCCTTTATTATTACCCTTTTATTCCCATTTCCCTCCCTTAGACGAAGCGCCGGAAGGACGATTCCACGTGGCGGAGACGCGGGCAGCCCAATCAGGTAAGTGATCTAACCGGCCTGTATTAAGCTTGGAAACCGTGAAATTTAGAGAGACACGGTCCGAACAGCTATATTGTCTTGCTAATGAGCATGAATTTTGTTTTGTTGTTATTAATGTTAAGTCCATATTTTTCACTAGACGCTACAATTCTGTTCATTAGTGTTAGAAGTCCTTCGAGAGAGTCAGCGAATACCACTGTGTCGTCGGCATATCGGATGTTATTCAATCTGACTCCGTTCAGTAAAATGCCTTCTTCTATGCCTTCTAGCGCTTCATTAAAGATCTGTTCGGAGTATAGATTAAACAGAATCGGAGAAATAATGCACCCCTGCCTTACCCCTCTAGCTATTTCAATGTCTTCTATTAGTTCCTCTTCAATTTTCATGGATGCGGTCTGTTTCCAGTACAAGTTAGTGATGATTTGTAGGTCTTTGGCGTCAATTCCCACTTGTTTAAGGATGTCTATCATTTTGTGATGTTGTACTCGATCAAACGTTTTCTGATAATCGATTAGGCATACGTAGATATCGCAGTTTACGTCTCTAGATCTTTGAAAGAGCACCTGCACTGAGAAAAGCGCTTCCCTTGTCCCTACGGCGTTGATGAATCCAAATTGATTTGCTGAGATTTGTTCTTCACATTTGTTATAAATTCTCTTGTGTATTATTTTTAGGAATATTTTGAGAAGATGACCCATGAGACTGATACTTCTATATTCCTCGCACCGTTTTGCTCCTACTTTCTTTGGTAATACGATGAATTCCGACTTCAACCACTCTTCTGGTATGCTGCCCGAGTTGTATATTTTGTTGAAGATGTTGGTAAGTATTTTGATATGTTTGTCACTTAGCAGTTTCAGGATTTCAACTTGTAGCAGTTTCAGGATTTCAACATCATCCGGCCCCGCCGCCTTCCCATCTTTCATTCGTTTTATTGCTACGTCTACTTCCTCTTCCAAGATGTGCGGTCCCGTTTCTCCTTCGATGATTGGTGTTGATATTCTCTCTTCATCTTCAAATAGTTTGTTGAGATATTCCCTCCACGTTTTCTTTTTGTCTTCTAAGTTTATGATGATTTTTCCCTCGTTGTTCACCAGCTTTCCAAAGTTCTTTTTTCTTTTTTTGCCTGTCAGTTCTCTAATTCTTCGAGGGTAAAAGGTAAAGTGATCTAACCAGCCTGTGTTTTGTTTGGAAATTGTGAAATTTGGAGAGACACGGTCCGAACACGTTAGATCAGCGAGAAAGTGAGATGAAATGCAGTTTGTGCAATGTTTTACTGCGAGTGCTCGCGGCGTGACGTTCTCTAAGCAGACATACGTCAAATTTGACTTTTTACAGGTGTCAACTGTCAATAAACCGAGAAAATCTTGGAAAGTTGAGCGCTCGATTGGATGACTGCTCCGGATCACGGCGTGACGTTTTCTAAGCTGACGTACGTCAAGTTTGCATATTTAACAGGTGTCAACTGTCAGTTCTTTGAGCAAGTTTCAACGGTCGTCGACACTGGACAGACTGATTCGATAGAAGCTAAAAAAAACAAAAACAAAAAAAAAATTAATTTTGATCAAGAATATTTTTTTCAAATTACTCAAAGAATAAAATAATAAATTTGAAAATATTAATTATATACTGGGTGAAAAAAAAGAAAGAAGCAAAATAAGTCTAATCTCAGGTAACTGGTACGTCGTTGATGAAATACCGTTTTTTTTTTAAGTGTCGACTGTCAATCAACCGAGAAAATCTTTGAAAGTTTAGCACGCATGTTCGAGTACAGCGCTCGAATGGGTGACTGCTCCGGAACATGGCGTGACGTTTTCTAAGCAGACATATTTCAAATATGACATTTGACAGATGTTAACAGTCAATGCAGCGAACAAGTGAAATGAAATGCAGTGTCTGCAATGTTTTACTGCTCGGGCTCGCGGCGTGACGTTCCCTAAGCAGACATACGTCAAATTTGACATTTGACAGGTGTCAACTTTCAATAAACCGAGAAAATCTTGGAAAGTTGAGCGTTTGAATGAGTTACCGCTCCGGATCACGGGGTGAAGTTTTCTAAGCTGATGTACGTCAAACTTGACATTTGACAGGCGTCAACCGTTAGATCAGCGATAAAGTGAAATGAAATGCAGTTTGTGCAATGTTTTACTGCTAGGGCACGCGGCGTGACGTTCTCTAAGCAGACATATGTAAAATTTGACATTTGACAGGTGTCAACTGTCAATAAACCGAGAAAATCTTGGAAAGTTGAGCGCTCGATTGGAAGACTGCTCCGGATCACGGCGTGACGTTTTCTAAGCTGACGTACGTCAAGTTTGCCTATTTAACAGGTGTCAACTGTCAGTTCTTTGAGCAAGTTTCAACGGTCGTCGACACTGGACAGACTGATTCGATAGAAGTTACAAAAAACAAAACCAACAAAAAATTAATTTTGATTAAGAATATTTTTTCCAAATTACTCAAAGAATAAAATAATAAGTTTTAAAATATTAATTATATACAGGGTGAAAAAAAAAGAAAGAAGCAAAAATAAGTCTAATCTCAGGTAACTGGTACGTCGTTGATGAAATACCGTTTTTTTTTTAAGTGTCGACTGTCAATCAATCGAGAAAATCTTTGAAAGTTTAGCACGCATGTTGGAGTACAGCGCTCGAATGGGTGACTGCTGCGGAACACGACGTGACGTTTTCTAAGCAGACATACCTCAAATTTGACATTTGACAGATGTCAACAGTCAATTCAGCGAACAAGTGAAATGAAATGCAGTGTTTGCAATGTTTTACTGCTCGGGCTCACGGCGTGACGTTCTCTAAGCAGACATACGTCAAATTTGACATTTGAGAGGTGTCAACTGTCAATAAACCGAGAAAATTTTGGAAAGTTGAGCGTTCGAATGAGTTACCGCTCCGAATCACGGAGTGACGTTTTCTAAGCTGACGTACGTCAAGTTTACCTATTTAACAGGTGTCAACTGTCAGTTCTTTGAGCAGGTTTTAACGGTCGTCGACACTGGACAGACTGATTCGATGGAAGTTAAAAAAAACAAAACCAAAAAAGAAAATTATTTTGATCATGAATATTTTTTCCAAATTACTCAAAGAATAAAATAATAAATTTGAAAATATTAATTATATACAGGGTGAAAAAAAAGAAAGAAGCAAAAATAAGTCTAATCTCAGGTAACTGGTACGTCGTTGATGAAATACCGTTTTTTTTTTGTGTCGACTGTCAATCAACCGAGAAAATCTTGGAAAGCTTAGCACGCATGTTCGAGTACAGCGCTCGAATGGGTGACTGCTCCGGAAGACGGCGTGACGTTTTCTAAGCAGACATACTTCAAATTTGACATTTGACAGATGTCAACAGTCAATTCAGCGAACAAGTGAAATGAAATGCAGTGTCTGCAATGTTTTACTGCTCGAACTCGCGGCGTGACGTTCTCTAAGCAGACATACGTCAAATTTGACATTTGACAGGTGTCAACTTTTAATAAACCGAGAAAATCTTGGAAAGTTGAGCGTTCGAATGAGTTACCGCTCCGGATCACGGAGTGACGTTTTCTAAGCTGACGTACGTCAAACTTGACATTTGAGAGGTGTTAACTGTTAGATCAGCGAGAAAGTGAAATGAAATGCAGTGTCTGCAATGCTTTACTACTCGGGCTCGCGGCGTGACGTTCTCTAAGCAGACATACGTCAAATTTGACATTTGACAGGTGTCAACTGTCAATAAACCGAGAAAATCTTGGAAAGTTGAGCGCTCGATTGGATGACTGCTCTGGATCACGGCGTGACGTTTTCTAAGCTGACGTACGTCAAGTTTGCTTATTTAACAGATGTCAACTGTCAGTTCTTTGAGCAACTTTCAACGGTCGTCGACACTGGACAGTCTGATTCGATAGAAGTTCAAAAAAAACCAAAAAAAAAAATTAATTTTGATCAAGAATATTTTTTCCAAATTACTCAAAGAATAAAATAATAAATTTGAAAATATTAATTATATACAGGGTGAAAAAAAAGAAGCAAAACAAGGTATAATCTCGGGTAACTGTTATGTCGTAGATAAAATACCGTTTTTTTATAAGTGTCGACTGTCAATCAACCGAGAAAATCTTGGAAAGTTTAGCACGCATGTTTGAGTACAGTGCTCGAATGGGTGACTGCTCCGGAACACGGCGTGACGCTTTCTAAGCAGACATACCTCAAATTTGACATTTGACAGATGTCAACAGTCAATTCAGCGAACAAGTGAAATGAAATGCAGTGTCTGCAATGCTTTACTGCTCAGGCTCGCGGCAAGACGTTCTCTAAGCAGACACACGTCAAATTTGACATTTGACAGGTGTCAACTGTCAACAGAGAAAATCTTGGAAAGTTGAGCGTTCGAATGAGTTACAGCTCCGGATCACGGGGTGACGTTTTCTAATCTGACGTCAAACTTCACATTTGACAGGTGTCAACCGTTAGATCAGCGAAAAAGTTAAATGAAATGCAGTGTGTGCAATGTTTTACTACTAGGGCTCGCGGCGTGACGTTTTCTAAGCAGACATACCTCAAATTTGACATTTGACAGATGTTAACGGTCAATTCAGCGAACAAGTGAAATGAAATGCAGTGTCTGCAATATTTACTGCTCGGGCTCGCGGCGTGACGTTCTCTAAGCAGACATACGTCAAATTTGACATTGGACAGTTGTCAACTTTCAATAAACCGAGAAAATCTTGGAAAGTTGAGCGTTCGAATGAGTTACAGCTCCAGACCACGGATTGATGTTTTCTAAGCTGACGTACGTCAAACTTGACATTTGACAGGTTTCAACCGTTAGATTAGCGAGAAAGTGAAATGAAATGCAGTTTGTGCAATGTTTTACTGCTAGGACTCGCGGCGTGACGATCTCTAAGCAGACATACGTCAAATTTGACATTTGACAGGTGTCAACTGTCAATAAACCGAGAAAATCTTGGAAAGTTGAGCGTCGATTGGATGACTGCTCCGGTTCACGGAGTGACGTTTTCTAAGCTGACGTACGTCAAACTTGACTTTTGACAGGTGTCAACCGTTATGTTCGCGACAATTTGGCACATCCAGATTTTCAATTTATTTATTTGAATTAACTTCGGCTCCGATCGATAGACGGGGGAACACGTGTATTGATCGGTATCGAAGTCGCGCGATTTAATAATCTTTTTCGCGAGTTGATTAACTTAATCAGTTCGCTGCGTAGAGTCGACTAAGCACGCTCGGCGAGTGCGAACGAAAAACGTGAAACCCACGCCGACTGGCACATGTGCGTTGTTTAGAATTTCCCATCCAAATTAACCAGGGGTGATCACGAGCCCCAAGGGCTGAAGCGGAGCCGGACGTCCCGAAAACGCCGATTTAAAGGGAATCCATCTACCTTTTATTCCCATTTCCTCCCTTAGAAGAAGCGCCTGAAGGACGATTCCACGTGGTGGAGACGCTGGCAGCCCACACCGGTAAGTGATCTAACCAGCCTGTGTTTTGTTTGGAAATTGTGAGAAAATAAACTGAGAAAATCTTGGAAAGTTGAGCGCTCGATTGGATGACTGCTCCGGATCAGGCGTGACGTTTTCTTAGCTGACGTACGTCAAGTTTGCCTATTTAACAGGTGTCAACTGTCAGTTCTTTCAGCAAGTTTCAACGGTCGTCGACACTGGACAGACTGATTCGATAGAAGTTGAAAAAAAACAAAACAAAAAAAAAAAATTAATTTTGATCAAGAATATTTTTTCCAAATTACTCAAAGTATAAAATAATAAATTTGAAAATATTAATAATATACAGGGTGAAAAAAAAAGAAAGAAGCAAAAATAAGTCTAATCTCAGGTAACTGGTACGTCGTTGATGAAATACCGTTTTTTTTTTATGTCGACTGTCAATCAACCGAGAAAATCTTAGAAAGTATAGCACGCATGTTCGAGTACAGCGCTCGAAAGGGTGACTGCTCCGGAACACGGCGTGACGTTTTCTAAGCAGACGTACCTCAAATTTGACATTTGACAGATGTCAACAGTCAATTCAGCGAACAAGTGAAATGAAATGCAGTGTCTGCAATGTTTAACTGTTCGGGCTCGCGGCGTGACGTTCTCTAAGCAGACATACGTCAAATTTGACATTTGACAGGTGTCAACTGTCAATAAACCAAGAAAATCTAGGAAAGTTGAGCGTTCGAATGAGTTACAGCTCCAGACCACGGAGTGACGTTTTCTAAGCTGACGTACGTCAAACTTGACACTTGACAGGTTTCAACCGTTAGATTAGCGAGAAAGTGAAATGAAAGGCAGTTTGTGCAATGTTTTACTGCTAGGACTCGCGGCGTGACGATCTCTAAGCAGACATACGTCAAATTTGACATTTGACAGGTGTCAACTGTCAAAAAACCGAGAAAATCTTGGAAAGTTGAGCGCTCGATTGGATGACTGCTCCGGATCACGGCGTGACGTTTTCTAAGCTGACGTACGTCAAGTTTGGCATTTGACAGGTGTCAACTTTCAATAAACCGAGAAAATCCGGATCACGGAGAGACGTTTTCTAAGCTGACGTACGTCAAACTTGACATTTGACAGGCGTCAACCGTTAGATCAGCGAGAAAGAGAAATGAAATGCAGTTTGTGCAATGTTTTACTGCTAGGGCTCTAGGCGTGACGTTGTCTAAGCAGACATACGTCAAATTTGACATTTGACAGGTTTCAACAATCAATAAACCGAGAAAATATTGGAAAGTTGAGCGCTCGATTGGATGACTGCTCCGGATCACGGCGTGACGTTTTCTAGCAAGTTTCAACGGTCGTCGACACTGGACAGACTGATTCGATAGAATTTAAAAAAAACAAAACCAAAAAAAAATAATAATTTTGATCAAGATATGTTTTCCAAATTACTCAAAGAATAAAATAATAAATTTAAAAAATTAATTTTTTTTCCAAATTACTCAAAGAATAAAATAATAAGTTTGAAAATATTAATTATATACAGGGTGAACTAAAAAGAAAGAAGCAATAATAAGTCTAATCTCAGGTAACTGGTACGTCGTTGATGAAATACCTTTTTGTTTATTTTTTAAAGTGTCGACTGTCAATTAACCGAGAAATTCTTTGAAAGTTTATCACGCATGTTCGAGTACAGCGCTTGAATGGATGATTGCTCCGGAACACGGCGTGAGGTTTTCTAAGCAGACATACCTTAAATTTGACATTTGGCAGATGTCAACAGTCAATTCAGCGAACAAGTGTAATGAAATGCAGTGTCTGCAATGTTTTACTGCTCCGGCTCGCGGCGTGACGATCTGTAAGCAGACATACGTCAAATTTTACATTTGACTGGTGTCAACTTTCAATAAACCGAGAAAATCCGGATCACGGAGAGACGTTTTCTAAGCTGACGTGCGTCAAACTTGACATTTGACAGGTGTCAACAGTTAGATCAGCGAGAAAGTGAAATGAAATGCAGTTTGTGCAATGTTTTACTGCTAGGGCTCGCGGCGTGACGTTCTCTAAGCAGACATACGTAGAATTTGACATTTGACAGGTGTCAACTGTCAATAAACCGAGAAAATCTTGGAAAGTTGAGCGTTCGAATGAAATACCGCTCCGGATAACATAGTGACGTTTTCATAGCTGACGTACGTCAAACTTGACATTTGACAGGTGTCAACCGTTAAATCAGCGAGAACGTGAAATAAAATGCAGTTTGTGCAAAGTTTTACTGCTAGTGCTCGCGGCGTGACGTTCTCTAAGCAGACATACGTCAAATTTGACATTTGACAGGTGTCAACTGTCAATAAACCGAGAAAATCTTGGCACGTTGAGCGCTCGATTGGATGACTGCTCCGGATCACTGCGTGACGTTTTCTAAGCTGACGGACGTCAAGTTTGCCTATTTAACTGGTGTCAACTGTCAGTTCTTTGTGCAAGTTTCAACGGTCGTCGACACTGGACAGACTGATTCGATAGAAGTTAAAAAAAACAACACCAAAAAAAAAATAATTTTGATCAAGAATATGTTTTCCAAATTACTCAAAGAATAAAATAATAAATTTAAAAATTAATTTTTTTTTTCCAAATTACTCAAAGAATAAAATAATAAATTTGAAAAAATTAATTATATACAGGGTGCAAAAAAAAGAAGCAAAAATAAGTGTAATCTCGAACACGGCGTGACGTTTTATAAGCAGACATACCTCAAATTTGACTTTGATGTCAACAGTCAATTCAGCAAACAAGTGAAATGAAATGCAGTGTCTGCAATGTTTTACTGCTCGGGCTCGTGGCGTGATGTTCTCTAAGCAGACATACGTCAAATTTGACATTTGACAGGTTTCAACTGTCAATAAACCGAGAAAATCTTGGAAAGTTGAGCGCTCGATTGGATGAATGCTCCGGATCACGGCGTGACGTTTTCTAAGCTGACATACGACAAGTTTGCTTATTTAACAGGTGTCAACTGTCAGTTCTTTGAGCAAGTTTCAACGGTTGTCGACACTGAACAGACTGATTCGATAGAAGTTAAAAGAAACAAAACCAAAAAAAAAATAATTAATTTTGATCAAGAATATTTTTTCAAATTACTCAAAGAATAAAATAATAAATTTGAAAATATTAATTATATACAGGGTGAAAAAAAAGAAAGAAGCAAAAATAAAGCTAATCTCAGGTAACTGGTACGTCGTTGATGAAATACCGTTTTTTATTTGTGTCGACTGTCAATCAACCGAGAAAATCTTGGAAAGTTTAGCACGCATGTTCGAGTACAGCGCTCGAATGGGTGACTGCTCCGGAACGCGGCGTGACGTTTTCTAAGCAGACATACCTAATTGACATACTAAAATTGGTGTACAAGAATTACCTTCAGATCCAGGAAGATTAAAGAGGTTTGTAGTTACAGCTTCACTAAATCGCAAAGACGAAATGTATGATCCCAATTTCTGGCCAAAGAAAGTAGGGATAAAAAGATTCGACTTCAGAATCCACGGTGAATTTTTGAAATCGAATTTTTTTTTCTAACACAACAAGCAGTGGACACAAATAACGTACTTAAAAATGAAAACAGTTTGAAAACCACTAAAGTTTTACATCTTAATTTAAAAAGCCTCAAAAACAAAATACTAACAGTACAAGTTCTTCTAGACGAAATATCTCCAAAAGTATTCTGTGTCACTGAACATTGGTGTAGGGGTGATGAGATAGAAAAAATAAGTCTTGGTAATCATAAATTAGTGTGCTACTCCTATCGAAGTGAATATCGAAGAGGAGGTACTGCAATAGATGCCTCAAAAGAAATTACAATTTGTACTGCAGAAACACCAGTTGCGCAAGTTGAAAAATCATTTGAATACTCCGGCTGTAAATTTGCACTAAATAAATGTATATGTCACTTAGTTTGTGTATATAGATCTCCATCAGGAGATTTTAATTGTTTTTTAAACAATATGTCTCAAATTTTTGAGTTCATTACTAGTCGGGCAGAACTCACCATAGTTTGTGGAGATTTCAATGTAAATTTTGCAAAACCTGAAAATGAGTCATTAATGTTATTACAATTATTCAGTCAGTTTGGGATAACTCCGAGAGTAAACTCACCGACTGGAATTTCTCAGCACTCTTCAACTCTGATTGACAATGTATTCACAAACGTACCCGAAGAAATATCAACTTGTACCATACTAAAAACAGTTATATCAGATCATTTTATTCAGATCTTTGAGATCGAGTATACTACAGGATTAGCAAACAAACAAAACAGCTGTAGAAAAAGATTCTTCATAGAAAGAAATATATTGAGATTCATGTCAGCACTAGAAACTGAAACTTGGGATGATGTTTATAAAGCAAGTGATATAAATAGTAAATATAATAATTTCTACAACATATTATACTACCACTTCGACATATGTTTTCCATTAACCCTATCCAAACCGAAAAATAACAAATGCCACTGGATAAATTCTGAAATAAAACGTTATTCTCTCTATATCCGAGATCTCTATGAACTCTACATTGTAACAAAATGCGAAAATGTATATATTAAATATAAGCGAGAAAAGGGTGCTTACAGAAGGTATCTGTCAGACAATAAAAAATCCGTCAACGATAGTCAAATATCTCACTAACAAAATAAATCAAAAACAGTCTGGAATATCTTTAAAAATCTCAATATTGGAAAATTGGTGAACAAAAACTCTATTGAAATAAAAACAGATATTGGAGCTATAACAGATCCCAAAGAAATTGCTAAACAATTCAACAATCATTTCACACAAAAAACTTGCAACAATGATTTGCTGGGTACGAAGGTAGCTCACAATAATAAAACCATTTTTCTAGATCCAGTCATAGAATCTGAAATCAACAATATTTTAAATGAGTTGCAGCCCAAATTTGCAAGCGAGGTGACTGGGACTCTATCCCTCCATTCATACTGAAAAAAGTAGGAAAATATATTAGCAAACCTTTGATGGACATGATAAACGAAAGTATGGCTTCAGGAATATTCCCAGATAATCTGAAGATAGCTCGAGTAATTCCCATATACAAAAAAGGTGCCAAAACAGACATCAATAATTACAGGCCTGTTTCTATTCTGCCTTCACCTTCGAAGATTTTTGAGAGGGCCATTTACAAGCGGCTTGTGATATTTTTAAATCGATTTGAAGTACTTGCTCCACAACAATATGGCTTCAGACAAGACATGTCAACAGAACTAGCAATATATAATGCAATAACTGAAATCTTTGACAAAATCGATGAAAATAAGGTTACAGGTGGCTTGTATTTTGACCTTTCAAAGGCTTTCGATATGGTAAACTACAGAATTTTATTGAGTAAACTAGAAGAATATGGAATCAGAGGAAAGTTTAATGATCTCTTAAAGTCATATCTATCGAGACGATCCAAAATAGTAAGTGTTTCACAAAAAAATAAATTATTTTTTTCAGAGAAAAATAAAATATCGCAAGGGGTGCCACAAGGCTCTATCCTAGGCCCAATTCTTTTCCTGCTATATGTTGGTGATCTCCCGGAGGCTTTGGGACCAGGGCTGGTCTATCAGTTTGCAGATGATACATCGGTAATAATGTCCACTCCTGGGCTTGAAGAGCTTTCAGGGGAATTATCAGATATAGCAGAGAACATGTCAACATGAAGCGTGAAGAACTTCACACCGGTATCAGAAAGAGTTATACTGATACAACTGGACGCAACTCCCGTATACATCAATATTATCCAGGTCTACGCACCTACTGCGGATAAACCAAACGAAGAGATGGAAGAATTCTACGGATCCATCACAGAACTAGTACGAGCCTTACCAAAACAAGAAATCATCATTACGATGGGGGACTTCAATTCAAAACTTGGAGCAGGATTCAAGTCGGAATACATCGGCCAGTACGGGTTAGGAGAGAGAAACCATCGGGGGGATACTATGGAAGTCTTCGTCGAGGAGAAAGAATTCGTCGTACTAAACACTCAATTCAAGATGCCCCCAAGGAAGCTCTATACTTGGAAATCTTCACTCAGCAGGCCAGACCATCTCATCAGAAATCAGATTGATTTTATACTGATAAATAAAAGATTCCGAAATAGCTGCACTTGTGCTAAAACATTCCCCGGTGCCGATATTAACTCCGACCATGTACCAGTGGTTGGGGAATTTAAAGTTCGGTTTAAGAAAACGAAGGCCAAAAGCTATAACAAATATAACAAGAGAATACTGAAGGATCCTAACATCAAAAGAGAGGTAGAAAAGGAACTAAACGAGAAAATCAATAAAGAAATTGATGAAAGCCAAAGCCACCGCGTCAGTAGAACAACAAATAACAGTTTTAAATAAAATCAGCCAAAATACCAAGAAGACACATATGAAGGAGGGACAAAATAAAAAGAAGAAATCATGGATGACAAACGAGATACTAAAATTAATGGATCAGAGACGTGAACAAAAGAACAACAATGAAGAATACAGAAAAATAAACAAGACAATTAGACAAGAAATTAGAAAGGCAAAAGAGAGAGAAAGAGAGAAAGCATGTCAAGAGATAGAACAGCTGCAGAAAAGATATGATGATTTTAACGTGCATCGAAGAATTAGAGAACTGACAGGCAAAAACAGAAAAAAGAACTTTGGAAAGCTGGTGAACAACGAGGGAAAAATCATCATAAACTTAGAAGACAAAAAGAAAACGTGGAGGGAATATCTCAACAAACTATTTGAAGATGAAGAGAGAATATCAACACCAATCATCGAAGGAGAAACGGGACCGCACATCTTGGAAGAGGAAGTAGACGTAGCAATAAAACGAATGAAAGATGGGAAGGCGGCGGGGCCGGATGATGTTGAAATCCTGAAACTGCTACAAGTTGAAATCCTGAAACTGCTAAGTGACAAACATATCAAAATACTTACCAACATCTTCAACAAAATATACAACTCGGGCAGCATACCAGAAGAGTGGTTGAAGTCGGAATTCATCGTATTACCAAAGAAAGTAGGAGCAAAACGGTGCGAGGAATATAGAAGTATCAGTCTCATGAGTCATCTTCTCAAAATATTCCTAAAAATAATACACAAGAGAATTTATAACAAATGTGAAGAACAAATCTCAGCAAATCAATTTGGATTCATCAACGCCGTAGGCACAAGGGAAGCGCTTTTCTCAGTGCAGGTGCTCTTTCAAAGATCTAGAGACGTAAACTGCGATATCTACGTATGCCTAATCGATTATCAGAAAGCGTTTGATCGAGTACAACATCACAAAATGATAGACATCCTTAAACAAGTGGGAATTGACGCCAAAGACCTACAAATCATCACTAACTTGTACTGGAAACAGACCGCATCCATGAAAATTGAAGAGGAACTAATAGAAGACATTGAAATAGCTAGAGGGGTAAGGCAGGGGTGCATTATTTCTCCGATTCTGTTCAATCTATACTCCGAACAGATCTTTAATGAAGCGCTAGAAGGCATAGAAGAAGGCATTTTACTGAACGGAGTCAGATTGAATAACATCCGATATGCCGACGACACAGTGGTATTCGCTGACTCTCTCGAAGGACTTCAAACACTAATGAACAGAATTGTAGCGTCTAGTGAAAAATATGGACTTAACATTAATAACAACAAAACAAAATTCATGCTCATTAGCAAGACAATATAGCTGTTCGGACCGTGTCTCTCTAAATTTCACGGTTTCCAAGCTTAATACAGGCCGGTTAGATCACTTACCTGATTGGGCTGCCCGCGTCTCCGCCACGTGGAATCGTCCTTCCGGCGCTTCGTCTAAGGGAGGGAAATGGGAATAAAAGGGTAATAATAAAGGGTAACAATTATCACCCTCTGGGTGTTCAAAACAAATAGTCAACAATTCAAAAGAAACAAAAGAAATTCCGAACGACCAACGAATGGGGCTGTAGTAGACATAATTTGAACAGAAGAGTCACGAGGACAGCTCAGCTATGTCCGGCATACAGTCGCTCAATTCTGAAACAGCACCAAGGATGTTAAAGTGCAATAAATAACAAGATCAGCCAATCACTTATGCTATTGATCTTGACCGCTACGTTGACAACAATAACAGCGGAGATGCGTTTACACTGACAACATCTTTTATTTTTCGGATTCAGAATAATGATCGCGGGCAGAGAGGTGAACGAAACAAGGACAATCAACCTCACTCGCCGAGATACGGAAATCTTATTAGACTTTGCGCTCACTAGACCAATGAATTACGTCCCGAATGAGCTTACGTCACGAGTACGAGTGGTCGCTACAAAAACAAAAGCAAACAAACACAAAACAAAGTGTTTGTCCTTAGTAAGAGAATCGCGACAAGGATCAAAGAAAGCAAACACGACAAGTGTTTGACCTTGTACAAAATGTTCGCAACAAAGATCAGAGAACAGACAAACACAAGAAAAAGAGTTTGTCCTTTAAAAAGATGATCACAACAAGGACCAAAAAGCGAAACAACGACAAGTCTTTGTCCTTTAACAAGATGATCAAAACAAGGACCAAAGAAAACAAACAGAATTCCAAAGTGTTTGTCCTTGGACCAGATGATCACGACAAGGACCAAAAAAGCCAACACAACGACAAGTGTTTGACCTTGTACAAAGTGATCGCAACAAAGATCAAAGAACAAACAAACACAATGACAAGTGTTTGTCCTTGGACAAGATGATCACGACAAGGACCAAAAAACGCAAACACAACGACAAAGTGTTTGTCCTTGAACAAAATGATCACGACAAAGACCAAAGAAAACAAACACGACGAGTGTTTGTCAAAGGACCAAAGCAAACATACGAACAATAATGGAATGCTAGTAAATGCTAAATCCTTTCAAAACGGCATCATCCATCCACATCCGAAACAAAGCAAATAAACAGGTCAGCAAGCTCGAACCCTACAATATCGTAAGACGAAATCGAGACCCCTACTTAACTATTCACCGTTTGTAAGACGGTGAGTTATGGCGAAATATCACGACACAACCTATTTTTATTGCAGCAGACTAGGGACCGCGGGGCAGAGGAAAGATCAAGCGCTACACGTGACAAGGGGGGTGCAGTTATAGCCTACCGCTAACAATAACCCTGCAACACAAGACCTTGGAACATAATACTTGATAATACTTGACCTCTGACCTAAACAGATCTGAAACAAACGAAGACGAGGCATTTGGTAAATAGGTTACACATGACAAGGAGATGCAGTTATAGCCTACCGCTATCAATAACCCTGCAACATGAGACCTTGTAACATATGTCGATTCAGATCTAGGGGACCGCGGGTGCCAATGAGGTACTCATCTACGACAAGGCACTTAAGCCAAGGAAATATTCGAAGAACTATTCTATCGACCAGCTCACGTGAAGAAAGGCACTTATGCATGAAAATTCTGAAACAAACACACGAGGTGTAAAAAGTGTTATTATCGCCTAACTCCCAGCGTCTTATGCGATGCGCTGGCCATGGTTAGGGCAGGGTTGCGCCCCGCTCGGATACACAGTGATCCAATAATTCAACAACGACGAAGACTTTGTTCCGACAATAATCGATTCAGATTGGGAGGGCACGAATACAAACGGAAATCTTCAGTAACATTGGATCTGCCGGTGCCAAACAATTACGCACACAATAAACAGAAGCAAGTACAGAACAAACAGAAGCCTACTAGCTGCAAACCAATGGAAAGTTACAGGGAAACTGCCGATTGTGGTACCCTACCCCCAATAAAAACGGGTTGTAATGCCGTTTTTATTTACTCCATGACAAAACTCAATGGAGCAGAGGGTGATGATGGTGCACTAGCGAGCGCTGGAGGCGGTACCATCAGATAGAAAGAGTGATGGAAAGAGTCCTGGAACTGCCACAACATATATAAATAATGTAGAAACGCACCGGGGATCTTCTGACGGGAACTATTAGGGAAAGACACCGACAGAAGCTCGGCTTGAATCTGGAGTGGATACGCGATGATGAGAAACTGATCCCAATGCGATGAGCAATATGAAACTACTAAAGAAAGAATGAAAAACGAAAATTTACAAAATAAGTCAAACAAAATCGAACATACCAAAAGCTGAGTCAGACAATAATTGAATAAACAAACCAAAATCGAATATTCAAATGTGAACTGAATAACCAAACCAAAATGGAACATTCAAAGGAAAAACTGTAGACTCAAACCGAAACGGATATTCACAAATCGAATATTCAAACGAGAGCTGAAAATAGCCTGAATGAATATTCACAAATGGAACATTCACAAAATCGAATATTCCCAAACGAGAGCTGAAAATAGCCAACATCGAATATTCACAAATCGAATATTCACAAAATCGAATATTCACAAACGAGAGCTGCAACCAGCCAAAATCGAATATTCACAAATCGAATATTCAAACGAGAGCTGCAAACAGCCAAAATCGAATATTCACAAATCGCATATTCACAAACGAGAGCTGAAAATAGCCAACATCGAATATTCACAAATCGAATATTCACAAAATCGAATATTCACAAACGAGAGCTGCAACCAGCCAAAATCGAATATTCACAAAATCGAATATTTACAAATCGAATATTCAAACGAGAGCTGCACCCAGACAAAGTTCAATAAACGACGAAATTGAATAAGCTACGACAAATGAATAACCAGACAACCGCTGATTATTCCCACGAAATTGCTAAACCAGATGAAAATTAATAATTAACGAAATTGATTAACTAGACAATTAATTATTCCGATAAACCTGGATAACCCGATAAAATTAAATAATCTACGACAAATGAATAACCAGACAACAGCTGATTATTCCAACGAAATTGCTAAACCAGATGAAATTAATAATTAACGAAATTGATTAACTAGACAATCAATTAATTATCCCGACAAACCTGGATAACCCGATAAAGGGAATAATCAACAACGAAATGATTAACTATATAATCAATTAATTATTACAACAAATCGGAATCCGCGCAAACTTAATAATCAACAACGAAATGATTAACGATATAATCAGTTAATTACTACAACAAATGGAGTACACCCGGTAGGTTTCCGCCGGGACCGGAAACAAAATGGCGAATCCCACAGCGCCCGAGCACATAGACGTATTCAACTAACTGACCCCGATCCGGTTCGAAGGACCAATTTTCGGACCGTGTCTCTCTAAATTTCACGATTTCCAAACTTAATACAGGCCGGTTAGATCACTTACCTGATTGGGCTGCCCGCGTCTCCGCCACGTGGAATCGTCCTTCAGGCGCTTCTTCTAAGGAAGAAAATGGGAATATAAGGTAGATGGATTCCCTTTAAATCGGCGTTTACGGGACGTCCGGCTCCGCTTCAGCCCTTGGGGCTCGTGATCACCCCTGGTTAATTTGGATGGGAAATTCTAAACTACGCACATGTGCCAGTCGGCGAGGGTTTCACATTTTTGTTCGCACTCGTCTAGCGTGCTTAGTCGACTCTACGCAGCGAACTGATTAAGTTAATCAACTCGCGAAAAAGATTATTAAATCGCGCGACTTCGACACCGATCAATACACCTGTTCCCCCGTCTATCGATTGGAGCCGAAGTTAATTCAAATAAATGAATTGAAAATCTGGATGTGCCAAATTGGCGCGAACATCCCGCCGCTCCTGAAGTAACCCACTTCAGCACAAAACTGAACAATAATAGGCCAGGATGGGCCAAATTAAATCCAGATAGAAAAGAAAATAAACAAACTTCTACCAAGAAAAATAAAGGAAAATGAAGTCAACTTCGACAAAATCGAAATAAGTGACATAAATCAACTTCTACAAAATAGAAGCAAACGACAGGGTTCCAAACTTTAGACCAAAATAAAAATAAATGAGACCACTGAGACAATTTTCACCCTCTGGGTGTTCAAACAAACAGACAACAATTTAAAAACAAACAAAAGAAGTTCCGAACGACCAACGAATGGGACTGTAGTAGACATAATTTGAACAGAAAAGTCACTAGGACGGCTCAACCATGTCCAGCATACAGTCGCTAAACTCCGAAACAGCACCTAAGGATGTTAATGTACTATAAATAACAAGATCAGCCAATAATTGACGCTATGGATCTTGACCGCTGCGTTGACAACAATGACAGCGGAGATGCGTTTACACTGACAACATATTTTATTTATCGGATTCAGAATGATGATCTCGGGCAGGGAAGTGAACGAAACAAAGACAATCAACCTCACTTGCCGAGATATGGAAACCTTATGAGACTTTGTGCTCACTAGACCAATGAATTATGTCCCGAGTGAGCTTACGTCACAAGTACAAGTGGTCGCGACAAAGACAAAGCAAACGAACACAAAAACAAAGTGTTTGTCCTTAGTAAGAGAATCGCGACAAGGATCAAAGAAAGCAAACACGACAAGTGTTGGACCTTGTACAAAATGATCGCAACACAGATCAGAGAACAAACAAACACAACAAAAAGTGTTTGTCCTTTAACAAGATTATCACAACAAGGACCAAAGAAAACAAGCAGAATGCCAAAGTGTTTGTCCTTGGACCAGATGATCACGACAAGGGCCAAAAAAAGGCCAACACAACGACAAGTGTTTGACCTTGGACAAAGTGATCGCAACAAAGATCAAAGAACAAACAAACACAATGACACGTGTTTTCCCTTGGACAAGATGATCACGACAAGGACCAAAAAAAGCAAACACAACGACAAAGTGTTTGTCCTTGAACAAGATGATTACGACAAAGACCAAAGAAAACAATCACAACAACAAGTGTTTGTCCTGTACAAAATGATCGCTATTAGGACCAAAGAGAACAAACACAACTACAAGTGTTTTACCTTGTACAAAATGATCGCAACGAAGATCAAAGAACAAACAAACACAACGACAAAGTGTTTGTCCTTGAACAAGATGATCAAGATGACAACCAGTGTTTGTCAAAGGACCAAAGCGAACATACGAACAATAATGGAATGCTAGTAAATGCTAAATCCTTTCAAAACGGCATCATCCATCCACATCCGAAACAAAGCAAATAAACAGGTCAGCAAGCTCGAACCCTACAATATCGCAAGACGAAATCGTGACCCCTACTTAACTATTCACCGTTTGTAAGACGGTGAGTTATGGCGAAATATCACGACACAGCTTATTTTTATTGCAGCAGACTAGGGACCGCGGGGTCAAAGGAAAACTCAAACGCTACACGTGACAAGGGGGGTGCAGTTATAGCCTACCGCTAACAATAACAATGCAACACAAGACCTTGGAACATAATACTTGATAATAATTGACTTCTGACCTAAACAGATCTGAAACAAACGTAGACGAGGCATTTGGAAAATAGGTTACACATGACAAGGAGATGCAGTTACAGCCTACCGCTACCAATAACCCTGCAACATGAGACCTTGTAACATATGTCTATTCAGATCTAGGGGACCGCGGGTGCCAATGAGGTATTTAATTATAAAATAATTTAATTTAATTTAAAAATAATTTAATTTAATTTGAAATTAATTTAATTTAATTTGAAGATAATTAAATTTAATTAAATTTAAAAATAATTTAATTTAATTTGAGAAATACTTTAATTTAATTTTAAAATAATTTAATTTGAAAATAATTAAATTTAATTAAATTTAAAAATAATTTAATTTAATTTGAAAATAATTGAATTTAATTTGAAAATACTTTAATTTAATTTGAAAATAATTAAATTTAATTAAATTTGAAAATAATTTAATTTAATATGAAAAAAAATTAATTTAATTTGAAAATAATTTAATTTAATTTGAAAATAATTTAATTTGCAAATAATTTAATTTAATTTGAAAATAATTTAATTTAATAAAAATAATTAAATTAAAATTTGAAAATAATTTATTTTAAGTAAATTTAAAAATAATTTAATTTGAAAATAATTGAATTTAATTTGAGAATAAAATAATTTAATTTGAAAATAATTTAATTTAATTTAAATATAATTAAATTTAATTATATTTAAAATCAATTTTAATTAATATGAAAATAATTAAATTTAACTTGAAAATAATTTAATTTAATTTGAGAATAATTTGATTTAATTCTAAAAAAAATTAATTTAATTTCAAAATAATTTAATTTAATTTGAAAATAATTTAATTTAATTTGGAAATAATTTAATTTAATTTCAAAATAATTAATTTAATTTGAAAATAATTTAATTTGATTTGAAAATAATTAAATTTAATTTCAAAATAATTAATTTAATTTGAAAATAATTTAATTTAATTTGAAAATAATTTAATTTAATTTCAAAATAATTAATTTAATTTGAAAAAAAATTAATTTATTAGGAAAATAATTTAATTTAATTTGAAAATAATTAAATTTAGTTAAATATAAAAATAATTTAATTTAAAAATAATTTAATTTAATTTGAAAATAATAATTTAATTTAATTTCAAAATAATTAATTTAATTTGAAAATAATTTAATTTAATTTGAAAATAATTTAATTTAATTTGAAAATAATTAAATTTAATTACATTTAAAAATAATTTAATTAAAAAATAATTTAATTTAATTTGAAAATAATTAAATTTAATTTGAAAATAATTGAATTTAATTTGAGAATGATTTAATTTAATTTGAAAATAATTTAATATAATTTGATAATAATTTAATTAAATTTTAAAATAATTTAATTTAATTTGAAAATATTTAAATGTAATTAAATTTAAAAATAATTTAATTTAATTTAAAAATAATTTAATTTAATTTAAAAATGATTTAATTTAATTTGAAAATAATTTAATTTATTTTGAAAATAATTTAATTTTATTTGAAAATAATTTAATTTAATTTAAAAATAATTAATTTAGTTTGAAAATAAATTAATTTAATTTGAAAATAATTTAATTTATTTAAAATTAAAAATAATTTAATTTAATTTGAAAATAATTAAATTTAATTTGAAAATAATTGAATTTAATTAAATTTAAAAATAATTTATTTTTAAAATAAATTAATTTAATTTGAAAATAATTTAATTTAAAAATAATTTAATTAAATTTGAAAATAATTAAATTTAGTTAAATTTAAAAATATTTTGATTAAATTTAAAAATAATGTAATTTAATTTGAAAATAATTTGATTAAATTTAAAAATAATAAAAATTTTAAATAATTTAATTTGAAAATTATTTAATTTAATTAGAAAATAATTTAATTTAAATATAATTAAATTTAATTTAAAAAAAATTAAATTGAAATTTGAAAATAATTTAATTTAAGTAAATTTAAAAATAATTTAATTTGAAAATAATTAAATTTAATTTGAGAATAATATAATTTAATTTGCAAATAATTTAATTTAAATAAAATTAAATTTAATTATATTTAAAAATAATTTAATTCAATATGAAAATAATTAAATTTAATTTAAAAATAATTTAATTTAATTTGAGAATAATTTAATTTAATTCTAAAAAAATTTAATTTAAATTGTAAATTTAAAAATAATTTAATTTAATATTATTTAATTTAATTCTAAAATAATTAAATTGAATTTGAAAATAATTTAATTTAATTTGAAAATAATTGAATTCAATTTAAAAAGAATTTAATTTAACTTGAAAATAATTTAATTTGAAAGTAATTTAATTTAATTTGAAAATATTTAAATTTAATTGAATTTAAAAATATTTTAATTTTATTTAAAAATAATTTAATTTAATTTGAAAATAATTTAATTTGAAAATAATTTAGTTTAATTTGAAAATAATTTAATTTAATTTGTAAATAATTAAATTAAAATTTGAAAATAATTTAATTTAATTTGAAAATAATTTAATTTAATTTGGGAATAATTTAATTTAATTTGAAAATAATTTAATTTAATTTGAAAATAATTTAATTTGAAAATAATATAATTTCAAAATAATTAATTTAATTTGAAAATAATTTAATTTAATTTAAAAATAATTTAATTTTATTTGAAAATAATTAAATTTAATTTAAAAATAATTTAATTTGATTTGAGAATAATTTAATTTAATTTGAAAATAATTTAATTTAATTTAAAAAAATTAAATTTAATTAAATTTAAAAATATTTTAATTAAAAAATAATTAAATTTAATTTGAAAATAATTAAATTTATTTTGAAAATAATTTGATTTAATTTTAGAATATTTTAATTTAATTTAAAAATAATTAAATTGAATTTCAAAATAATTTAATTCATTTTGAGAATATTTAATTTAATTTGAAAATAATTTAATTTAATTTGAAAATAATTTAATTTAATTTGAAAATAATTTAATTTAATTTGAAAATAATTTAATTTAATTTAAAAAGAATTTAATTTAACTTGAAAATAATTTAATTTGAAAATAATTTAATTTGAAAATAATTAAATTTAATTGAATTTAAAAATATTTTAATTTTATTTAAAAATAATTTAATTTAATTTGAAAATAATTTAATTTAATTTGAGAATAATTTAATTTAATTTGAAAATAATTTAATTTAATTTGAAAATAATTAAAATTAATTTAATTTAAAAATAATTGAATTTAATTTGAAAATAATTTAATTTAATATGAAAAAAATTTAATTTAAATTGAAAATAATTTAATTTAATTTGAAAATAATTTAATTTAATTTGAAAATAATTTAATTTGAAAATAATTTAATTTTATTTGAAAATAATTTCATTTAATTTGAAAATAATTAAATTAAAATTTGAAAATAATTTAATTTAATCATATTTAGAAATAATTTAATTTAAAAATAATTAAATTCAATTTGAAAATAATTTAATTTAATTTGAAAATAATTAAATTCAATTAAATTTTAAAACAATTGAATTTAATTTGAAAATAATTTAATTTAATCTAAGAATAAGTTAATTTAATTTTAAAATAATTTAATTTAAATTGAAAATAATTGATTTTAATTTGAAAATGATTAAATTTAATTAAATTTGAAAATAATTTAATTTATAAATAATGTAATTTAATTTGAAAATAATTTAATTTAATTTGAGAATAATTAAATTTAATATAAAAAAAAATTAATTTAAATTGAAAATAATTTAATTTAATTTGAAAATAATTTAATTTAATTTGAAAATAATTTAATTTAATTTGAAAATAATTTAATTTGAAAATAATTTAATTTAATTTCAAAATAATTATTTTAGTTTGAAAATAATTTAATTTAATTTGAAAATAATTAAATTTAATTTGAAAATAATTGAATTTAATTAAATTTAAAAATAATTTAATTTTAAAATAAATTAATTTAATTTGAAAATAATTTAATTTAAAAATAATTTAATTTAATTTGAAAATAATTAAATTTAGTTAAATTTAAAAATATTTTGATTAAATTTAAAAATAATGTAATTTAATTTGATAATTATTTGATTAAATTTAAAAATAATAAAAATTTTAAATAATTTAATTTAATTTGAAAATTATTTAATTTAATTAGAAAATAATTTAATTTAAATATAATTTAATTTAATTTAAAAATATTAAATTGAAATTTAAAAAGAATTTAATTTGAAAATAACTAAATTTAATTTGAGAATAATATAATTTAATTTGCAAATAATTTAATTTAAATAAAATTAAATTTAATTATATTTAAAAATAATTTAATTCAATATGAAAATAATTAAATTTAATTTGAAAATAATTTAATTTAATTTGAGAATAATTTAATTTAATTCTAAAAAAATTTAATTTAAATTGTAAATTTGAAAATAATTTAATTTAATATTATTTAATTTAATTCTAAAATAATTAAATTGAATTTGAAAATAATTTAATTTAATTTGAAAATAATTGAATTCAATTTAAAAAGAATTTAATTTAACTTGAAAATAATTTAATTTGAAAGTAATTTAATTTAATTTGAAAATATTTAAATTTAATTGAATTTAAAAATATTTTAATTTTATTTAAAAATAATTTAATTTAATTTGAAAATAATTTAATTTGAAAATAATTTAATTTAATTTGAAAATAATTTAATTTAATTTGTAAATAATTAAATTAAAATTTGAAAATAATTTAATTTAATTTGAAAATAATTTAATTTAATTTGGGAATAATTTAATTTAATTTGAAAATAATTTAATTTAATTTGAAAATAATTTAATTTGAAAATAATTTAATTTCAAAATAATTAATTTAATTTGAAAATAATTTAATTTAATTTGAAAATAATTTAATTTAATTTGAAAATAATTTAATTTGAAAATAATTTAATTTCAAAATAATTAATTTAATTTAAAAATAATTTAATTTTATTTGAAAATAATTAAATTTAATTTAAAAATAATTTAATTTGATTTGAGAATAATTTAATTTAATTTGAAAATAATTTAATTTAATTTGAAAAAATTAAATTTAATTAAATTTAAAAATATTTTAATTAAAAAATAATTTAATTTAATTTGAAAATAATTAAATTTAATTTGAAAATTATTTAATTTAATTTTAGAATATTTTAATTTAATTTAAAAATAATTAAATTGAATTTCAAAATAATTTAATTCATTTTGAGAATATTTAATTTAATTTGAAAATAATTTAATTTAATTTGAAAATAATTTAATTTAATTTGAAAATAATTTAATTTAATTTGAAAATAATTTAATTTAATTTAAAAAGAATTTAATTTAACTTGAAAATAATTTAATTTGAAAATAATTTAATTTGAAAATAATTAAATTTAATTGAATTTAAAAATATTTTAATTTTATTTAAAAATAATTTAATTTAATTTGAAAATAATTTAATTTAATTTGAGAATAATTTAATTTAATTTAGAAAATAATTTAATTTAATTTGAAAATAATTAAAATTAATTTAATTTAAAAATAATTGAATTTAATTTGAAAATAATTTAATTTAATATGAAAAAAATTTAATTTAAATTGAAAATAATTTAATTTATTTTGAAAATAATTAAATTTAATTTGAAAATAATTTAATTTGAAAATAATTTAATTTTATTTGAAAATAATTTCATTTAATTTGAAAATAATTAAATTAAAATTTGAAAATAAATTAATTTAATCATATTTAGAAATAATTTAATTTAAAAATAATTAAATTCAATTTGAAAATAATTTAATTTAATTTGAAAATAATTAAATTCAATTAAATTTTAAAACAATTGAATTTAATTTGAAAATAATTTAATTTAATCTAAGAATAAGTTAATTTAATTTTAAAATAATTTAATTTAATTTGAAAATAATTGATTTTAATTTGAAAATGATTAAATTTAATTAAATTTGAAAATAATTTAATTTATAAATAATGTAATTTAATTTGAAAATAATTTAATTTAATTTGAGAATAATTTAATTTAATTTGAAAATAATTTAATTTGAAAATAATTTTATTTCAAAATAATTTAATTTAATTTTAAAATAATTATTTTAGTTTGAAAATAATTTAATTTAGTTTGAAAGTAATTTAATTCAATTTTAACATAATTAATTCAATTTGAAAATAATTTAATTTAATTTGAAAATAATTTAATTTAATTTGAAAATATTTAAATTTAATTAGATTTAAAAATAATTTAATTTAAAAAATAATTTAATTTTATTTGAAAATAATTAAATTTAATTTGAAAATAATTTAATTTAATTTGAGAATAATTTAATTTAATATGAAAAAAATTTAATTTAAATTGAAAATAATTTAATTTAATTTGAAAATAATTTAATTTAATTTGAAAATAATTTAATTTGAAAATAATTTAATTTAATTTCAAAATAATTATTTTAGTTTGAAAATAATTTAATTTAATTTGAAAGTAATTTAATTCAATTTTAACATAATTAATTCAATTTGAAAATAATTTAATTTAATTTGAAAATAATTTAATTTAATTTGAAAATATTTAAATTTAATTAGATTTAAAATAATTTAATTTAAAAAATAATTTAATTTTATTTGAAAATAATTAAATTTAATTTGAAAATAATTTAATTTAATTTGAGAATAATTTAATTTAATTTGAAAATAATTTATTTTAATTTGAGAATAATTTAATTTAATTTGAAAATAATTAAAATTAATTTAATTTAAAAATAATTGAATTTAATTTGAAAATAATTTAATTTAATTTGAAAATAATTTAATTTGAAAATAATTTAATTTTATTTGAAAATAATATCATTTAATTTAAAAATAATTAAATTAAAATTTAAAAATAATTTAATTTAATTATATTTAAAAATAATTTAATTTAAAAATAATTAAATTCAATTTGAAAATATTTTAATTTAATTTGAAAATAATTAAATTCAATTAAATTTTAAAACAATTTAATTTAGTTTGAAAATAATTTAATTTAATTTAAGAATAATTTAATTTAATTTTAAAATAATTTAATTTAATTTGAAAATAATTGATTTTAATTTGAACATGATTAAATTTAATTAAATTTGAAAATAATTTAATTTATAAATAATGTAATTTAATTTGAAAATAATTAAATTTAATTTGAAAATAATTTAATTTGAAAATAATTTAAATTCAAAATAATTAATTTAATTTGAAAATAATTTAATTTAATTTAAAAATAAATTAATTTAATTTCAAAATAATTATTTTAATTTGAAAATAATTTAATTTAATTTGAAAGTAATTTAATTCAATTTTAACATAATTAATTCAATTTGAAAATAATTTAATTTAATTTGAAAATAATTTAATTTAATTTGAAAATATTTTAATTTAATTTGAAAATAATTTAATTAAATTAGAAAATAATTTAATTTAATTTGAAAATAATAATTTAATTTAATTTCAAAATAATTAATTTAATTTGAAAATAATTTAATATAATTTGAAAATAATTTAATTTAATTTGAAAATAATCAAATTTAATTACATTTAAAAATAATTTTATTAAAAAATAATTTAATTTAATTTGAAAATAATTAAATTTAATTTGAAAATAATTTAATTTAATTTGAGAATAATTTAATTTAATTTGAAAATAATTTAATATAATTTGATAATAATTTAATTTAATTTTAAAATAATTTAATTTAATTTGAAAATATTTAAATTTAATTAAATTTAAAAATAATTTAATTTAAAAATAATTTAATTTAATTTGAAAATGATTTAATTTAATTTGAAAATAATTTAATTTATTTTGAAAATAATTTAATTTTATTTGAAAATAATTTAATTTAATTTAAAAATAATTAATTTAGTTTGAAAATAAATTAATTTAATTTGAAAATAATTTAATTTATTTAAAATTAAAAATAATTTAAATCAATTTGAAAATAATTAAATTTAATTTGAAAATAATTGAATTTAATTAAATTTAAAAATAATTTAATTTTAAAATAAATTAATTTAATTTGAAAATAATTTAATTTGAAAATAATTTAATTTAATTTGAAAATAAATTAATTTAGTTAAATTTAAAAATATTTTCATTAAATTTAAAAATAATGTAATTTATTTTGAAAATTATTTTATTAAATTTAAAAATAATAAAAATTTTAAATAATTTAATTTAATTTGAAAATTATTTAATTTAATTAGAAAATAATTTAATTTAATTTAAATATAATTTAATTTAATTAAAAAAAAATTAAATTAAAATTTGAAAATAATTTAATTTAAGTAAATTTAAAAATAATTTAATTTGAAAATAATTAAATTTAATTTGGGAATAATATAATTTAATTTGCAAATAATTTAATTTAATTTAAATATAATTCAATTTAATTATATTTAAAAAAAATTTAATTTAATATGAAAATAATTAAATTTAATTTGAAAATAATTTAATATAATTTGAGAATAATTTACTTTAATTCTAAAAAAATGTAATTTAAATTGAAAATTTAAAAATAATTTAATTTAATATTATTTAATTTAATTCTAAAATAATTAAATTGAATTTGAAAATAATTTAATTTAATTTGAAAATAATTGAATTCAATTTAAAAAGAATTTAATTTAACTTGAAAATAATTTAATTTGAAAGTAATTTAATTTAATTTGAAAATATTTAAATTTAATTGAATTTAAAAATATTTTAATTTTATTTAAAAATAATTTAATTTAAATTGAAAATAATTTAATTTAATTTGAAAATAATTTAATTTAATTTGTAAATAATTAAATTAAAATTTGAAAATAATTTAATTTAATTTGAAAATAATTTAATTTAATTTGAAAATATTTAAATTTAATTAGATTTAAAAATAATTTAATTTAAAAAATAATTTAATTTTATTTGAAAATAATTAAATTTAATTTGAAAATAATTTAATTTAATTTGAGAATAATTTAATTTAATTTGAAAATAATTTATTTTAATTTGAGAATAATTTAAATTAATTTGAAAATAATTAAAATTAATTTAATTTAAAAATAATTGAATTTAATTTGAAAATAATTTAATTTAATTTGAAAATAATTTAATTTGAAAATAATTTAATTTTATTTGAAAATAATATCATTTAATTTAAAAATAATTAAATTAAAATTTAAAAATAATTTAATTTAATTATATTTAAAAATAATTTAATTTAAAAATAATTAAATTCAATTTGAAAATATTTTAATTTAATTTGAAAATAATTAAATTCAATTAAATTTTAAAACAATTTAATTTAGTTTGAAAATAATTTAATTTAATTTAAGAATAATTTAATTTAATTTTAAAATAATTTAATTTAATTTGAAAATAATTGATTTTAATTTGAACATGATTAAATTTAATTAAATTTGAAAATAATTTAATTTATAAATAATGTAATTTAATTTGAAAATAATTAAATTTAATTTGAAAATAATTTAATTTGAAAATAATTTAAATTCAAAATAATTAATTTAATTTGAAAATAATTTAATTTAATTTAAAAATAAATTAATTTAATTTCAAAATAATTATTTTAATTTGAAAATAATTTAATTTAATTTGAAAGTAATTTAATTCAATTTTAACATAATTAATTCAATTTGAAAATAATTTAATTTAATTTGAAAATAATTTAATTTAATTTGAAAATATTTTAATTTAATTTGAAAATAATTTAATTAAATTAGAAAATAATTTAATTTAATTTGAAAATAATAATTTAATTTAATTTCAAAATAATTAATTTAATTTGAAAATAATTTAATATAATTTGAAAATAATTTAATTTAATTTGAAAATAATCAAATTTAATTACATTTAAAAATAATTTTATTAAAAAATAATTTAATTTAATTTGAAAATAATTAAATTTAATTTGAAAATAATTTAATTTAATTTGAGAATAATTTAATTTAATTTGAAAATAATTTAATATAATTTGATAATAATTTAATTTAATTTTAAAATAATTTAATTTAATTTGAAAATATTTAAATTTAATTAAATTTAAAAATAATTTAATTTAAAAATAATTTAATTTAATTTGAAAATGATTTAATTTAATTTGAAAATAATTTAATTTATTTTGAAAATAATTTAATTTTATTTGAAAATAATTTAATTTAATTTAAAAATAATTAATTTAGTTTGAAAATAAATTAATTTAATTTGAAAATAATTTAATTTATTTAAAATTAAAAATAATTTAATTTAATTTGAAAATAATTAAATTTAATTTGAAAATAATTGAATTTAATTAAATTTAAAAATAATTTAATTTTAAAATAAATTAATTTAATTTGAAAATAATTTAATTTGAAAATAATTTAATTTAATTTGAAAATAAATAAATTTAGTTAAATTTAAAAATATTTTCATTAAATTTAAAAATAATGTAATTTATTTTGAAAATTATTTTATTAAATTTAAAAATAATAAAAATTTTAAATAATTTAATTTAATTTGAAAATTATTTAATTTAATTAGAAAATAATTTAATTTAATTTAAATATAATTTAATTTAATTAAAAAAAAATTAAATTAAAATTTGAAAATAATTTAATTTAAGTAAATTTAAAAATAATTTAATTTGAAAATAATTAAATTTAATTTGGGAATAATATAATTTAATTTTTTAAATAATTTAATTTAATTTAAATATAATTCAATTTAATTATATTTAAAAATAATTTAATTTAATATGAAAATAATTAAATTTAATTTGAAAATAATTTAATATAATTTGAGAATAATTTACTTTAATTCTAAAAAAATGTAATTTAAATTGAAAATTTAAAAATAATTTAATTTAATATTATTTAATTTAATTCTAAAATAATTAAATTGAATTTGAAAATAATTTAATTTAATTTGAAAATAATTGAATTCAATTTAAAAAGAATTTTTTTTAACTTGAAAATAATTTAATTTGAAAGTAATTTAATTTAATTTGAAAATATTTAAATTTAATTGAATTTAAAAATATTTTAATTTTATTTAAAAATAATTTAATTTAATTTGAAAATAATTTAATTTGAAAATAATTTAATTTAATTTGAAAATAATTTAATTTAATTTGTAAATAATTAAATTAAAATTTGAAAATAATTTAATTTAATTTGAAAATAATTTAATTTAATTTGAGAATAATTTAATTTAATTTGAAAATAATTTAATTTAATTTGAAAATAATTTAATTTGAAAATAATTTAATTTGAAAATAATTAATTTAATTTGAAAATAATTTAATTTAATTTAAAAATAATTTAATTTTATTTGAAAATAATTAAATTTAATTTGAAAATAATTTAATTTGATTTGAGAATAATTTAATTTAATTTGAAAATAATTTAATTTAATTTGAAAAAATTAAATTTAATTAAATTTGAAAATAATTTAATTTATAAATAATGTAATTTAATTTGAAAATAATTAAATTTAATTTGAAAATAATTTAATTTAATTTTAGAATATTTTAATTTAATTTAAAAATAATTAAATTGAATTTCAAAATAATTTAATTCATTTTGAGAAAATTTAATTTAATTTGAAAATAATTTAATTTAATTTAAAAATAATTAAAATTAATTTAATTTAAAAATAATTGAATTTAATTTGAAAATAATTTAATTTAATATGAAAAAAATTTAATTTAAATTAAAAATAATTTAATTTAATTTGAAAATAATTTAATTTAATTTAAAAAGAATTTAATTTACCTTGAAAATAATTTAATTTGAAAATAATTTAATTTAATTTGAAAATAATTAAATTTAATTGAATTTAAAAATATTTTAATTTTATTAAAAAATAATTTAATTTAATTTGAAAATAATTTAATTTAATTTGAGAATAATTTAATTTAATTTGAAAATAATTTAATTTAATTTGAAAATAATTAAAATTAATTTAATTTAAAAATAATTGAATTTAATTTGAAAATAATTTAATTTAATATGAAAAAAATTTAATTTAAATTAAAAATAATTTAATTTAATTTGAAAATAATTTAATTTAATTTGAAAATAATTTAATTTGAAAATAATTTAATTTTTTTTGAAAATAATTTAATTTAATTTGAAAATAATTAAATTAAAATTTGAAAATAATTTAATTTAATTTGAAAATAATTAAATTCAATTAAATTTTAAAACAATTGAATTTAATTTGAAAATAATTTAATTTAATCTAAGAATAAGTTAATTTAATTTTAAAATAATTTAATTTAATTTGAAAATAATTGATTTAAATTTGAAAATGATTAAATTTAATTAAATTTGAAAATAATTTAATTTATAAATAATGTAATTTAATTTGAAAATAATTAAATTTAATTTTAAAATAATTTAATTTAATTTGAGAATAATTTAATTTAATTTGAAGATAATTTAATTTAATTTGAAAATAATTTAATTTAATTTGAAAATAATTTAATTTAATTTGAAAATAATTTAATTTAATTTGAAAATAATTTAATTTGAAAATAATTTAATTTAATTTCAAAATAATTATTTTAGTTTGAAAATAATTTAATTTAATTTGAAAGTAATTTAATTCAATTTTAACATAATTAATTCAACTTGAAAATAATTTAATTTAATTTGAAAATAATTTAATTTAATTTGAAAATATTTAAATTTAATTAGATTTAAAAATAATTTAATTTCAAAAATAATTAAATTTATTTGAAAATAATTAAATTTAATTTGAAAATAATTTAATTTAATTTGAGAATAATTTAATTTAATTTGAAAAGAATTTTATTTAATTTGAAAATAATTTAATTTAATTTGAAAATAATTTAATTTGATTTGAAAATATTTTAATTTAATTTGAAAATAATTTAATTTAAATTAAAAAGAATTTAATTTAACTTGAAAATAATTTAATTTGAAAATAATTTAATTTAATTTGAAAATAATTAAATTTAATTGAATTTAAAAATATTTTAATTTTATTAAAAAATAATTTAATTTAATTTGAAAACTATTTATTTTAATTTGAGAATAATTTAATTTAATTTGAAAATAATTAAAATTAATTTAATTTTAAAATAATTGAATTTAATTTGAAAATAATTTAATTTAATATGAAAAAAATTTAATTTAAATTGAAAATAATTTAATTTAATTTGAAAATAATTTAATTTAATTTGAAAATAATTTAATTTGAAAATAATTTAATTTTATTTGAAAATAATATCATTTAATTTGAAAATAATTAAATTAAAATTTAAAATTAATTTAATTTAATTATATTTAAAAATAATTTATTTTAAAAATAATTAAATTCAATTTGAAAATATTTTAATTTAATTTGAAAATAATTAAATTCAATTAAATTTCAAAACAATTTAATCTAGTTTGAAAATAATTTAATTTTATTTAAGAATAATTTAATTTAATTTTAAAATAATTTAATTTAATTCGAAAATAATTGATTTTAATTTGAACATGATTAAATTTAATTAAATTTGAAAATAATTTAATTTATAAATAATGTAATTTAATTTGAAAATAATTAAATTTAATTTTAAAATAATTTAATTTAATTTGAGAATAATTTAATTTAATTTGAAAATAATTTAATTTAATTTGAAAATAATTTAATTTAATTTGAGAATAATTCAATTTAATTTGAAAATAATTAAATTTAATTTGAAAATAATTTAAGTTGAAAATAATTTAATTTCAAAATAATTAATTTAATTTGAAAATAATTAAATTTAATTTAAAAATAATTTAATTTAATTTCAAAATAATTATTTTAATTTGAAAATAATTTAATTTAATTTGAAAGTAATTTAATTCAATTTTAACATAATTAATTCAATTTGAAAATAATTTAATTTAATTTGAAAATATTTAAATTTTATTAAATTTAAAAATAATTTAATTTAAAAAATAATTTAATTTCATTTGAAAATAATTAAATTTAATTTGAAAATAATTTAATTTAATTTGAGAATATTTAAATTTAATTGAATTTAAAAATATTTTAATTTTATTTAAAAATAAATTAATTTAATTTGAAAATAATTTATTTTAATTTGAGAATAATTTAATTTAAATTGAAAATAATTTAATTTAAAAAATAATTTAATTTCATTTGAAAATAATTAAATTTAATTTGAAAATAATTAAATTTAATTTGAAAATAATTTAATTTAATTTTAGAATATTTTAATTTAATTTAAAAATAATTAAATTGAATTTCAAAATAATTTAATTCATTTTGAGAAAATTTAATTTAATTTGAAAATAATTTAATTTAATTTAAAAATAATTAAAATTAATTTAATTTAAAAATAATTGAATTTAATTTGAAAATAATTTAATTTAATATGAAAAAAATTTAATTTAAATTAAAAATAATTTAATTTAATTTGAAAATAATTTAATTTAATTTAAAAAGAATTTAATTTACCTTGAAAATAATTTAATTTGAAAATAATTTAATTTAATTTGAAAATAATTAAATTTAATTGAATTTAAAAATATTTTAATTTTATTAAAAAATAATTTAATTTAATTTGAAAATAATTTAATTTAATTTGAGAATAATTTAATTTAATTTGAAAATAATTTAATTTAATTTGAAAATAATTAAAATTAATTTAATTTAAAAATAATTGAATTTAATTTGAAAATAATTTAATTTAATATGAAAAAAATTTAATTTAAATTAAAAATAATTTAATTTAATTTGAAAATAATTTAATTTAATTTGAAAATAATTTAATTTGAAAATAATTTAATTTTTTTTGAAAATAATTTCATTTAATTTGAAAATAATTAAATTAAAATTTGAAAATAATTTAATTTAATTTGAAAATAATTAAATTCAATTAAATTTTAAAACAATTGAATTTAATTTGAAAATAATTTAATTTAATCTAAGAATAAGTTAATTTAATTTTAAAATAATTTAATTTAATTTGAAAATAATTGATTTAAATTTGAAAATGATTAAATTTAATTAAATTTGAAAATAATTTAATTTATAAATAATGTAATTTAATTTGAAAATAATTAAATTTAATTTTAAAATAATTTAATTTAATTTGAGAATAATTTAATTTAATTTGAAGATAATTTAATTTAATTTGAAAATAATTTAATTTAATTTGAAAATAATTTAATTTAATTTGAAAATAATTTAATTTAATTTGAAAATAATTTAATTTGAAAATAATTTAATTTAATTTCAAAATAATTATTTTAGTTTGAAAATAATTTAATTTAATTTGAAAGTAATTTAATTCAATTTTAACATAATTAATTCAACTTGAAAATAATTTAATTTAATTTGAAAATAATTTAATTTAATTTGAAAATATTTAAATTTAATTAGATTTAAAAATAATTTAATTTAAAAAATAATTTTATTTTATTTGAAAATAATTAAATTTAATTTGAAAATAATTTAATTTAATTTGAGAATAATTTAATTTAATTTGAAAAGAATTTTATTTAATTTGAAAATAATTTAATTTAATTTGAAAATAATTTAATTTGATTTGAAAATATTTTAATTTAATTTGAAAATAATTTAATTTAAATTAAAAAGAATTTAATTTAACTTGAAAATAATTTAATTTGAAAATAATTTAATTTAATTTGAAAATAATTAAATTTAATTGAATTTAAAAATATTTTAATTTTATTAAAAAATAATTTAATTTAATTTGAAAACTATTTATTTTAATTTGAGAATAATTTAATTTAATTTGAAAATAATTAAAATTAATTTAATTTTAAAATAATTGAATTTAATTTGAAAATAATTTAATTTAATATGAAAAAAATTTAATTTAAATTGAAAATAATTTAATTTAATTTGAAAATAATTTAATTTAATCTGAAAATAATTTAATTTAGTTTCAAAATAATTAATTTAATTTGAAAATAATTTAATTTAATTTCTTTATTTAATAATTTAATTTAATAATTTAATTTAATTTGAAAAAAATAAATTTATTTAAATTTAAAAATATTTTAATTAAAAAATAATTTAATTTAATTTGAAAATAAATAAATTTAATTTGAAAATTATTTAATTTAATTTGAAAATATTTAAATTTAATTGAATTTAAAAATATTTTAATTTTATTTAAAAATAAATTAATTTAATTTGAAAATAATTTATTTTAATTTGAGAATAATTTAATTTAAATTGAAAATAATTTAATTTGAAAATAATTAAAATTAATTTAATTTAAAAATAATTGAATTTAATTTGAAAATAATTTAATTTAATATGAAAAAAATTTAATTTAAATTGAAAATAATTTAATTTAATTTGAAAATAATTTAATTTAATTTGAAAATAATTTAATTTGAAAATAATTTAATTTTATTTGAAAATAATATCATTTAATTTGAAAATAATTAAATTAAAATTTTAAAATAATTTAATTTAATTATATTTAAAAATAATTTAATTTAAAAATAATTAAATTCAATTTGAAAATATTTTAATTTAATTTGAAAATAATTAAATTTAATTAAATTTTAAAACAATTTAATTTAGTTTGAAAATAATTTAATTTTATTTAAGAATAATTTAATTTAATTTTAAAATAATTTAATTTAATTCGACAATAATTGATTTTAATTTGAACATGATTAAATTTAATTAAATTTGAAAATAATTTAATTTATAAATAATGTAATTTAATTTGAAAATAATTAAATTTAATTTTAAAATAATTTAATTTAATTTGAGAATAATTTAATTTAATTTGAAAATAATTTAATTTAATTTGAAAATAATTTAATTTAATTTGAGAATAATTCAATTTAATTTGAAAATAATTAAATTTAATTTGAAAATAATTTAATTTGAAAATAATTTAATTTCAAAATAATTAAATTAATTTAAAAATAATTTAATTTAATTTAAAAATAATTTAATTTAATTTCAAAATAATTATTTTAATTTGAAAATAATTTAATTTAATTTGAAAGTAATTTAATTCAATTTTAACATAATTAATTCAATTTGAAAATAATTTAATTTAATTTGAAAATAATTTAATTTAATTTGAAAATATTTAAATTTTATTAAATTTAAAAATAATTTAATTTAAAAAATAATTTAATTTCATTTGAAAATAATTAAATTTAATTTGAAAATAATTTAATTTAATCTGAAAATAATTTAATTTAGTTTCAAAATAATTAATTTAATTTGAAAATAATTTAATTTAATTTCTTTATTCAATAATTTAATTTAATAATTTAATTTAATTTGAAAAAAATAAATTTAATTAAATTTAAAAATATTTTAATTAAAAAATAATTTAATTTAATTTGAAAATAATTTAATTTAATTTGAAAATAATTTAATTTAATTTGAGAATAATTCAATTTAATTTGAAAATAATTAAATTTAATTTAAAAATATTTAAATTTAATTAAATTTAAAAAAAATTAAATTTAATTTGAAAATATTTTAATTTAATTTCAAAATAATTAATTTAATTTGAAATTTTTGTAATTTATTTTGAAAATAAAAAAACTTAAAAATAATTAAATTTAATTACATTTAAAAATAATTTAATTGAAAAAATAATTTAATTTCATTTGAAAATAATTAAATTTAATTTGAAAATAATTTAATTTAATTTGAGAATTATTTAATTTAATTTGAAAATAATTTAATATAATTTGAAAATAATTTAATTTAATTTTAAAATAATTTAATTTAATTTGAAAATATTTAAATTTATTTAACATTAAAAATAATTTACTTTAATTTGAAAATAATTTAATTTAATTTGAAAATGATTTAATTTAATTTGAAAATAATTTAATTTAATTTGAAAATAATTTAATTTTATTTGAAAATAATTTAATTTAATTTAAAAATAATTAATTTAATTTGAAAATAATTTAATTTAATTTGAAAATAATTAAATTTTATTAAATTTAAAAATAATTTAATTTAATTTGAGAATAATTTAATTTAATTTGAAAATAATTTAATTTAATTTGAAAATAATTAAATTTAATTTGAAAATAATTTAATTTAATTTGAAAATAATTTAATTTAATTTGAGAATAATTCAATTTAATTTAAAAATAATTAAATTTAATTTAAAAAAATTTAAAATTAATTAAATTTAATTAAATTTAAAAATAATTTAATTTAATTTAAAAATAATTAAATTTAATTTGAAAATAATTTAATTTTATTTGAAAATAATTAAATTTAATTAAATTTAAAAAGAATTTAATTTAATTTTAAAATAATTTAATTTAATTTAAGAATAATTTAATTTAATTTTTATAATAATTAAATTTAATTTGAAAATAATTAAATTTAATTTGAAAATAATTAAATTTAATTTGAAAATAATTTAATTTAATTTGCGAATAATTTATTTTAATTTGAAAATAATTTAATTTAATTTGAAAATAATTAAATTTAATTAAATTTAAAAAGAATTTAATTTAATTTGAAAATAATTTAATTTAATTTGAGAATAATTTAATTTAATTTGAAAATAATTTAATTTAATTTGAAAATAATTTAATTTAATTTGAAAATAATTTAATTTAATTTCAAAATTATTTATTTAATTTGAAAATAATTTAATTTAATTTAAAAATAATTTAATTTAATTTCAAAATAATTAATTTAATTTCAAAATAATTTAATTTAATTTGAAAATAATTTAATTTAATTTCAAAATAATTAATTTAATTTCAAAATAATTTAATTTATTTTGAAAATAATTTAATTTACTTTGAAAATAATTAAATTTAATTAAATTTGAAAATAATTTAATTTAATTTGAAAATAATAATTTAATTTAATTTCAAAATAATTAATTTAATTTGAAAATAATTTAATTTAATTTGAAAATAATAATTTAATTTAATTTTAAAATAATTAATTTAATTTGAAAATAATTTAATTTAATTTGAAAATAATTTAATTTAATTTGAAAATAATTTAATTTAATTTGAAAATAATTTAATTTAATTTCAAAATAATTAATTTAATTTCAAAATAATTTAATTTAATTTGAAAATAATTTAATTTAATTTGAAAATAATTAAATTTAATTTGAAAATAATTTAATTTAATTTGAGAAAAATTTAATTTAATTTTAAAATAATTTAATTTAATTTGAAAATATTTAAATTTAATTAAATTTATAAATAATTTAATTTACTTCAAAAACATTTTAATTTAATTTGAAAATGATTTGATTTAATTTGAAAATAATTTAATTTAATTTGAAAATAATTTAATTAATTTGAAAATAATTTAATTTAATTTAAAAATAATTAATTTAATTTGAAAATAATTTAATTAATTTGAAAATAATTAAATTTAATTTTTTTAAAAAATAAATTAATTTAATTTGAAAATAATTAAATTTAGTTTGAAAATAATTTAATTTAGTTAAATTTGAAAATAATTAAATTTAATTTAAAAATAATTTAATTTAATTAGAAAATAATTTAATTTAATTTAAATTTAATTAAATTAAAAAATAATTTAAATTAATTTGATAATAATTAAATTTAATTAAATTTAAAAATAATTTGATTAAATTTGAAAATAATTTAATTTAATTTGAAAAAAATTTATTTTAATTTGAAAATAATTTAATTTAATTTGAAAATAATTTAATTTAATTTAAAAATAATTTAATTTAATTTAAAAATTATTGAATTTAATAAAATTTAAAAATAATTTAAATTAATTTGAAAATAAATTAATTTAATTTGAAAATAATTTAATTTAATTAAAAAATAATTTAATTTAATTTGAAAATAATTGAATTTAATTTAAAAATAATTAAATTTATTTTGAAAATAATTAAATATAAATAAACTTAAAAATAATTTAATTTAATTTAGAAATAAATGAATTGTATTAAATTTAAAAATGATTTAATTCAATTTGAAAATAATTTATTTTAATTAAATTGAAAGATAATTTAATTTAATTTGAAAATAATTTAATTTATTTTGAAAATAATTTAATTTAGTTAAATTTGAAAATAATTAAATTTAATTTGAAAATAATTTAATTTAATTAGAAAATAATTTAATTTTATTTAAATTTAATTAAATTAAAAAATAATTTAATTTAATTTGATAATAATTAAATTTAATTAAATTTAAAAATAATTTGATTAAATTTGGAAATAATTTAATTTAATTTGAAAAAAATTTATTTTAATTTGAAAATAATTTAATTTAATTTGAAAATAATTTAATTTAATTAAAAAATAATTTAATTTAATTTGAAAATAATTGAATTAAATTTGAAAATAATTTAAATTAATCAAATTTGAAAATAATTTAATTTAATTTAATTTGAAAATAATTTAATTTAATTTGAAAATAATTAAATTTAAAAATTATTTAATTTAATTTGAAATAAATTAAATTTATTTAAATTAAAAAATATTTTAATTTAATTTTAAAATAATTAAATTTAATTAAAATTAAAAATAATTTGATTAAATTTGAAAATAAATTAATTTAATTTGAAAACAATTTATTTTAATTTGCAAATAATTTAATTTAATTTGAAAATAATTTAATTTAATTTAAAAATAATTTAATTTATTAAACTTTACAAATAATTTTATTTATTTTGAAAGTAATTGAATTTAAAAATAATTTAATTTACTTTCAAAATAATTTGATTTATTTTGAAAATAATTTATTTTAATTTGAAATTAATTAAATTTAAAAATAAATTAATTTAATTTGAAAATAATTAAATTTAATTTGAAAATAATTAAATTTAATTAAATTTAAAAATAATTTAATTTAATTTGAAAATAATTTAATTTATTAAACTTTACAAATAATTTTATTTATTTTGAAAGTAATTAAATTTAATTTACTTTCAAAATAATTTGATTTATTTTAAAAATAATTTATTTTAATTTAAAATTAATTAAATTTAAAAATAAATTAATTTAATTTGAAAATAATTAAATTTAATTTGAAAATAATTAAATTTAATTAAATTTAAAAATAATTAAATTTAATTTGAAAACAATTTAATTTAATTTAAAAATTATTTAATTTAATTTGAAAATAATTTAATTTAATTTGAAAATAATTTAATTTGAAAATAATTAAATTTAATTAAATTTAAAAATAATTTAATTTATTTTGAAAATAATTAAATTTAAAAATAATTTAATTTAATTTCAAAATAATTTAATTTAATTTGAAAATAATTTAATTTATGTTGAAAATAATTTAATTAAATTTGAAAATAATTAAATTTTATTAAATTTAAAAATAATTTAATTCAATTTGAAAATAATTAAATTTAATTTGAAAATAATTTAATTTAATTTGAAAATAATTAAATTTAAAAATAATTTAATTTAATTTGAAAATAATTTAATTTAATTTCAAAATAATTTAATTTAATTTCAAAATAATTTAATTTAATTTGAAAATAATTAAATTTAATTAAATTTAAAAATATTTTAATTTATTTTGAAAATAATTAAATTTAAAAATAATTTAATTTACTTTGAAAATAATTAAATTTAATTTGAAAATAATTAAATTTAATTAAATTTAAAAATAATTTAATTTAATTTGAAAATAATTTATTTTAATTTGAAAATGTTTTAATTTAATCAAATTTGAAAATAATTAATTTTAATTTGAAAATAATTTAATTTAATTTGAAAATAATTAAATTTAAAAATAATTTAATTTACTTTGAAAATAATTTAATTTAATTTAAAAATAATTAAATTTAATTAAATTTAAAAATAATTTAATTTAATTTGAAAATAATTTAATTTAATTTGAAAATGTTTTAATTTAATCAAATTTGAAAATAATTAATTTTATTTTGAAAATAATTTAATTTAATTTAAAAATAATTAAATTTAAAAATAATTTAATTTAATTTGAAAATAATTTAATTTTATTTCAAAATAATTTAATTTAATTTCAAAATAATTTAATTTAATTTCAAAATAATTTAATTTAATTTGAAAATAATTGAATTTTATTAAATTTAAAAATAATTTAATTTAATTTGAAAATAATTAAATTTAATTTGAAAATAATTTAATTTAATTTGAAAATAATTGAATTTAAAAATAATTTAATTTAATTTGAAAATAATTTAATTTAATTTCAAAATAATTTAATTTAATTTCAAAATAATTTAATTTAATTTGAAAATAATTTAATTTAATTTGAAAATAATTAGATTTAATTAAATTTAAAAATAATTTAATTTATTTTGAAAATAATTAAATTTAAAAATAATTTAATTTACTTTGAAAATAATTTAATTTAATTTGAAAATAATTAAATTTAATTAAATTTAAAAATAATTTAATTTAATTTGATAATACTTTAATTTACTTTGAAAATAATTAAACTTAATTAAATTTAGAAATAATTTAATTTAATTTGAAAATAATTAAATTTCATTTGAAAATAATTAAATTTAATTAAATTTAAAATTAATTTAATTTACTTTGAAAATAATTTAATTTAATTTAAAAATGTTTAAATTTAATTAAATTTAAAAATAAATAATTTTAATTTGAAAATAATTTAATTTAATTTAAAAATAGTTTAATTTAATTTGTGAATAATTAAATTTAAAAATAATTTAATTTAATTTAAAAATAATTTAATTTAATTTAAAAATAATTTAATTTAATTTGAAAATAATTAAATTTAATTTGGAAATAATTTAATTTAATTAAATTTAAAAATATTTTAATTTAATTTAAGAATAATTTAATTTAATTTGAAAATAATTTAATTTAATTATTGTTAAAAATAATTTAATTTAATTTGAAAATAATTAATTTTAATTACATTTAAAAATAATTTAATTTATTTTATTTTAAAACTAATTTAATTTGATTTGAAAATAATTAAATTTAATTTGAAAATAATTGAATTTAATTAAATTTAAAAATAATTTAATTTAATTTGAGAATAATTTAATTTAATTTGAAAATAATTTAATTTAATTATTTTTAAAAATAATTTAATTTAATTTGAAAATAATTAATTTCAATTAAATTTAAAAATAATTCAATTTATTTTATTTTAAAACTAATTTAATTTGATTTGAAAATAATTTAATTTAATTTAAAAATAATTTAATTTAATTTCAAAATAATTTAATTTAATTTCAAAATAATTTAATTTAATTTGAAAATAATTTAATTTAATTTCAAAATATTTTAATTTAATTTGAAAATAATTTAATTTAAGTTGAAAATAATTTAATTAAATTTGAAAATAATTAAATTTTATTAAATTTAAAAATAATTTAATTCAATTTGAAAATAATTAAATTTAATTTGAAAATAATTTAATTCAATTTGAAAATAATTAAATTTATTTAAATTTAAAAATAATTTAATTTACTTTGAAATTAATTTAATTTAATTTAAAAATAATTTAATTTAATTTGAAAATAATTAGATTTAATTAAATTTAAAAATAATTTAATTTATTTTATTTTAAAACTAATTTAATGTGATTTGAAAATAATTAAATTTAATTTGAAAATAATTGAATTTAATTAATTTTAAAAATAGTTTAATTTAATTTGAGAATAATTTAATTTAATTTGAAAATAATTTAATTTAATTTGTAAATAATTAAATTTATTTAAATTTAAAAATAAATTAATTTAATTTAAAAATAATTTAATTTAATTTAAAAATACTTAAATTTAATTAAATTTAAAAAAAAAATTAATTTGAAAATAATTAAATTTAATTACATTTAAAAATAATTAAAATAAAAAATTATTTAATTTAATTTGAAAATAATTAAATTTAATTTGAAAATAATTTAATTTAATTTGAGAATAATTTAATTTGAAAATGATTTAATTTAATATGAAAATAATTTAATTTAATTTAAAAATATTTAAATTTAATTAAATTTAAAAAAAAATAATTTAATTTGAAAATAATTAAATTTAATTTGAATATAATTTAATTTAATTTCAAAATAATTTAATTTAATTTTATTTGAAAATAATTAAATTTAATTATTTTTAAAAATAATTTAATTTAATTTGAAAATAATTAATTTTAATTTTAAAATAATTTAATTTTTTTTGAAAATAATTAAATTTAATTTGAAAATAATTTAATTTGAAAATAATTAAATTTAAAAATAATTTAATGTAATTTGAAAATAATTAATTTTAATTAAATTTAAAAATAATTAAATTTAATTTGAAAATAATTAAATTTAATTAAATTTAAAAAAAATTTAATTTAATTTGAAAATAATTTAATTTAATTGGAAAATATTTTAATTTAATTTGAAAATATTTAAATTTAATTAAATTTAAAAATAATTAAATTTAATTTGAAAATAATTTAATTTGAAAATAATTAAATTTAAAAATAATTTAATGTAATTTGAAAATAATTAGATTTAATTAAATTTAAAAATAATTTAATTTATTTTATTTTAAAACTAATTTAATTTGATTTGAAAATATTTAAATTTAATTTGAAAATAATTTAATTTAATTTGAAAATAATTTAATTTAATTTAATTTAAAAAAAATTTAATTTGAAAATAATTTAATTAAATTTGAAAATAATTTAAATTAATTAAATTTGAAAATAATTTAATTTAATTTGAAAATAATTAAATTTAAAAATAATTTAATTTCATTTAAAAATAATTAATTTAAAAAATAATTTAATTTAATTTGATAATAATTAAATTTAATTAAATTTAAAAATAATTTTATTTAATTTGAAAATAATTTAATTTACTTTGAAAATAATTAAACTTAATTAAATTTAGAAATTATTGAATTTAATTTGAAAATAATTTAATTTTATTTTGAAAATAATTAAATTTAATTAAATTTAAAAGTAATTTAATTTAATTTGAAAATAATTTAATTTAATTTGAAAATAATTAAATTTTATTAAATTTAAAAATATTTTAATTTAATTTGAAAATAATTTAACTTAATTTGAAAATGTTTTAATTTAATTAAATTTGAAAATAATTAATTTTAATTTGAAAATAATTTAATTTAAAAATAATCTAATTTGTGAATAATTAAATTTAAAAATAATTTAATTTAATTTCAAAATAATTTAATTTAATTTGAAAATAATTTAATTTATGTTGAAAATAATTTAATTAAATTTGAAAATAATTAAATTTTATTAAATTTAAAAATAATTTAATTCAATTTGAAAATAATTAAATTTAATTTGAAAATAATTTAATTTAATTTGAAAATAATTAAATTTAAAAATAATTTAATTTAATTTGAAAATAATTTAATTTAATTTCAAAATAATTTAATTTAATTTCAAAATAATTTAATTTAATTTGAAAATAATTAAATTTAATTAAATTTAAAAATATTTTAATTTATTTTGAAAATAATTAAATTTAAAAATAATTTTATTTACTTTGAAAATAATTAAATTTAATTTGAAAATAATTAAATTTAATTAAATTTAAAAATAATTTAATTTAATTTGAAAATAATTTATTTTAATTTGAAAATGTTTTAATTTAATCAAATTTGAAAATAATTAATTTTAATTTGAAAATAATTTAATTTAATTTGAAAATAATTAAATTTAAAAATAATTTAATTTACTTTGAAAATAATTTAATTTAATTTAAAAATAATTAAATTTAATTAAATTTAAAAATAATTTAATTTAATTTGAAAATAATTTAATTTAATTTGAAAATATTTTAATTTAATCAAATTTGAAAATAATTAATTTTATTTTGAAAATAATTTAATTTAATTTAAAAATAATTAAATTTAAAAATAATTTAATTTAATTTGAAAATAATTTAATTTTATTTCAAAATAATTTAATTTAATTTCAAAATAATTTAATTTAATTTCAAAATAATTTAATTTAATTTGAAAATAATTGAATTTTATTAAATTTAAAAATAATTTAATTTAATTTGAAAATAATTAAATTTAATTTGAAAATAATTTAATTTAATTTGAAAATAATTGAATTTAAAAATAATTTAATTTAATTTGAAAATAATTTAATTTAATTTCAAAATAATTTAATTTAATTTCAAAATAATTTAATTTAATTTGAAAATAATTTAATTTAATTTGAAAATAATTAGATTTAATTAAATTTAAAAATAATTTAATTTATTTTGAAAATAATTAAATTTAAAAATAATTTAATTTACTTTGAAAATAATTTAATTTAATTTGAAAATAATTAAATTTAATTAAATTTAAAAATAATTTAATTTAATTTGATAATACTTTAATTTACTTTGAAAATAATTAAACTTAATTAAATTTAGAAATAATTTAATTTAATTTGAAAATAATTAAATTTCATTTGAAAATAATTAAATTTAATTAAATTTAAAATTAATTTAATTTACTTTGAAAATAATTTAATTTAATTTAAAAATGTTTAAATTTAATTAAATTTAAAAATAAATAATTTTAATTTGAAAATAATTTAATTTAATTTAAAAATAGTTTAATTTAATTTGTGAATAATTAAATTTAAAAATAATTTAATTTAATTTAAAAATAATTTAATTTAATTTAAAAATAATTTAATTTAATTTGAAAATAATTAAATTTAATTTGGAAATAATTTTATTTAATTAAATTTAAAAATATTTTAATTTAATTTAAGAATAATTTAATTTAATTTGAAAATAATTTAATTTAATTATTGTTAAAAATAATTTAATTTAATTTGAAAATAATTAATTTTAATTACATTTAAAAATAATTTAATTTATTTTATTTTAAAACTAATTTAATTTGATTTGAAAATAATTAAATTTAATTTGAAAATAATTGAATTTAATTAAATTTAAAAATAATTTAATTTAATTTGAGAATAATTTAATTTAATTTGAAAATAATTTAATTTAATTATTTTTAAAAATAATTTAATTTAATTTGAAAATAATTAATTTCAATTAAATTTAAAAATAATTCAATTTATTTTATTTTAAAACTAATTTAATTTGATTTGAAAATAATTTAATTTAATTTGAAAATAATTTAATTTAATTTCAAAATAATTTAATTTAATTTCAAAATAATTTAATTTAATTTGAAAATAATTTAATTTAATTTCAAAATATTTTAATTTAATTTGAAAATAATTTAATTTAAGTTGAAAATAATTTAATTAAATTTGAAAATAATTAAATTTTATTAAATTTAAAAATAATTCAATTCAATTTGAAAATAATTAAATTTAATTTGAAAATAATTTAATTCAATTTGAAAATAATTAAATTTATTTAAATTTAAAAATAATTTAATTTACTTTGAAATTAATTTAATTTAATTTAAAAATAATTTAATTTAATTTGAAAATAATTAGATTTAATTAAATTTAAAAATAATTTAATTTATTTTATTTTAAAACTAATTTAATGTGATTTGAAAATAATTAAATTTAATTTGAAAATAATTGAATTTAATTAATTTTAAAAATAGTTTAATTTAATTTGAGAATAATTTAATTTAATTTGAAAATAATTTAATTTAATTTGTAAATAATTAAATTTATTTAAATTTAAAAATAAATTAATTTAATTTAAAAATAATTTAATTTAATTTAAAAATACTTAAATTTAATTAAATTTAAAAAAAAAATTAATTTGAAAATAATTAAATTTAATTACATTTAAAAATAATTAAAATAAAAAATTATTTAATTTAATTTGAAAATAATTAAATTTAATTTGAAAATAATTTAATTTAATTTGAGAATAATTTAATTTGAAAATGATTTAATTTAATATGAAAATAATTTAATTTAATTTGAAAATATTTAAATTTAATTAAATTTAAAAAAAAATAATTTAATTTGAAAATAATTAAATTTAATTTGAATATAATTTAATTTAATTTCAAAATAATTTAATTTAATTTTATTTGAAAATAATTAAATTTAATTATTTTTAAAAATAATTTAATTTAATTTGAAAATAATTAATTTTAATTTTAAAATAATTTAATTTTTTTTGAAAATAATTAAATTTAATTTGAAAATAATTTAATTTGAAAATAATTAAATTTAAAAATAATTTAATGTAATTTGAAAATAATTAATTTTAATTAAATTTAAAAATAATTAAATTTAATTTGAAAATAATTAAATTTAATTAAATTTAAAAAAAATTTAATTTAATTTGAAAATAATTTAATTTAATTGGAAAATATTTTAATTTAATTTGAAAATATTTAAATTTAATTAAATTTAAAAATAATTAAATTTAATTTGAAAATAATTTAATTTGAAAATAATTAAATTTAAAAATAATTTAATGTAATTTGAAAATAATTAGATTTAATTAAATTTAAAAATAATTTAATTTATTTTATTTTAAAACTAATTTAATTTGATTTGAAAATATTTAAATTTAATTTGAAAATAATTTAATTTAATTTGAAAATAATTTAATTTAATTTAATTTAAAAAAAATTTAATTTGAAAATAATTTAATTAAATTTGAAAATAATTTAAATTAATTAAATTTGAAAATAATTTAATTTAATTTGAAAATAATTAAATTTAAAAATAATTTAATTTCATTTAAAAATAATTAATTTAAAAAATAATTTAATTTAATTTGATAATAATTAAATTTAATTAAATTTAAAAATAATTTTATTTAATTTGAAAATAATTTAATTTACTTTGAAAATAATTAAACTTAATTAAATTTAGAAATTATTGAATTTAATTTGAAAATAATTTAATTTTATTTTGAAAATAATTAAATTTAATTAAATTTAAAAGTAATTTAATTTAATTTGAAAATAATTTAATTTAATTTGAAAATAATTAAATTTTATTAAATTTAAAAATATTTTAATTTAATTTGAAAATAATTTAACTTAATTTGAAAATGTTTTAATTTAATTAAATTTGAAAATAATTAATTTTAATTTGAAAATAATTTAATTTAAAAATAATCTAATTTGTGAATAATTAAATTTAAAAATAATTTAATTTAATTTGAAAATAATTAAATTTAAATTGAAAATAATTAAATTTAATTTGAAAATAATTAAATGTATTTAAATTTAAAAATAATTTAATTTATTTTGAAAATAATTTAATTTAATTTAAAAATAATTTAATTTAATTTGAAAATAATTAGATTTAATTAAATTTAAAAATAATTTTATTTATTTTATTTTAAAACTAATTTAATTTGATTTGAAAATAATTAAATTTAATTTGAAAATAATTGAATTTAATTAAATTTAAAAATAATTTAATTTAATTTGAGAATAATTTAAATTAATTTGAAAATAATTTAATTTAATTTGAAAATAATTAAATTTATTTAAATTTAAAAATAATTTAATTTAATTTAAAAATAATTTAATTTAATTTGAAAATAATTAAATTTAATTTGCAAATAATTTAATTTAAAAATAAATAAATTTAATTTAAAAATAATTTAATTTAATTTGAAAATAATTAAATTTAAAAATAATTTAATTTAAGTTGAAAATAATTAAAGTTATTTAAATTTAAAAATAAATTAATTTAATTTGAAAATAATTACATTTTAATTACATTTAAAAATAATTTAATTAAAAAATTATTTAATTTAAATTGAAAATAATTAAATTTAATTTGAAAATAATTTAATTTAATTTGAGAATAATTTAATTTAATATGAAAATAATTTAATTTAATTTGAAAATAATTAAATTTACTTAAATTTAAAAATAATTTAATTTATTTTGAAAATAATTTAATTTAATTTAAAAATAATTTAATTCAATTTGAAAATAATTAGATTTAATTAAATTTAAAAATAATTTATTTTATTTTATTTTAAAAATAATTCAATTTGATTTGAAAATAATTAAATTTAATTTGAAAATAATTTAATTTAATTAAATTTAAAAATAATTTAATTTATTTTGAGAATGATTTAATTTACTTTGGAAATAATTTAATTTAATTTGAAAATAATTTAATTTAATTTGACAATAATTAAATTTATTTAAATTTAAAAATAATTTAATTTATTTTGAAAATAATTTAATTTAATTTAAAAATAATTTAATTTAATTTGAAAATTATTAGATTTTATTAAATTTAAAAATAATTTAATTTATTTTATTTTAAAACTATAATAATATTTAAATATTCAAATAATAATTAAATTTAAATTGAAAATAATTTAATTTAATTTGAAAATAATTTAATTTATTTTATTTTAAAAATAATTTAATTTGATTTGAAAATAATTAAATTTAATTTGAGAATAATTGAATTTATTTAAATTTAAAAATAATTTAACTTAATTTGAGAATAATTTAATTTCATTTGAAAATAATTTAATTTAATTAGAAAATAATTTAATTTAAATTGAAAATAATTAAATTTATTTAAATTTAAAAATAATTTAATTTATTTTGAAAATAATTTAATTTAATTAAAAAATAATTAAATTTAATTTGAGAATAATTGAATTTATTTAAATTTAAAAATAATTTAACTTATTTGAGAATAATTTAATTTCATTTGAAAATAATTTAATTTAATTAGAAAATAATTTAATTTAAATTGAAAATAATTAAATTTATTTAAATTTAAAAATAATTTAATTTATTTTGAAAATAATTTAATTTAATTAAAAAATAATTAAATTTAATTTGAAAATAATTAGATTTAATTAAATTTAAAAATAATTTAATTTATTTTATTTTAAAACTAATTTATTTTGATTTGAAAATAATTAAATTTAATTTGAAAATAATTGAATTTAATTAAATTTAAAAATAATTTAATTTAATTTGAGAATAATTTAATTTAATTTGAAAATAATTTAATTTAATTTGGAAATATTTAAATTTATTTAAATTTAAAAATAATTTAATTTAATTTAAAAATAATTTAATTTAATTTGAAAATTATTAAATTTAAAAATAATTTAATTCAAGTTGAAAATAATTAAAGTTATTTAAATTTAAAAATAAATTAATTTAATTTGAAAATAATTACATTTTAATTACATTTAAAAATAATTTAATTAAAAAATTATTTAATTTAATTTGAAAATAATTAAATTTAATTTGAAAATAATTTAATATAATTTGAGAATAATTTAATTTAATTTGAAAATAATTTAATTTGAAAATAATTTGATTTAATTTGAAAATAATTAAAGTTACTTAAATTTAAAAATAATTTAATTTATTTTGAAAATAATATAATTTAATTTAAAAATAATTTAATTTAATTTGAAAATAATTAGATTTAATTAAATTTGAAAAAAATTTAATTTATTTTATTTTAAAAATAATTTAATTTGATTTGAAAATAATTAAATTTAATTTGAAAATAATTAAATTTATTTAAATTTAAAAATAATTTAATTTATTTTGAGAATGATTTAATTTAATTTGAAAATAATTTAATTTAATTTGAAAATAATTAAATTTATTAAAATTTAAAAATAATTTAATTAAATTTAAAAATATTTTAATTTAATTTGAAAATAATGAAATTTAATTAAATTTAAAAATAATTTGATTAAATTTGAAAATAATTTAATTTAATTTGAAAATAATTTACTTTAATTTGCAAATAATTTAATTTAATTAAATTTAAAAATAAATAAATTTAATTTAAAAATAATTTAATTTAATTTAAAAATAATTAAATTTAAAAATAATTTAATTTAAGTTGAAAATAATTAAATTTATTTAAATTTAAAAATAATTTAATTTAATTTTAAAATAATTAAATTTAATTACATTTAAAAATAATTTATTTAAAAAATAATTTAATTTAATTTGAAAATAATTAAATTTAATTTGAAAATAATTTAATTTAATTTGAGAATAATTAAATTTAATTTGAAAATAATTTAATATAATTTGAAAATAATTTAATTTAATTGTAAAATAATTTAATTTTATTTGAAAATATTTAAATTTAATTAAATTTAAAAATGATTTAATTTAATTTGAAAATAATTAAATTTAATTTGAAAATAATTTAATTTAATTTGAAAATTATTTAATTTAATTTGAAAATAATTTAATTTAATTTAAAAATAATTAAATTTAATTATTTCTAAAAATAATTTAATTTAATTTGAAAATAATTTATTTTAATTTTAAAATAATTTAATTTTTTTTGAAAATAATTAAATTTAATTTGAAAATAATTAAATTTAAAAATAATTTCATTTAATTTGAAAATAATTTATTTTATTTTAAAAATAATTAAATTTAATAAAATCTAAAAATATTTCAAATTAATTTGAAAAGAATTTAAAATTTAATTTGAAAATAATTTAATTTAATTTAAAAATAATTTAATTTAATTTGAAAATAATTTAATTAAATTTGAAAATAATTTAATTTAATTAAATTTGAAAATAATTTAATTTAATTTAATTTGAAAATAATTTTATTTAATTTGAAAATAATTAAATTTAAAAATAATTTAATTTAATTTGAAATAAATTAAATTTATTTAAATTAAAAAATAATTTAATTTAATTTGAAAATAATTAAATTCAATTAAAATTAAAAATAATTTGATTAAATTTGAAAATAATTTAATATAATTTAAAAATAATTTATTTTAATTTGAAAATAATTTAATTTAATTTGAAAATAATTTAATTTAATTTAAAAATAATTTAATTTATTAAAATTTACAAATAATTTAATTTATTTTGAAAGTAATTAAATTTAAAAATAATCTAATTTATTTTCAAAATAAATAAATTTATTTTTAAAATAATTTAATTTAATTTGAAAATAATTAAATTTAATTAAATTTTAAAATAAATTAATTTAATTTGAAAATAATTAAATTTAATTTGAAAATAATTAAATTTTATTAAATTTAAAAATTTAATTTAATTTGAAAATAATTTAATTTAATTTGAAAATAATTTAATTTAATTTAAAAATAATTTAATTTTATTATATTTAAAAATAATTTAATTTAATATAAGAATAATTTAATTTATTTTGAAAATAATTTAATTTAATTTGAAAATAATTAAATTCAATTAAAATTAAAAATAATTTGATTAAATTTGAAAATAATTTAATATAATTTGAAAATAATTTATTTTAATTTGAAAATAATTTAATTTAATTTGAAAATAATTTAATTTAATTTAAAAATAATTTAATTTATTAAAATTTACAAATAATTTAATTTATTTTGAAAGTAATTAAATTTAAAAATAATCTAATTTATTTTCAAAATAAATAAATTTATTTTTAAAATAATTTAGTTTAATTTGAAAATAATTAAATTTAATTAAATTTCAAAATAAATTAATTTAATTTGAAAATAATTAAATTTAATTTGAAAATAATTAAATTTTATTAAATTTAAAAATTTAATTTAATTTGAAAATAATTTAATTTAATTTGAAAATAATTTAATTTAATTTAAAAATAATTTAATTTTATTATATTTAAAAATAATTTAATTTAATATAAGAATAATTTAATTTATTTTGAAAATAATTTAATTTAATTTGAAAATAATTAAATTTAATTAAATTTAAAAATAATTTAATTTAATTTAAAAATAATTAAATTTAATTAAATTTAAAAATAATTTGATTAAATTTGAAAATAATTAATTTAATTTGATAATAATTTTTTTTTTTTTAAATAATTAAATTTAAAAAAATTAAAAAATAATTTAAATAAATTTGAAAATAATTTAATTTAATTTAAAAATAATTTAATTTATTAAAATTTACAAATAATTTAATTTATTTTAAAAGTAATTAAATTTAAAAATAATCTAATTTACTTATAAAATAATTTGATTTATTTTGAAAATAATTTATTTTAATTTGAAGATAATTAAATTTAATTAAATTTGAAAATAAATTAATTTAATTTGATAATTTTTAAATTTAATTTGAAAATAATTGAATTTAATTTGAAAATAATTAAATTTAATTAAATTTAAAAATAATTGAATTTAATTTAAAATTAATTTAATTTAATTTGAAAATAATTTAATTTAATCTGAAAATAATTGAATTTAATTATATTTAAAAATAATTTAATTTAATTTGAAAAGAATTTAATTTAATTTGAAAATAATTTAATTTAATTTAAAAATAATTTAATTTAATTTGAAAATAATTTAATTTAATTAAATTTGAAAATAATTTAATTTAATTTAATTTAATTTGAAAATAATTTAATTTAATTTGAAAATAATTAAATTTAAAAATAATTTAATTTATTTTTGAAATAAATTAAATTTATTTAAATTAAAAAATAATAAAATTTAATTTGAAAATAATTAAATTTAATTAAAATTAATAATAATTTGATTAAATTTGAAAATAATTTAATTTATCTAGAAAATAATTTATTTTAATTTGAAAATAATTAAATTTAATTAAATTTAAAAATATTTTAATTTAATTTGAAAATAATTAAATTTAATTAAATTTAAAATTAATTTCATTAAATTGGAAAATAAATAATTTAATTTGAAAATAATTTTTTTTTTAAATAATTATATTTAAAAAAATTAAAAAATAATTTAAATTAATTTGAAAATAATTTAATTTAATTTAAAAATAATTTAATTTATTAAAATTTACAAATAATTTAATTTATTTTAAAAGTAATTAAATTTAAAAATAATCTAATTTACTTTCAAAATAATTTGATTTATTTTGAAAATAATTTATTTTAGTTTGAAAATAATTAAATTTAATTAAATTTAAAAATAAATTAATTTAATTTGATAATTTTTAAATTTAATTTGAAAATAATTAAATTAAATTTGAAAATAATTAAATTTAATTAAATTTAAAAATAATTTAATTTAATTTAAAATTAATTTAATTTAATTTGAAAATAATTTAATTTAATCTGAAAATAATTTAATTTAATTATATTTAAAAATAATTTAATTTAATTTAAGAATAATTTAATTTATTTTGAAAATAATTTAATTTGAAAATAAATTAAATTATTCTGAAAATAAATGAATTTAATTATATTTAAAAATAATTTAATTTAATTTAAGAATAATTTAATTTATTTTGAAAATAATTTAATTTAATTTGAAAATAATTAAATATAATTAAATTTAAAAATAATTTAATTTGTTCTGAAAATAATTAAATTTAAAAATAATTTAATTTACTTTGAAAATAATTTAATTTAATTTGAAAATAATTAAATTTAAAATTAATTTCATTAAATTTGAAAATAAATAATTTAATTTGAAAATAATTTTTTTTTTAAATAATTATATTTAAAAAAATTAAAAAATAATTTAAATTAATTTGAAAATAATTTAATTTAATTTAAAAATAATTTAATTTATTAAAATTTACAAATAATTTAATTTATTTTAAAAGTAATTAAATTTAAAAATAATCTAATTTACTTTCAAACTAATTTGATTTATTTTGAAAATAATTTATTTTAGTTTGAAAATAATTAAATTTAATTAAATTTAAAAATAAATTAATTTAATTTGATAATTTTTAAATTTAATTTGAAAATAATTAAATTTAATTTGAAAATAATTAAATTTAATTAAATTTAAAAATAATTTAATTTAATTTAAAATTTATTTAATTTAATTTGAAAATAATTTAATTTAATCTGAAAATAATTGAATTTAATTATATTTAAAAATAATTTAATTTAATTTAAGAATAATTTAATTTATTTTGAAAATAATTTAATTTAATTTGAAAATAATTAAATTTAAAAATAATTTAATTTGTTCTGAAAATAATTAAATTTAAAAATAATTTAATTTACTTTGAAAATAATTTAATTTAATTTGAAAATAATTAAATTTAATTATATTTAAAAATAATTTAATTTAATTTAAAATTAATTTAATTTAATTTGAAAATGTTTTAATTTAATTAAATTTGAAAATAATTAATTTTAATTTGAAAATAATTTAATTTAATATGAAAATAATTAAATTTAATTAATTTTAAAAATTATTTAATTCAATTTGAAAATAATTAAATTTAATTTGAAAATAATTTAATTTAAATTGAAAATAATTAAATTTAATTAAATTTAAAAATAATTTAATTTAATTTCAAAATAATTTAATTTAATTTCAAAATAATTTAATTTAATTTCAAAATAATTTAATTTAATTTGAAAATAATTAAATTTATTTTAATCTAAAAAAAGTTTAATTTATTTTGAAAATAATTAAATTTAAAAATAATTTAATTTACTTTGAAAATAATTTAATTTAATTTGAAAATAATTTAATTTATTTCGAAAATAATTAAATTTAATTAAATTTAAAAATAATTTAATTTAATTTGAAAATAATTTAATTTAGTTTGAAAATGTTTTAATTTAATTAAATTTGAAAATAATTAATTTTAATATGAAAATAATTTAATTTAATTTAAAAATAATTTATTTTAATTTGTGAATAATTAAATTTAAAAATAATTTAATTTAATTTGAAAATAATTTAATTTATTTAAATTTAAAAATAATTTTATTAAGTTTGAAAATATTTTAATTTAATTTTAAAATAATTTAATTTAATTTGAAAATTGAATTTACTTAAATTTAAAAATAATTTATTTTAATTTGAAAATAATTTAATTTAAATTGAAATTAATTTATTTTAATTTGAAAATAATTTAATTTATTTTATTTTAAAAATAATTTAAATTGATTTGAAAATAATTAAATTTAATTTATAAATAATTAAATTTACTTAAATTTAAAAATAATTTAATTTAATTTGAGAATAATTTAATTTAATTTGAAAATAATTTAATTTAATTTGAAAATAATTAAATTTATTTAAATTTAAAAATAATTTAATTTATTTTAAAAATAATTTAAATTAATTTGAAAATAATTAAATTTAATTAAATTTAAAAATAATTTGATTAAATTTGAAAATAATTTAATTTAATTTGAAAATAATTTACTTTAATTTGCAAATAATGTAATTTAATTAAATTTAAAAATAAATTTAATTTAAAAATAATTTAATTTAATTTGAAAATAATTAAATTTAAAAATAATTTAATTTGAGTTGAAAATGATTAAATTTATTTAAATTTAAAAATAATTTTTTTAATTTGAAAATAATTAAATTTAATTACATTTAAAAATAATTTAATTAAAAAATGATTTAATTTAATTTGAAAATAATTTATTTTAATTTTAAAATAATTGAATTTATTTTGAAAATAATTAAATTTAATTTGAAAATAATTAAATTTGAAACTAATTAAATTTAAAAATAATTTAATTTAATTTGAAATAATTAATTTTAATTAAATTTAAAAATAATTTAATTTGAAAATAATTTAATTTAATTTGAAAATGTTTTAATTTAATTTAATTTGAAAATAATTTATTTTAATTTTAAAATAATTTAATTTATTTTGAAAATAAATAATTAATTAAATTTAATTTGAAAATATTTAAATGTGAAAATAATTAAATTTAAAAATAATTTAATTTAATTTGAAATTATATAAATTTAATTAAATTTAAAAATAATTTAATTTAAAAATAATTTAATTTAATTTAATTTGAAAATAATTTAATTTAATTTGCAAATAATTAAATTTAATTAAATTTAAAAATAATTTAATTAAATTTGAAAAAAATTTAATTTAATTTGAAAACAATTTAATTTAATTTGAAAATAATTGAATTTAAATAAATTTAAAAATAATGTAATTATATTTAAAATAATTAAATTTAATATGAAAATAATTAAATTTAATTTGAAAATAATTTAATTTAATTTGAAAATATTTAAATTTAATTTAATTTTAAAATAATTTATTTTAATTAAATTTAAAAATAATTTCATTTAATTTGTGAATAACTTAATTTAATTTGAAAATAATTTAGTTAAATTTAAAAACAAGTTAATTTAATTTGAAAATAATTAAATTTAATTTGAAAATAATTTAATTTAATTTGAAAATAATTATATTTAATTAAATTTAAAAGTAATTTAATTTAATTTGAAAATAATTAAATTTAATTTCAAAATAATTTAATTTAATTTGAAAATAATTAAATTTAATTAAATTTAAAAATAATTTAATTTAATTTGCAAATAATTTAATTTAATTTGAAAATGTTTTAATTTAATTAAATTTGAAAATAATTAATTTTAATTTGAAAATAATTTAATCTAATTTAAAAATAATTTAATTTAATTTGTGAATAATTAAATTTAAAAATAATTTAATTTAATTTGAAAATAATTAAAATTATTTAAATTTAAAAATAATTTAATTTAATTTGAAAATAATTAAATTTAATTAAATTTTAAAATAATTTAATTTAAAAATAATTTAATTTAATTTGAAAATATTTTAATTTAATTTGAAAATATTTTAATTTAATTTGAAAATAATTAAATTAAATTGAATTTAAAAATAATTTTATTAGGTTTGAAAATAATTTAATTTAATTTTAAAATTGAATTTAATTAAATTTAAAAATAATTTATTTTAATATGAAATAAATTTAATTTAAATTGAAATTAATTTAATTTAGTTTGAAAATAATTTAATTTATTTTATTTTAAAAATAATTTAATTTGATTTGAAAATAATTAAATTTAATTTGAAAATAATTAAATTTAATTAAATTTAAAAATAATTTAATTTAATTTGAAAATAATTTATATTAATTTGAAAATAATTAAATTTATTTAAATTTAAAAATAATTTAATTTAATTTAAAAATAATTTAATTTGAAAATAATTAAATTTAATTAAATTTAAAAATAATTTGATTAAATTTGAAAATAATTTAATTTAATTTGAAAATAATTTACTTCAATTTGCAAATAATGTAATTTAATTAAATTTAAAAATAAATAAAATTAATTTAAAAATAATTTAATTTAATTTGAAAATAATTAAATTTAAAAATAATTTAATTTAAGTTGAAAATAATTAAATTTATTTAAATTTAAAAATAATTTAATTTAATTTGAAAATAATTAAATTTAATTACATTTAAAAATAATTTAATTAAAAATAATTTAATTTAATTTGAAAATAATTAAATTTAATTTGAAAATAATTTAATTTAATTAATTTTAAAAATAATTTAATTTAATTTGCAAATAATTTATTTTAATTTTAAAATAATTTAATTTATTTTGAAAATAATTAAATTTAATTTGAAAATAATTAAATGTGAAAATAATTAAATTTAAAAATAATTAATTTTAATTAAATTTAAAAATAATTTAATTTAATTTGAAAATAATTAAATTTAATTAAATTTAAAAATAATTTAATTTAAAAATAATTTAATTTAAAAATAATTTAATTTAATTTGCAAATAATTAAATTTAATTAAATTTAAAAGTAATTTAATTAAATTTAAAAAAAATTTAATTTAATTTGAAAACAATTTAATTTAATTTGAAAATAATTGAATTTAATTAAATTTAAAAATAATGTAATTATATTTAAAATAATTTAATTTAATATCAAAATAATTAAATTTAATTTGAAAATAATTTAATTCAATTTGAAAATAATTAAATTTAATTTAAATTTAAATTAATTTATTTTAATAAATTTAAAAATAATTTCATTTAATTTGTGAATAACTTAATTTAATTTGAAAATAATTTAGTTAAATTTAAAAATAATTTAATTTAATTTGAAAATAATTAAATTTAATTAAATTAAAAAAAAATTAATTTTATTTGAAAATAATTAAATTTAATTAAATTTAAAAATAATTTGATTAAATTTGAAAATAATTTAATTTAATTTGAAAATAATTTATTTTAATTTTTAAATAATTTAATTTAATCTGAAAATAATTTAATTTAATTTGAAAATAATTTAATTTATTTTATAATTAATTAAATTTAATTTGGAAATAATTTAATTTAAATTGAAAATAATTAAATATAATATAAATAAACTTAAAAAAAAATTAATTAAATTTAAAAATAATTGAATTGCACTAAATTTAAAAATAATTTAATTTAATTTGAAAAAAATTAAATTTAATTTGAAAATAATTTATTTTACGTTGAAAATAATTTAATTTAATTTGAAAATAATTAAATTTAATTAAATTTAAAAATATTTTAATTTAATTTGAAATTTAATTAAATTTAAAAATAATTGAATTTAATTTGAAAATAATTTAATTTAATTTTAAAATAATTTAATTTAATTTGAAAATAATTAAATTTAATTTGAAAATAATTTAATTTGAAAATCAAATTTAAAAATAATTTAATTTAATTTGAAAATAATTAAAATTATTTAAATTTAAAAATGATTTAATTTAATTTGAAAATAATTTAATTTAATTTGAAAACAATTTAATTTAATTTGAAAATAATTGAATTTAATTAAATTTAAACATAATGTAATTTAATTTAAAAATAATTTAATTTAATATAAAAATAATTTAATTTAATTTGAAAATAATTTAATTTAATTTGAAAATAATTAAATTTAATTTAATTTAAAAATAATTTAATTTAATTTGAAAATAATTAAATTTAATTTGAAAATAATTTAATTTAATTAAATTTAAAAATAATTTAATTTAATTTGAGAATAATTTAATTTGAAAATAATTTAATTAAATTTAAAAATAAGTTAATTTAAAAATAATTTAATTTAATTAAATTTGAAAATAATTAAATTTAATTTGCAAATAATTAAATTTAATTAAGTTTAAAAATAATTTAATTAAATTTGAAAAAAATTTAATTTAATTTGAAAACAATTTAATTTAATTTGAAAATAATTTAATTTAATTAAATTTAAACATAATGTAATTTAATTTGAAAATAATTTAATTTAATTTGAAAATAATTTAATTTAATTTGAAAATAATTAAATTTAATTTGAAAATAATTTAATTCAATTTGAAAATAATTAAATTTAATTTAAATTTAATTTAATTTATTTTAATTAAATTTAAAAATAATTTCATTTAATTTGTGAATAACTTAATTTAATTTGAAAATAATTTAGTTAAATTTAAAAATAATTTAATTAAATTTGAAAATAATTAAATTTAATTTGAAAAGAATTTAATTTAATTTGAAAATAATTTATTTAATTTGTAAATAATTAAATTTAAAAATAATTTAATTTAATTTGAAAATAATTTAATTTAATTTTAAAATAATTTAATTTAATTTGAAAATAATTAAATTTAATTTGAAAATAATTAAATTTAAAAATAATTTAATTTAATTTGAAAAAAATTAATTTTAATTAAATTTAAAAATAATTTAATTTAATTTGAAAATAATTAAATATAATTAAATTTAAAAATAATTTAATTTAATTTAAAAATAATTAAACTTAATTTGAAAATAATTTAATTTATTTAAATTAAAAAAAGATTTAATTTAATTTGAAAATAATTTAATTTAATTTGAAAACAATTTAATTTAATTTGAAACTAATTGAATTTAATTAAATTTAAACATAATGTAATTTAATTTGAAAATAATTTAATTTAATTTGAAAATAATTTAATTTAATTTGAAAATAATTAAATTTAATTTAATTTAAAAATAATTTAATTTAATTTGAAAATAATTAAATTTAATTTGAAAATAATTTAATTTAATTAAATTTAAAAATAATTTAATTTAATTTGAGAATAATTTAATTAAATTTAAAAATAATTTAATTTAATTTGAAAATAATTTAATTTAATTTGATTGAAATGATTAAATTTAATTAAATTTGAAAATAATTAAATTTAATTTGAAAATAATTTATTTTAATTTGAAAATAATTAAATTTAATTAAATTTAAATATAATTTAATTTAATTTAAAATTTAATTAAATTTAAAAATAATGTAATTTAGTTTGAAAATAATTTAATTTAATTTAAAAATAATTTAATTTAATTTGAAAATAATTAAATTTAATTAAATTTAAAAATAATTTAATTTATTTTGAAAATAATTTAATTTAATTTAAAAATAATTTAATTTAATTTGAAAATAATTAAATTGAATTAAATTTAAAAATAATTTGATTAAATTTGAAAATAATTCAATTTAATTTGAAAATAATTTACTTTAATTTGCAAATAATTCAATTTAATTAAATTAAAAAAAAAATTAATTTAATTTAAAAATAATTTAATTTAATTTGAAAATAATTTAATTTAAGTTGAAAATAATTAAATTTATTTAAATTTAAAAATAATTTAATTTAATTTGAAAACAATTAAATTTAATTACATTTAAAAATAATTTAATTAAAAAATAATTTAATTTAATTTGAAAATAATTAAATTTATATTGAAAATAATTTAATTTAATTTAAGAATATTTAAATTTAATTACATTTAAAAGTAATTTAATTTAATTTGAAAATAATTAAATTTAATTTAAAAATAATTTAATTTAATTTGAAAATAATTCAATTTAATTTGAAAATAATTTAATTTAAATTAAAAATATTTTAATTTAATTTAAAAATAATTTAATTTAATTTGAAAATAAATTAATTTAATTTGAAAATAATTTAATTTAATTTTAAAATAATTTAATATTATTTGAAAATAACTTAATTTAATTTGAAAATATTTTAATTTAATTTGAAAATAATTAAATTTAATTTAAAATTAATTAAATTTAATTTGAAAATAATTTAATTTAATTTGAAAATAATTAAATATAAATAAACTTAAAATCAATTTAATTTAATTTAAAAATAATTTAATTGTATAAAATTTAGAAATAATTCATTTTAATTTGAAAATATTTAAATTTAATTTGCAAATAATTTAATTTAATTTGGAAAAAATTTAATTTATTTTGAAAATAATTTAATTTAATTTGAAAATAATTTAATTTAATTTTAAAATAATTTAATTTAATTTGAAAATAATTAAATATAAATAAACTTAAAAATAATTTAATTTAATTTAAAAATAATTTAATTGTATAAAATTTAGAAATAATTTAATTTAATTTGAAAATATTTAAATTTAATTTGAAAATAATTTAATTTAATTTAGAAATAATCTAATTTGAAAATATTTTAATTTAATTTGAAAAGAATTTAATTTAATTTTAAAACAATTTAATTTAATTTGAAACTAATTAAATTTAATTTGAAAATAATTTAATTCGAAAATAATTAAATTTAAAAATAATTTAATTTAATTTGAAAATAATTAATTTTAATTAAATTTAAAAATAATTTAATTTATTTTGAAAATAATTAAATTTAATTACATTTAATAATAATTTTATTAAAAAATAATTAAATTTAATTTGAAAATAATTAAATTTAATTTGAAAATAATTTAATTTAATTTGAGAATAATTTAATTTAATTTGGAAATAATTTAATTTAATTTGAAAATGATTTAATTTAATTTGAAGATAATTTAATTTAATTTGAAAATAATTTAATTCAAAAATATTTAAATTTAAGAATAATTTAATTTAATTTGAAAATAATTTAATTTAATCTTAAAATAATTTAATTTAATTTGAAAATAATTTAATTCGAAAATAATTAAATTTAAGAATAATTAAATATAATTTGAAAATAATTTAATTTAATTTTAAAATAATTTAATTTAATTTGAAAATAATTAAATTTAATTTGAAAATAATTTAATTCAATTTGAAAATAATTAAATTTAATTTAAATTTAATTTAATTTATTTTAATTAAATTTAAAAATAATTTCATTTAATTTGTGAATAACTTAATTTAATTTGAAAATAATTTAGTTAAATTTAAAAATAATTTAATTAAATTTGAAAATAATTAAATTTAATTTGAAAAGAATTTAATTTAATTTGAAAATAATTTATTTAATTTGTAAATAATTAAATTTAAAAATAATTTAATTTAATTTGAAAATAATTTAATTTAATTTTAAAATAATTTAATTTAATTTGAAAATAATTAAATTTAATTTGAAAATAATTAAATTTAAAAATAATTTAATTTGAAAAAAATTAATTTTAATTAAATTTAAAAATAATTTAATTTAATTTGAAAATAATTAAATATAATTAAATTTAAAAATAATTTAATTTAATTTAAAAATAATTTAATTTAATTTGATAATAATTAAATTTATTTAAATTAAAAAAAGATTTAATTTAATTTGAAAATAATTTAATTTAATTTGAAAACAATTTAATTTAATTTGAAACTAATTGAATTTAATTAAATTTAAACATAATGTAATTTAATTTGGAAATAATTTAATTTAATTTAAAAATAATTAAATTTAATTTAATTTAAAAATAATTTAATTTAATTTGAAAATAATTAAATTAAATTTGAAAATAATTTAATTTAATTAAATTTAAAAATAATTTAATTTAATTTGAGAATAATTTAATTTGAAAATAATTTAATTAAATTTAAAAATAATTTAATTTAATTTGAAAATAATTTAATTTAATTTGATTGAAATGATTAAGTTTAATTAAATTTGAAAATAATTAAATTTAATTTGAATATAATTTATTTTAATTTGAAAATAATTAAATTTAATTAAATTTAAATATAATTTAATTTAATTTAAAATTTAATTAAATTTAAAAATAATTTAATTTAGTTTGAAAATAATTTAATTTAATTTAAAAATAATTTAATTTAATTTGAAAATAATTAAATTTAATTAAATTTAAAAATAATTTAATTTATTTTGAAAATAATTTAATTTAATTTAAAAATAATTTAATTTAATTTGAAAATAATTAAATTGAATTAAATTTAAAAATAATTTGATTAAATTTGAAAATAATTTAATTTAATTTGAAAATAATTTACTTTAATTTGCAAATAATTCAATTTAATTAAATTAAAAAAAAAATTAATTTAATTTAAAAATAATTTAATTTGATTTGAAAATAATTTAATTTAAGTTGAAAATAATTAAATTTATTTAAATTTAAAAATAATTTAATTTAATTTGAAAACAATTCAATTTAATTACATTTAAAAATAATTTAATTAAAAAATAATTTAATTTAATTTGAAAATAATTAAATTTATATTGAAAATAATTTAATTTAATTTAAGAATATTTAAATTTAATTACATTTAAAAGTAATTTAATTTAATTTGAAGATAATTAAATTTAATTTGAAAATAATTTAATTTAATTTGAAAATAATTCAATTTAATTTGAAAATAATTTAATTTAAATTAAAAATATTTTAATTTAATTTAAAAATAATTTAATTTAATTTGAAAATAAATTAATTTAATTTTAAAATAATTTAATTTAATTTGAAAATAATTTAATTTAATTTGAAAATAATTTAATTTAGTTTAACTTAAAAATAATGTAATTTAATTTGATAATAATTAAATTTAATTAAATTTAAAAATAATTTGATAAATTTGAAAATAATTTAATTTAATTTGAAAATAATTAAATTTAAAAATAATTTAATTTAAGTTGAAAATAATTAAATTTATTAAAATTTAAAAATAATTTAATTTAATTTAAAAATAATTGAATTTAATTACATTTGATAATAATTTAATTACAAAATAATTTAATTTATTTTGAAAATAATTAAATTTAATTTGAAAATAATTTAATTTAATTTGAGAATAATTTAATTTAATTTGAAAATAATTTAATATAATTTGAAAATAATTTATTTTAATTTTAAAATATTTTAATTTAATTTGAAAATATTTAAAGTTAATTAAATTTAAAAATAATTTAATTTAATTTGAAAATAATTAAATTCAATTACATTTAAAAATAATTTAATTAAAAAATAATTTAATTTAATTTGAAAATAATTAAAATTAATTTGAAAATAATTAAATTTAATTAAATTTAAAAACAATTAAATTTAATTTAAAAATAATTTATTTTAATTTAAAAATAATTAAATTTAATTTAATTTAAAAATAATTTAATTTAATTTAAAAATAATTTAATTTAATTTAAAAATAATATAATTTAATTTAATATAAAAATAATTTAATTTAGTTTGAAAATAATTTAATTTAATTTAAAAATAATTTAATTTAATTAAATTTGAAAATAATTTAATTATATTTAATTTAAAAATAATTTAATTTAATTTGAAAATAATTAAATTTAAAAATAATTTAATTTAATTTGAAAATAATTAAATTTAATTAATTTAAATAATAATTCAAATTAATTTGAAAATAATTAAATTTAATTAAAATTAAAAATAATTTGAATAAATTTGAAAATAATTTAATTTACTTTGAAAATATATTATTTTAATTTGCAAATAATTTAATTTAATTTGAAAATAATTTAATTTAATTTGAAAATAATTTAATTTATTAAAATTTAAAAATAATTTAATTTATTTTAAAAGTAATTAAATTTAAAAATATTCTAATTTAATTTGAAAATAATTAAATTTAATTAGAAAATAATTAAATTTAAAAATAATTTAAGTTAATTTGTAAATAATTTAATTTAATTTGAAAATAATTTGATTTATTTTGAAAATAATTGAATTTAATTAAATTTAAAAATAATTTAATTTGAAAATAATTTAATTTAATTTAAGAATAATTTAATTTAATTTGAAAATAATGTAATTTAATTTGAATATAATTAAATTTAATTAAATTTAAAAATAAATAAATTTAATTTCAAAATAATTTATTTTAATTTAAAAATAATTAAATTTAATTCGAAAATATTTTATTTCAATTTAAAATAATTAAATTTAATTAAATTTAAAAATAATTTAATTTCATTTGAAAATAATTCAATTTAATTTGAAAATAATTTAATTTAAAAATAATTTAATTTAATTTGAAAATAATTTAATTTGAAAATAATTTAATTTATTAAATTTGAAAATAATTTAATTTAATTACATTTGAAAATAATTTAATTTAATTTGAAAATAATTAAATTGAAAAATAATTTAATTTATTTTGAAAATAATTAAATTTAATTAATTTAAAAAATAATTTAACTTAATTTGAAAATAATTAAATTTTATTAAAATTAAAAATAATTTTATTAAATTTGTAAATAATTTAATTTAATTTGAAAATAATATATTTTAATTTGCAAATAATTTAATTTAATTTGAAATTAATTTAATTTAATTTGAAAATAATTTAATTTAATTTGAAAATATTATAATTTAATTAAATTTGAAAATAATTTAATTTAATTTGAAAATATTTTAATTTAATTTAATTTGAAAATAATTAAATTTAAAAATAATTTATTTTAATTTTAAAATAATTAATTTTAATTAAATTAAAAAATAATTTAATTTAATTTGAAAATAATTAAATTTAATTAAAATTAAAAATAATTTGATTAAATTTGAAAATAATTTAATTTAATTTTAAAATAATTGAATTTAATTAAATTTAAAAATAATTTAATTTGAAAATAATTTGATTTAATTAAATTTGAAAAAAATTTAATTTAATTTGAAAATAATTTAATTTAATATGAAAATAATTTACTTTATTAAAATTTAAAAATAATTTAATTTATTTTGAAAGTAATTAAATTTAAAAATAATCTAATTTACTTTGAAAATAATTTGATTTAGTTTGATAATAATTTAATTTATAATAATTTAATTTATAATAATTTAATTTGAAAATAATTGAATTTAATTGTTCCGTCGTTAAATTATTTTTGATATTGTTCTAGTGTTAATGTATTTGTTAATGTATTTTAATGTGATTGATTTTTTTTGTACCTAAAGGAGCAGTTATTAAAAGTGTCAAAGCGATAACCAGTGTTCTCAACTTAATTATTCCATTCACTTAATTTTTTTGCCAGCATTAAAGATTTTTTTGGTGCAAATATAAGTTTTAATTTGTACGTAACATCAAAGCACGCGGTAAACCAATCGCGAGACCTCACATTGGTCCTTCGAGCCGGATTGCTTAAAATTACGTAGCTTTCCAGTGTTAATTTTTATTATTACATTTGAGTCAGTGCGTACTCATCGTGTAAGGAATTAAGTGAAACATACATTTTTTCATCATCGCTCAGTGCACATGGTCACCATCAATTATTGAAATTTCGTCATCTGTTCCTGATCAACAACCATCACTTGTTGAAACTGCATCGTCTGTGCCTGTGCAGCGCCCAGTATCCAGCATCATTATTTGGTTCTGTAATTATCTTCCAGTTGGTCAATTAAGTCGATTGGCTAACGGTAATGGATATATTCGGTTTTACGGGTCTGTCTTGAAAATATGTTTGTGTACTTTTACCTGTTGTAACTGTTGTTAAGTCTTTGGCACTCTTTTATTAAGCTCCGCAAGTAAAAATTAAGCCTCTACGTTGTTTTTGTTGAATTTTTTTTTGACATTTTTAAGATTGCAGACAGTATATGTGAACGCAATTATTTGGATGTTGCCACGTTTATTCTTGCCCGTTTATATCAAAGAGGATCCGATCCTGTTTGCTTTTATATGAAAAACTAACTATGGCAGCATATATATTAATTTAAGCGTCGTATTGAATTTGCATTCATATTTCAACCAGATTTCAACGAACAGCTACGGTACAATGTCTCGTGTGGATTTTATTGGTGGTTTTACCTTGGTTAGATTAGGTTGTCCGCCGTGAAGCGGGAAGATAAATCAAGGCAACATAAGCGCGGCAGCGCGAACTCTCGGTCCAATGTAGGACAAAGTGGCAAGGGCCGTTGGTTTAACCCTGGTTAGAGTAGGTTGCCCGCCGCGAAGCGGGAAGATATATCAAGACAACATACGCGCGGCAGCGCGAACTCTCGATCCAATATAGGACAAAGTGACAAGAACCGTTGGTTTTACCTGGGCTAGATTAGGTTGTCCGCCGCGAAGCGGAAAGATAAATCAAGACAACATACCCGCGGCAGCGCAAACTCTCGGTCCAATGTATGGTTTTATGTTTTTTTTTTTTAATTTCAAAATTTAATTTGTATTTTCCAGATGGAGGATCTGGCGATTTTTTTAAATTTAATTTGATGAAAATCTTAATTTATTTACATTTTTCCCTGGATATATTACTGGTTTTCCTTTTTTTTATTTTTTTTTGATAATTAGAAAAAATAATAAACGTGGAAACATCTAGTTATTTGCGTTCGCGTCGACTATCTGTCACGTTGACAATGTTTACAACTATTTCAAGAAAAAACACGAATATTTATTGAACCAGATAACTTAGAAGCTTCATTTTTGCTTTCCGACCTTTGCGACCTTTTCGTTAATCCGTGACAAGGACGATTAATAAGTTACACCAGGTAAAAAGTCCATAACACTAAATTTCAATATACGGGTCTATTGAAATTCGATAAGTTCCACGATAATTTTATCCTATCATATTTTCACAATTTGTATTGCCAATATCTCGTTATATTTTTTCATTTTGTACTATTTTTTACTGATTTGCTTTAATTATTCTCATAATATGGCTAATAAAGAAATAAAAGAATTAACAAATAAGCGTGCCGATGCCAAACGATCTTTAAACGCGTATTCCAATTTTTTAAATAAATTCAATCCAGAATCTGATGTTCCTGTTCTTGAAAAAAGATTTCGTGCAATAGAGGAAGTTCGTAATAAATTCGTATCATATCAAGACAGGCTTGAAGGATTGCTCGACGAATCAGATGCCCTTTTTACACATCGCGAAGAGTTTGAAGACGCTTACTTCAGCGCCTTTGGTACTGCCACTAAACTTCTAGAGCAATACTCTAAAAATTATTCTCCACCGGCCATTACAACGGAATCATTAACTAATAATTCTACAGATTTATTGAATTTGACAAATCAAGCACATTTAGAAACTCCAACTCGCGACTCGGAATCCACTAATCCTAAACGGCAGGGGCAAAAACCCGTTAATGATAACAATGTACCTTCTCCACAAGAAAGTATACAAAATTTAGACGCTTTCAGTCAGCAACTTTTATTGTCTCAATTATCCAAATACTCGCTTGACAATTTTCATTTATCATCCTTGCGTACAATTCAGTTGCCAACTTTCAGTGGATCCGATGAAACTTGGTTAGGCTTTCATGATTTATTTAACTCGCTTGTTCACAAAGATCTTAAAATTCCTCCTGTCAAAAAAATATTCTACTTAAAAGGATGTTTAAAAGGTGAAGCAGCCGATATCATTTCAGCTATTGAATCTATGATGATCGAAATTCAGCTATGATGATCGAAAATATATACGTGATTGTCACATTAAAGCTCTTGTAGATATGCCATCCATATCAAAAGACCATTCTTTTCGTGCATTTTTAGATTGCCTTCAAAAACATCTACGCGCTCTTCAAGCGCTGGGAGAACCCATAAATTCGTGGGACTCCATATTAATTGTATTGTTACGGGAAAAGCTTGACTCTTCCGCTCGAGACCGATGGGAAGATTGCAGTAGTGGTATAGAGCACCCCACCTTAAATAACTTAATAGATTTTCTAAAAAGGCGTGCGCAGGTAGTAAACGCACCCGTAAAGCCTAATACTAATATTAGATTTAATATTCGTTCACAACAAACCTTTGCTGCTTCCACTGAGGAGCAGTCTTGTGTGTACTGTAATGAAACTAATCATCTAGTTTACAAATGCAGCAAATTTGCGCCGTTTTTTTTTGCGCCAAAACTCTCATGCCCGTTACGAGGCATCGAAAAGGGGTAGTTGGTATACTAATTGTCTAAAAAGGGACACAGAGCGTCCGTATGTTTCTCCCAATCCTGTCGAATTTGCAAACACAAATATCATACTCTTTTACATTTTGAAAAAACAAATAATTCTTCTAATAAGCCAGCAAACTCTCAAGTTTCTTCGCATTTTGTGTCTAATAATACTAGCTTGCAAACTCAAGTAAGCTCACATGCTCTACTGGCTATGCTCTATTGACATGATAAATCATCAAGGAAAAACTAAAACCATTCGTGTATTTTTAGAAGCAGGCTCTCAGGCACATTTCATAACTGAACAAATTGCAAATTTTTTAAATCTAATTAAAAAAACAGCTAATATTTATGTTACTGGAATTGATATAACCTCCACTAGCGTAAAGCATTCTGCTCGTGCGACATTGCAATCTCGATGCAATAATTACAGGGAATCTGCTGTATTTTTAATCGTACCTTAAATTAGTCAGGCGATTCCGTCTATCAATATTGATCAAGCAGGTCTCGACATACCTAAAAACATTAAATTAGCTGATCCCGAATTCTTTAAGTCTTCAAAGGTTTACGCTTTGATTGGCGTTAAATTATTTTATAAATTGCTTTTTGTAGGACAATTATCATTAAAAAATCACCCCAATGCAATTCTTAAAAAAACTCAGCTGGGTTGGGTTGTTGCTGGTGAAATCAGTACACATTCTCAACCTTCGCTCGTATCTTGCCATATTTCTATAGATTCAGATCCTCCTGATGTAAATTTGACCCGTCTTTGGGAGCTTGAAGAACTGTCAACAACTACTGTTTTATCCCCTGAGGAAAAGGCTTGTGAAGAGCATTACGCTCTTAACACAACGAGAAATACTGATGGAAGGTATGGAGTACGTTTACCATTTAATAATAAAAAATCTGGATTAGGTGAGTCGCATTCTGCTGCATTAAAACGCTTCTATGCGCTAGAGCGCAAATTTCAGCAGAAACCTGAGGTGCGACGTGATTATATTGCATTTTTAGATGAATATTTAGCATTGGGTCATATGTCTCTTGCAAAAGACCAAAATACCACTGATATAGGTTTCTTTCTTCCTCATCATACTGTGTTGAAGGAAGATAGTTTAACAACAAAAACTTGCGTTGCCTTTGATGGTTCAGCCAAAAGTTCAAGTGGCATTTCATTGAATGATACCCTAATGGTAGGTCCCAAATTACAGGACGATTTGTTCTGTATTCTTTCTCGATTTCGGTCTCATGCTTATGTGTTAACTGCTGATGCTGACAAAATGTATCACCAGGTTCGCGTTAACTCTGAAGATACTTAGTATCAAAAGGTTCTATCGACGAGATACTTCTGAACCTATTCAAATTTATATACTTGAAACTTCCACATATGTTACAGCTTGTGCGTCTTATTTAGTCATAAAAACATTATACCAACTTGCCAATGATGAGGAAAATAATTTTCCGATTGCAGCTCGAATATTGCGTAGAGACTTTTATGTAGATGATGTGCTCACAGGTGCACAAACAATTTCCGAGGCAATTATTCTACGCGATCTTATAGCTTTATTAAAAAAAGGTGGATTTTGCTTAATAAAATGGGCCTCAAATTATCCGTCTTTACTTATTGAGAATCAAGAGTATCCAAATAGCGCACATATGTCACTAGATCCTGATTCATCTATAAAGACTTTAGGTATTAGGTGGAACTGGCGAGAAGATTACTTCTTTTACGTTGTCAATCTCTCGCTTTCCAAAACTATTACAAAAAGGACTATCCTATCTCAAATTGCAAAGTTGTTTGATGCTCTTAGTCTCCTTGGTCCGATCATCGTGCATGCGAAAATTCTCATGCAGCTCCTGTGGAAGGCCGGAGTAGCGTGGGATGAATCTATTCTTATCGAGATTCATTCGTCTTGGACTGCTTATGTAGACCAGCTACCATTAATAGAAAATTTACGTTTTCCTAGCGGAATTGCCATACCTGGCCCAATTAAAGTACAGCTGCATGGATTTTGCGATGCTAGTGAAAAGGCTTATGGTGCCTGTTTGTACTTGCGTTCCATTTATGCTCAAGGGCAAGTGTATATACGTCTGATCTCTTCCAAGTCACGTGTTGCTCCTGTCAAACCTCTGTCATTACCGAGATTAGAGCCTCAGTATTACTTGCTCGTCTTTATCATACCATAAAGCCCACTATTTTGACAAAAATTCACGAATCATACATGTGGTCAGACTCGACAATTGTGTTACATTGGATAAATACGCCAGCTCATCACTTAAAAGCATTCTGATCGAATCGTGTATCGGAAGTTCAATCCATTACTGAATCGTGTCATTGGCGGCACGTTTTATCTCAAGACAATCCTGCAGATCTTATATCTCGAGGACAGCTTCCGTCGGAATTTATTGAAAGTTCCATTTGGAGTAACGGACCTTCATGGTTAACTCAGAAAAGCTCAGCATGGCCTAACGGAGTTCTTACTCCTATGGATGTTACAGAATTAAAACCCATTATTCCCAAAATTGCTTGCATGAAAATTGAAATTCAAAATCATAATATCATCGAAAAATACAGCTCCTTCGATAAGCTACATAGAGTTGTGGCATATATTCTGCGCTTTGTTCACAATACTAAGAAACTCAGCTCACAGCGTGAACTCGGTCCACTACTCACTCGTGAACTTACGTTAGCTCACGATTTGATTATACGATTAGTCCAGTCCAATTGCTTTAAAAAATAAATTGAATCAATCAAAAGTGGGGAGCCACTTTATCTAGCAAGTTATTTGCATTAAATATAATTATGAATGAAAACGGTATTTTACGTGTTGGAGGTAGGCTCGTTCATTCTTCTATTGCTGAAGAGCAGCGTCACCCGATTTTGTTACCTGCTCAACACCATGTGACTAAGCTGATTATAGAAGCTGACCATTCGCGACTTAAACATGCCGGTATGCAGGCAACTTTATCCTCGGTTCGTCAAACTTACTGGCCTCTAAATGGCCGCAGCATCACGCGTAGCTTAATTCGCAAATGCATAACCTGTTTCCGTGCGAAACCGCGCCTTGCCGATCACCCAATGGGAATTCTTCCCATCCAGCGAGTCACTTCGTCGCGACCCTTCTTGCGTGTTTTAGTTGACTATTGTGGACCCTTTCATATTAAAAAAAAGGTCATCGCAATCGCGGCCGCATAAAAGTTTACGTGGCAGTATACATATGCATGTGCACAAAGGCTGTTCATTTGGAGCTTGTCAGTGATCTTACCACTGAAGCCTTTATAGCCAGCCTCAAGCGGCTTTTTTCAAGACGAGGCGTAGCAGTAGAAATTCATTCGGATAATGCTACTAACTTTGTCGGAGCTAAAAGTGAGCTTAACCTATATTGCTCCCTGTTGAAAATAGGGCTAATACGTCCCTGTTAGTAGTTTTGGGACTAAAGAAGCAGTTATTAAAAGTGTCAAAGCGATAACCAGTGTTCTCAACTTAATTATTCCATTCACCTAATTCTTTTGCCAGTATTATAAGACTTTTTTGGTGCAAATATAAGTTTGAATTTACACGTAACATAAAAAGCTCGCGGTAAACCAATCGCGAGACCTCACATTAATTAAATTTAAAAATAATTTAATTTAATTTAAGAATAATCTAATTTAATAATAATTTAATTTAATTTTTAAAATAATTGAATTTAATTTGAAAATATTTAAATTTAAAAATAATTTAAAATAATTTGATAATAATTTAATTTAATTTGAAAATAATTAAATTTAATAAAATTTAAAAATGATTTTATTTAATTTCAAAATAATTTAATTTATTTTAAAAATAATTTAATTTAATTTGAAAATTAATAAATTCAATTTGAAAATAATTTAATTTAATTTGAAAATAATTTAATTTATTTTGGAAATAATTAAATTTAATTAATTTAAAAAATAATTTATTTTGAAAATTATTTAATTTAATTTGAAAATAATTTAATTTATATTGAAATTAATTAAATTTAATTAAATTTAAAAATAATTTAATTTAATTTGAAAATAAATTTATTTAATTTGGAAATAATTAAATTTAATTAAATTTAAAAATAATTGAATTTAATTAAATTTAAAAATAATTTAATTTAATTTGAAAATAATTAAATTTAATTTGAAAATAATTTAATTTATATTGAAATTAATTAAATTTAATTAAATTTAAAAATAATTTAATTTAATTTGAAAATAAATTAATTTAATTTGGAAATAATTAAATTTAATTAAATTTAAAAATAGTTGAATTTAATTAAATTTAAAAATAATATAATTTAATTTGAAAATAATTAAATTTAATTTGAAAATAATTTAATTTAATTTAAAAATGATTTAATTTAATTTGAAAATAATTTAATTTAATTTGAAATTAATTTAATTTAATTTGAAAATAATTTAATTTAATTTGAAAATAATTTAATTTAATTTGAAAATAATTTAATTTAATTTGAAAATAATTTAATTTAATTTAAAAATAATTTAATTTAATTTAAAAATAATTACATTTCGAAATAATTTAATTTAATTTGAAAATATTTTAATTTGAAATTAATTTAATTTAATTTGAAAATAATTTAATTTAATTTGAAAATAATTTAATTTAATTTAAAAATAATTTAATTTAATTTGAAAAGAATTTAATTTAATTTGAAAATAATTTAAATTAATTTGAAAATAATTTAATTCAATTTGAAAATAATTTAATTTAATTTGAAAATAATTACATTTAGAAATCATTTAATTTAATTTGATAATACTTTAATGTACTTTGAAAATAGTTTAATTTAATTAGAAAATAAATACATTTAGAAATATTTTAATTTAATTTGAAAATAATCAAATTCAATTAAATTTAAAAATAATTTAATTTAAAAATAATTAGATTTATTTAAATTTAAAAATAATTTAATGGAGAAATAATTTTTTTTTTTTGAAAATAATTTAATTTAATTTAAAAATAAAAAAATGTATTTAAATTTAAAAATAACGTAATTTAAAAATAATTTAATTTAATTTTAAAATAATTTAATTTAATTTGAAAATAATTAAATTTGAATAAATTTAAAAAAATTTCATTTCATTTGAAAATAATTTAATTTAATTTGAAAATATTTTAACATAATTTTAAAATAATACAATTTAATTTGAAAATAATTTAATTTAATTCGAAAATAATTTAATTTAATTTGAAAATAATTTAATTTAATTAAATTTAAAAATAATTTAATTTAATTTGAAAATAATTTAATTTAATTTGAAAATAATTGAATTTAGTTAAATTTAAAAATAATTTAATTTGAAAATAATTAAATTTAATTTGAAAATACTTTGATTTAATTTGAAAATAATTTTATTTAATTTGAAAATAATTAAGTTGAATTTGAAAATAATTTAATTTGAAAATAATTAAATTTAATTTGAAAATAATTTTATTTAATTTGAAAATAATTTAATTAAATTTGAAAATAATTGAATTTAATTTGAAAATAATTTAATTTAATTAAATTTCAAAATAATTTAATTTAATTTGAAAATAATTAAATTTAATTTGAAAATAATTTAATTTAATTTGAAAATAATTTAATTTAATTTGAAAATAATTTTATTTAATTTGAAAATAATTTAATTCAATTTGAAAATAATTTAATTTAATTTGAAAATAATTTAATTTAATTTGAAAATAATTTAATTTAATTTGAAAATAATTTAATTTATTTTGGAAATAATTAAATTTAATTAAATTAAAAAATAATTTATTTTGAAAATTATTTAATTTAATTTGAAAATAATTTAATTTATATTGAAATTAATTAAATTTAAATAAATTTAAAAATAATTTAATTTAATTTGAAAATAAATTAATTTAATTTGGAAATAATTAAATTTAATTAAATTTAAAAATAATTGAATTTAATTAAATTTAAAAATAATTTAATTTAATTTGAAAATAATTAAATTTAATTTGAAAATAATTTAATTTAATTTGAAAATAATTTAATTTAATTTGAAATTAATTTAATTTAATTTGAAAATAATTTAATTTATTTTGAAAATAATTTAATTTAATTTGAAAATAATTTAATTTAATTTGAAAATAATTTAATTAAATTTGAAAATAATTTAATTTAATTTAAAAATAATTTAATTCAATTTGAAAATAATTTAATTTAATTTAAAAATAATTACATTTAGAAATATTTTAATTTAATTTGAAAATAATTAAATTCAATTAAATTTAAAAAAAAATTAATTTCAAAATAATTAGATTTAAATTTAAAAATAATTTAATTAAGATGTAGAACCGATGTAGTTAAGTTATGTAGATCCCAAAAAAACTTTCTTAATGTAATTCAATGTCAGTCGAGGTGTTTGCCAGTGAAGTAGTTGTTTTTAAGAAAGTTTGTTAAAGAAAGATTATTATAAGTTCTATACGCAATGATGTTAACTTTGTTAACGATATGTATAAAACAATTTCCTAGAAATTATAATCTATGAAGATAAGATACAAATACTAATGTTTAAATTGATCGAAAAATCATAATCTTCTAACTCAACAAAATATATTTAAATAAATATATATATTAATAATTATTCATGGCTTCTTGGTCAATAAAGTTGAATAAAAATTCTTTAATATATTTACTTCGACCAATGTTATTGGTCAGCTAGTACAACAAGCGCCGCATATGGTTTTCCCCAAAAAATCTCAATACCTGGTTCAACTATAAATAGAATAATCTCAAATGCGATTAAATCAGTTTGCTGTGAAAAACACACCGGGTAAGTCGTATTTCATTTTATTTCTTGTTATAATTTGTTGTTAATGATAAAGCCATACTGATGAAGCCAAAAGGCCGAAACGCGTATATGGATGTTCATTAATTAATTGATAATTATTTTTTGTATTTGATCAGGATATTGTTATTTTTGGGAAAATCACAGGGTTATGTAGAACCCAAAAAAACTTTCTTAATGTAATTCAATGTCAGTCGAGGTGTTTGCCAGTGAAGTAGTTGTTTTTAAGAAAGTTTGTTAAAGAAAGATTATTATAAGTTCTATACGCAATGATGTTAACTTTGTTAACGATATGTATAAAACAATTTCCTAGAAATTATAATCTATGAAGATAAGATACAAACACTAATGTTTAAAATAATTAAGATTATTTTGAAAATAATTAAATTTATTCAAATTTAAAATTAATTTAATTTAATTTGAAATTAATTTAATTTGAAAATAATTTAAATTAATTTGAAAATAATTAACATTAAATAAATTTAAAAATAATTTAATTTAATTTGAAAATAATTAAATTTAAATAAATTTAAAAAAATTTCATTTTAATTTAAAATAATTTAATTTAAATTGAAAATAGTTTATATAATTTAAAAATAATTAAATTTCATTTGAACATAATTAAATTTAATTTATAAATAATTTAATTTAATTTGAAATTAAATAAATTTTAAAATAATTTAATTTATTTTGAAAATAATTAAATTGAATCAAATTTAAAATTAATTTAATTTAATTTGAAATTAATCTAATTTAATTAGAAAATAATTTAATTTAATTTGAAAATAATTAAATTTAATTAAATTTAAAAATAATTTAATTTAATTTGAAATTAAATAAATTTAAAAATAATTTAATTTAATTTGAAAATAATAAATTTAAAAATAATTTAATTTACTTTGAAAATAATTTAATTTAGTTTGAAAATAATTTTATTTAATTTGAAAATAATTAAATTTAATTAAATTTAAAAATATTTTAATTTAGAAATAATTTGATTGATTTTGAAAATAATTTAATTTAATTTGAAAATAATTAAATTTAAAAATAATTGAATTTGAAGATAATTAAATTTAATAAAATTTAAAACTAATTTAATACAATTTGAAAATATTTTAATTTATTTAAATTTAAAAATAATTTAATTTAATTTGAAAATAATTAAATTTAAAAATAATTTAATTTAAAAATAATTTAATTTAATTTGAAAATTATTTAAATTAGTTTGAAAATAATTTAATTTAATTTGAAAATAATTAAATTTAATAACATTTAAAAATAATTTAATTTAAAAATAATTTAATTTGATTTGAAAATAATTTAATTTAAAAATAATTTAATTTGATTTGAAAATAATTTAATTTAATTTGAAAATAATAAAATTTAAAAATAATTTAATTTAAAAATAATTAAATTTAATAAAATTTAAAAATAATTTAATTAAATTGGAAAATTATTTAATTTAATTTGAAAATAATTAAATTTAATTAAATTTAAAAATAATTTAAATAAATTTGAAAATAATTTAATTAAATTTGAAAATAATCAAATTTAAGTAAATTTAAAAATAATTTAATTTGAAAATAATTTAATTTAATAAAATTAAAAAATAATTTAATTTAATTGGAAAATTATTTAATTTAATAATAATTTAATTTAATTAAATTTAAAAATAATTTAATTTGCTGTAAAAATAATTTAATTTAGTTTGAAAATAATTTAATTTAATTTGAAAATAAATAAATTTAAAAATAATTTAATTTAATTTGAAAATAATAAATTTAAAAATAATTTAATTTATTTTAAAAATAATTTAACTTAGTTTGAAAATAATTTAATTTAATTTGAAAATAATTAAATTTAATTAAATTTAAAAATATTTTAATTTAGAAATAATTTAATTGAATTTGAAAATAATTTAATTTAATTTGAAAATATTTAAATTTAAAAATAATTGAATTTGAAAATAATTAAATTTAATAAAATTTAAAACTAATTTAATACAATTTGAAGATAATTTAATTTATTTAAATTTAAAAATAATTTAATTTAATTTGAAAATAATTTAATTTAATTTGAAAATAATTTAATTTAATAAAATTTAAAAATAATTTAATTTGAAAATAATTAAATTTAATAAAATTTAAAAATAATTTAATTTAAATGGAAATTTATTTAATTTAATTTGAAAATAATTAAATTTAATTAAATTTAAAAATAATTTAATTTAATTTGAAAATAATATAATTTAATTTGAAAATAATTTAATTTAATTTGAAATTAATTTAATTTAATTTGAAAATAATTAAATTTAAAAATAATTTAATTTAAAATTCATTTAATTTAGTTTGAAAATAGTTTAATTTAATTTGAAATTAATTAAATTTAATTAAATTTAAAAATAATTTAATTTAAAAATATTTTAATTTTTTTTGAAAATAATTTAATTCAATTTAAAAATAATTAAATTTAATTAAATTAAAAAATAATTTAATTTAATTTGAAAATAATTTTATTTAATTTTAAAATAAATTAATTTATTTTGAAAATAATTAATTTGAATCAAATTTAAAATTAATTTAATTTAATTTGAAATTAATCTAATTTAATTAGAAAATAATTTAATTTAATTTGAAATTAATTAAATTTAATTAAATTTAAAAATAATTTAATTTAATTTGAAAATAAATAAATTTAAAAATAATTTAATTTAATTTGAAATTAATAAATTTAAAAATAATTTAATTTACTTTGAAAATAATTTAATTTGGTTTAAAAATAATTTAATTTAATTTGAAAATAATTAAATTTAAATAAATTTAAAAATATTTTAATTTAGAAATAATTTAATTGAATTTGAAAATAATTTAATTTAATTTGAAAATAATTAAATTTAAAAATAATTGAATTTGAAAATAATTAAATTTAATAAAATTTAAAAATAATTTAATACAATTTGAAAATATTTTAATTTAATTAAATTTAAAAATAATTTAATTTACTTTAAAAACA